>JAODJX010000109.1:12664871-12687890 GCA_026776945.1 Isichthys henryi
GGAAACCGGAGTACCCGGAGGAAACCCCACGACGACATGGGGAGAACATGCAAACTCCACACATGTGACCCAGGCGGGGATTCGAACCCGAGTCCCAGAGGTGTGAGGCAACAGCGCTAACCACCTCACCACCATGCCACCCATTCAGTGTATCAGATTAAATATTTTAAATTGATCACACATATATGTTGACATGCGTTTCGGAGGCAATTTCAAGCATTTATTAGTAAAATCATTTATGCAGAAAAACCTAGATCATGTGAACATTCTATGTTCTTGGGAATTTTGATGGAACAGGAATAGATACGTCCAGAATAAATATAATATACTGACATGTCTTCATTCTTTCTCAGTATGTTTAATTTTGTATTATAAATCAGTACCTTTAAGTACTAACAATACTATTACTAGTACTACAATAACAGCAATAATCATAATAATAACAGTGGTTGAAACTAAGGGATTTAAATCTGCAAAATTCAGTCTTTTTACCTCAAGGAATTACTTCAGCTAGGGAAATGGTTGTTGTGGCAACCAAGTCAATGATGTGTTAAAGCGTGTTCTATTGCCCGTGGCAACATCATAGCTGCAAAAAGAGTGTCGGATTAGTTTCCCCTGAATAGTAAGGCTATGAATGTGAAATGTGACCCAAAAATATTGAATTCAGTTCTTTCAAAATAAGTGAACCATTTAATGAGCATTTCATGTTAAGTATTCTACTTTCTTGCAACAAAAATAGCAGATGTACCATTTTGCAAATTTCCAAGTCATTGAAGATGGAAGCTCAGGCAGATTCTATTTTTAGTCTCCACCTACAGCAGTTGCACAGTGCCTGCACAGCCAATATCCATTACCTCTCTGTCATTATGCCTCCACAGGCTTAGAATGGTGGTAGCATGCAGAAAGTGTAAACGGACCATATTGAGCTTAGGTTACACAGTGCCTTTTTGAGAGTGTAAATTGGCCCAAACATTCAAATCAAGACTTACTTCTCACTAAAATTCCTACTACAAAAACCAGAAAAATAGGGTTGAGAGTTAGCAGAAGCCTGATTTACTTAGGTTTATATTAAACATTCATATGTGTCTTATCTTGAAAAGGTAACTCAGTCAGTGTCACTTAGCATGTGTTTTAATAGCTGTGTTCATGAGGTATCTTTGTACAATAAGATTCACAGTAAGTTAATCAAAAGAAAGGTAACATGCTACGGGAAGCGGATCTAATGCCACATTTAAAAAGAATACTGCACTGTTTTCTGTGATCGGTTTGGATATTAAATGATGAAAGCAAACATGTATTGCCAACTAGAGTTGCTCAAGGTGTGGATCTGATTTACAAATTATGCATTTTCAGTCATTAAGAGATTAATACTGGGGTCAGTTTATACAGTGAAATGTCCTGCGTCACATTTTTTGTTGTTATTGTTGTATACATATGATGAATGGATGGATACTTTTACCAGAATTCCTCTTTTAAATGGTCTAAAGAGAATGAATAATGTAATTTGGGATTATATTGCCATCTAGTGGATATGTACAGTGCTGCGGTTTAATACAGATCGTACTCCTGCTTCATCTGCTTAAACAAAGACAATCACATGTGGATATAGATGAAATATACTGCTGAATAGAAAAGAACCTCTAAACATGATGAAGCAGAAACAATCCTTTGCACCTCCTCCCCCCATGATGGGCCTTTTCGTGTGCTGCAGCCTGGGGACAAGTTATTTGTTTTGGAAATGGGTGGTAAGCCCGACCGCGTTTCTATTGCCTATTTGAAGCCGGTCCATTTAAATTTAGATGGCCCATTTCCACTGGGCCAGCTATAACTCCGTATAACTCAGGACAGATATGGACTTCGCGGAAAACTCCACTTTGTATGCCTGTGCATCGTCCATTAAGTATATATAAGGGGACACCTTTGTGGGTGTTATCCCTTAATTACGTCTCACCTGAGAAATACGAAGCGTGTGAACTGGTGCGTCGGACTTGAGAGCCCTGCATATGACAGTTAATCTAACTGAATCATTTTACTATGCGCGATGATATAGTCTGTCATTTTCATATGCGGTACATGATACTGTAATGTTATGTGTGAACAATACATGTTAAGCACGGACGATTTGACCGTGTAAATGCATCAAGCACGTACAGACAACATTACGGTAGCAGATCGCGTAAAATGCCACGTTCAAATTATATGGGTAATGACAAGCGTCAAAAATATTAAAGTAAATGCATCGCTTTTTGTGACTGAAGGCGACTTTATTTGCACAACCGAGCGTTGTCGAAAAGAAAAGCATTACTGTTGCATTTGAATGAAAAAAGTAGTAACTGTCACGTTTGCAACGTTTTACAGGAGCTGTCAATCGTAAAATACCATAATAAGCAAGTAATGTAAGTTTGTGTTGGTCTGCTTAAGGCATGAACAAAGGTTACAACGAGTGGTTTCTTCTGCCGCGCAGGAGAACCGAAGCGACATTGCTTTGAAGAAGATCGATTACGTTACGGGGACAACTCGTGGCAGGGGGTCAGTTTAGAGCACTTGTTTCCAGCAAGTTTTCTATCCTATCTGATGAATTACTATGTGCCTGAAATCAGGTGTGATTCACCAGAAACCAGGCAGGATGGAAAACCTGCTGGAAACGGGTGTTGTCCAGGATCAGGGTTGCCTACCCTTACGGTATGGAAATTAAAAGCAAAAGAAAATCAAAAACAAAACTACAGTGCACTTCTTTAACTTGAAAGTGAAAATTCGTTCCACTGACTAGCTTTTTGGCCTGTGTTTATGACTCAATCTTCTGTGAGAAGAATTAAACTCAACTAACGCAAAAGACGCAAGGCTTCATCATTGGTGCTGGATGATATGTAGATAGACAGGTCCTTCTGAATACAAAAGCTGTGCTGTATGAAGTGGAAGTGAAAATAACTAGAAGATACCAACGGTAGGTACTGAAAGAGATAGATTTTATTTATTTATTTCTTTGCGTTTGTTGTTCTGTTTGTTTGTTTGTTTGACCTTTCCTCGCGATTCTGCTGTGACTGATGAGCAATGAATTTATTTACGAAATACATAATGACAATGTTGTATCTGCCACACACGTGACTATAGGCTATGTAATGAAGTATTTTATTGGGATGTAGCACCGTGCTGACCCGAATGTAAGACGCCTTTTCCCTTAAAATACGTTAGAAAATGTGGTATTGCCCTAAATTCTGGATCTAGACAGAAAATAGATGACGCCAAATATTTGTAACGAGTGTTTTGACTTGCAGTAACAGGCCTATAGATTTCCCGTAAGTTTCTTGCGTGAGGGTGACAGTGTAAAAGCGTGAGTGTCACGCATATAAGAGCTGGTGTTAGGCGGGCGTCCTTGAATGTCCTGTAAATTGTTCGCTTCCGACTGTACCGCTGCTAGTGTTAACCCGACAGCTATTAATAAAGATAGTAACATTCATTTTAATAGAGCTGTCATATCATTTTGTTAATATGGCTCAATCTTTCTCTGCAATACGTTTGTGGAGTTTGTAATATTCATTATCTACCCCCCCCCCCCAATATCATGCTTTTTTAAAAATAAAGTTATTCTTCTTTATTAAGGTTACATTTGGTAGTCCAAAAACTGTTTTTCAAAAAAATTAGGGCTCCCACTTTTACTATGGATTGATCTATGGACTATTTTACTGATTGGTCGATTAATCTAAATGATTAATTTTCCTCAATCAAATAGACCAGATAATAAACAAAAAGACAACATTTTATTTTGACAACAACAAACTGTATGTTATTACAGGGCTTTAGATATAATAGAGGCCGACTTTTCGGCACCATGCGAACATTATTTTCACCGCAATTCGATTAACACATTAGTAGTGTGCCTAACATACGAATGAGGTGCGTATTGTTAGGGCCAAAAGTTAGTCATCTGGATAAATTCTGTGTATTCTTATGCTTATTAAAATCGATTAGCAGAGCAAGCCATATGCGACTGTTGTGGTAAACCCCGGAAACGATAAGCACTTAAGTCAGGAAAGAGACTACAGAGCAACCACATTATCTTTTAGAAGAGGAGATGGTGTGGATAAACGAGGTAAAAAGATGTCGGTGGTGTGGCGCTGCTTTTTGCCAAATAAAGCCCGCACGTTGTTTTTTTTTTTGTAAATATAGTTTTCATTTTTATTTCAATTCACGAATTAATGTCTTTTATTTAGTGTCCGTTTTCCTTTCAGTTTTGGTTTACGATAATACTGCTCTCAACAAGTCCAAAGCGCACGAACACACGCTGACACCGTCAATCCACGCAGAATAACCCCTGCAAATTTAAGCATAAACATTTTCTGTAACACTTATTCAAAGGAGGTTTTAAGGTAGCAGGCAGACAATATTTGGCTTTTAAAATGAGTGTATTTAGCAGCTACAAGGACAAAAATATTAAAAAGCTCTGAAAGCACCTTTGAAGTCTCTCTTCAAACATTAGTGCATTACGCTGGTGCCGTGTAGTATGCCACCGAACTTTGCACAGTGTAAAACCAAGTTTTTGTTTTGTGATAATTTAACTACTCCCATAATTATGTAGTGATATAAGGAAGACACTTCTTATTATGCACTGAAGCATTTTTAGAAATCATAATGGTAATTTCATTAAAATAAAAAAACGATGAGTCGATTTTAAATATTGATGTCGACGTCATCGACCACGACGACTTTTAGTTGCCCAAAAGTGTGGGGGGTCGTCTTATATTCGGGCCAATATGGTTTATGCATTATCTTTATTTGATTATACACAGCGATGTATCACAAATGTAGCTCACTGGAGGACTTTGCTGTCTTTTAAGGACATGCCGGAGTTTGCTTTTGTTTGTGACTACTACAAACATTGTAAGTATATTTGACATTCTATAGTAAAATAACTATTAAACTTGCACTGTGTCCAGACTCCAGTGCAGGGAAGAAACGGCAACAGGCGTCAGAACCGACTAAAATGGCAGGTAGAAGATCACAAAGAGAAGGATAGCTGAACCGCAGCTTGAAATGTCTTAATTCAGTACTCAGAAACTGTACAATTGAGGCTAGAGAGCTTGAACCATTCCATTTGGAGATGGTCATTACCTAATGACCATCAGTGCTTCTTAGTAACAATTTAGTATTGCCCACATCTCACCGTCATGAAAACTTCAAATGTCAGCTTAACATATATATTTTTTTGTATTTTATAGATAAATATTATCATTTCTTTGCTGTGTGCTTTGGTTTGAGCTGTGGGCTGGCCAGCTACCGACCACGCGTCCGTGAGTAATTAAGATCCGCAGTGCTGTTTCCTGTAGTTCACATGATAAGACGATAACTCACCAGCCTTGTTTTTCCCTTCTAGCTATCGCCATGTCACTGATCTTCACATTGTTCTTCACGGTGGTGTTTGAGCTCATGGGCTTAGTAATTGGTAATGTCACCATTATCGCTATTACAGTTATAGATATTATAGGTCTAACTAATATTTTACTTTAGAATATGTAACCTATGTTATACACACACACACACACACACACACACACACACAGCCAAATGGAGGACTCTTTGACAAAAGCAAAGTTTGAAGAACACACATTTTAACTTGGTCAATGACTATTTTCTATTTATGTAACTATATTTCCTATTCTAACACATTTCATGTATGTTTTCAAACAAGGACATTTCTAAGTGACCCCCAAACTGTTAAATGGTAGGGCACTGCTCAAAAAATTAAAGGAACACTTTTTAATTAGAGGACAGCATCAAGTCAGTTAAATTTCTGGGATATTGATCTGCTCAGTTAAGTAGCAGAGGGGGTTGTTAATCAGTTTCAGCCACTTTGGTGTTAATGAAATTAACAACAGGTGCACTAGAGGGACAACGATGGGATAAACCGATTGTGTTTTGAGGGTTAACAGTTGGAGGCCACTGACATTTTTCCAGGATGTCAGAGTGAGCACTGGCAGAGCCCTACAAAATGACCTCCAGCAGGCCACTGGTGTGAATGTCTCTGACCAAACAATCAGAAACAGATTTCCTGAGGGTGGCCTGAGGGCCCAACATCCTCTAATTGGCCCTGTGCTCACTTCCCGGCACAGTGGACCTCGATTGGCATTTGCCATAGAATCCCAGGATTAGCAGGTCTGCCACTGGCACCCTGTGCTTTTCACAGATGAGAGCAGGTTCACCCTGAGCACATGTGACAGACCTTAAAGGGTCTGGAGAAGCCATGGAGAACGTTATGCTGCCTGCAGCATTGTTCAGCATGACTGGTTTGGTGGTGGATCAGTGATGGTCTGGGGAGGCATATCCATGGAGGGACACACAGACCTCTACAAGCTAGACAACGGCACCTTGACTGCCATTTGGTATCTGGATGAAATCCTTGGACCCACAGTCAGACCCTACGCTGGTGCAGTGGGTCCTGGGTTCCTCCTGGTGCACGACAATGCCCGGCCTCATGTGGCGAGAGCATGTAGGCAGTTCCTGGAGGATGAAGGAATTGATACCACTGACTGGCCCCCACACTCGCCTGACCTAAATCCAATAGGACATCACTGGGACTTTATATTTTGGTCCATCTGACACCGACAGGTTGTACCTCAGGCTGTCCAGGAGCTGAGTGATGCCCTGGTGCAGATCTGGGAGGAGATCCCCCAGGACACCATCCGATCCGTCGCCTCATTAGGAGCAGCCACGACGTTGTCAGGCATGCATACAATCACGTAGGGGCCATACAAACTACTGAATACGATTTTGAGTCGCTGCGATGAAATTTCGGGAAAATGGACTAGCCTGCCACGTAATTTTTTTACTTCGATTTTCGGGATGTCTTTGAATTCCCTATGTAGGCTGATAATTTTTATTTCCATCAAACGATGGGGCATCCTTTCGTTCCTAACACACTACTCAGTCCATATCAGTATAAATATCAAGCATAATTTTTTTTCCAATTAAGATCTGATGTGTTTTCAAAGTTTTCCTTTAATTTTTTTGAGCAGTGTATATACATTTCTTTTAACAGACATAAAATATGCAAGTTTTCATTTAACAGAAGCATGTCTTGCTGACAAGACAGTACATAATCGTGTGCTGTTGAGTGCCTTACTCCAGAATGCTCAGTAAGCTAGCCGACTGCGATGTGCTCTGCAGATCTACCTGCTCACACATCATCCTGCCAAGGACGCCCTTATGATAAAACAGGTATGTTTCTCTGTTTCGTGGTGGATCCTGCTGATGGATGCAATTTTATGAAACAGAACTGGATGTTTTTGTTAAAACAGATGTGATCCTGGGTTTTGTTGCTTCCATTTTTGTTGCCGTTTTACACAATGACGCATATTATGGTGAGTGATTGTTCAGATGTTTCACATAAAATACGTATTTATAGCTGAAGATAACATTGTGGTTATTAATCTTGTCCTCTCTCCTCTAGCATGCACATTATCATATGGCCTGGGTATAATGACTTTTGCCATTGTGGGAACAGTAAGAAAATACAACTCTTTGAGGTAAGAATAATCTAAATTATAGTTTAACACACTTGGCCAGCTCTAGCTGTAGGCAGGATAGATGAATGCCTAGGGCCTCCACGTGACCAGTGAGGAGGAAATTAAATGCTCACTGCATTGTAGGAGGGGGGGCACGTAAAGCTTTGCCCAGGGGCCCTGAAAAGGTAAGTTCTGGCCTTGTTGACTCAATTCAGTTGCGATGGAAAAATTGCTGAAAATTCTTTTGTCTTTAAGGAGTAAAAGATATCAGGAGTAAAAAGTGAAATGTGAGTAGATATTTTTTATTTAGCCGGCTTTAATGCAGGGATGTCAAACTGCAGTCCTAGGGGCCAGAGCCCTGTGTAATTTAACTCTTTCCCTCTTCCACCACAAATTATTTAGCTTATGAGCTGTGTGGTATCCCGTATTTTCTCCACTTCTTGATTCCACAAGAAGTTGAATCAGGTTTGTTAAATGTAGGAGTTTGACACCCCTGCTATAATGTGATTATACAGTGGATATAAAAAGTGTGCACAGCCCTGTTAAAATAACAGGCTTTTGTGGTGTAAAAAAATGAAACCATGATAAAACTTTTCCCACCTTTAATGTGACTATAACCGGTACTCGTACGATTCGACTGAAATTCACTGTGGGTTCTTTTGGTGATGGCCAGTGTTCTTTTTGTGCCAAACATACCTTTTGGAATTGTGGCCCAAAAGTTCAGCCTTGGTTTCATAAGACCATAACCCATTTTCCCACATGCTTTTGGGAGATTTGATGTATTTTTTGGCAAAATTTAGCTGTCTCTGGATGACCCTACCCCATAGTCCAGACATATGGAGAATAAGGGAGATTGTCGTCACATGTAGCACACAACCAGTATTTGCTAGAAGTTCCTGGAGTTAGAAGTTCCTCTTGGCAGCCTCCCTGACCAGTTATCTTGTCTTTTCATTGATTTTGGATGGACGTCCAGTTCTTGGTAACGTCACAGTTGGTCCCGTATTTTCTCCACTTCTTGATGACTGTCTTCACTGTGTTCCATGGTATATGTAATGCTGTGGGAATATTCTTGCACCCTTCTCCTGACTGATACCTTTCACCAAAAATTTGCTTTGGTGCTTTGGAAGCTCTCTGCAAACCCCGGCCTTTGGCACCGGCAGTGATGCTGGCTGGTGGCTCCTATGTCGTCCGATAGATTGACTGACTGATTGCAATGTGTTTTTAATGGATTTTTTTTTATATGTCTTCATCATATTCATCTAGGGGCCAGGAGTCTCTGTTGGCTGCACTCTCAGGATGGATCTCTGTGTGACGCTCGGGTATTAGGGGTGTAATTTGCCTTAAGCTCTCTGATAGGTTTCAGGTGTTTAATTCTTTGTGAAGAATGCAAACTGTAATATGTCCTTAATTTAAATAGCTTATTTTACAAGCTAAAAACCAATACACGTGTGCCATATTTTTGCAAACAAATGTGAAGATTTAAAAGGATTCATTGGAGTAAAATGCAGTGTATCCTGTGGACACACCAGTAATGGTGATATAGTCTGTGCAATATCCTGTTTGCTGGTATTTGTATAATGTTTGCATTGTGTGCTAATTTGCACAAAGATTTTGTTTTGCACTCTCTACGTCTGTGCACTTTATGTACCTTGCTGCTGTATGCAAAATAATTCCCCCCTGGAATCAATAAAGTTTATTTTCTTAGCTGTGAAAATCCATCTGTCTCCCATCCATGGAGTCCACCCAAGGCAGCCGAGCACACAGCTAGAAGGACATCTTAGTCATGAAAATGATTATGATAAAATATAATTCCACAATTTGCCATAGTGAGTGGCTATTATACACATAAAGACCCTCATACATAATTGCAAAGTTTAAAAAGTCTCAAATTATGGTGAAGATGGTTTGCATCAGTGTCATACATGTACCTGTTGTATTACTCTTCTTATTTTTTTTAATATTTCCAACAATGGCAGAACCAGAAATGATAATGTCGACCAACAGAAAAGCAGGTGGATCAGTCCCAAAACAATTCACTTGGTGACCAAATCACACTATAGAATCGTATTTTTTACAAACCACGTATTTTTTTAAATCAGTTTTTATATGACTTGTTGCAGTACTGCAACCAAATGAACAAAAAGAAAAATCTATTTGCCTCTAGACAGCACATTTCATCAGATTGATATCATTGCACACAGGTATCCATCAGACATAATCATTCTATCATTCTGTACTGTTGACTTTGAATGCTGAATGCGTGAACCCAGCACAACTTTATACAGGAACCTAGGTCTGCTCACTTTGTAATACAGCCTGTGTGGTTTACTTATGTGCATTTTGAAGATTGCTGTCCAATTCTATAATGGATAAAGTGCGACCCGTCTAAACAAAACTTTCTGACCCATTGCTTAAACCTTCAGGTGGTGTCTGGTAATACAGATTTTTGGGAGGACCATTCAAGGCATGCTGGTCATTGTTGATGAAACAAAATTTCAGTTGTTTTTGGAAAGTATGTTTTAGGTGAGATAAACCCTGAAACAGAGACACATTATCACTGAGACAGAAAGGGGGAGGGAGTCAGCCTGTCAGTTCAGGGTTGCAAGTGAGGTGAGCATCACTGTTCATTTCATTGCCTCTGTATCTGTGTTCTCTTCTCTGGCAGGACCAGAGCCCCCATTAGCTGTGTTCCAAAGTGATTGTGTATTTGGGGTAAATTTTTTAATTCCCTTTTTGAATTAACACAGGAATCCCCCAAGAAAGGTCAGTTCCTTTCCGAAAGTCCCGTCTCAAGCGATTCTATTCCCTGAGCTGTACATGCATTCCCACACCTTTAAATAACCTTGCATGAACTTGTAGATGTTTTTGGGCTGCAATAACTTGAAACAATTAAATTCACGATAAAGAAGAAATACTTGAACCAAAATACTGCATTTTATTTTTAAAAATAATTAGACACAGCAGTGAATTCCAAAAACCAGACAGGCAGAGAACATACACTGTCTTATCATCGCTATATAGTCTGCTTTACAGGGTCACCATGTGAATGACCAAGTCATAACCACAGACTTACAACCTAAGATGTTAATAGATCATTAAGAAACTCAGATGTGTAATATATCAACATTTTAAAATGCATCATAGTTTTGAAACACAATTCATTAAAAAATCCCACGAACTTGTAGTTTCCAGAGAAGTATTTAAAAACACATTAAACGGTAGATACCCGAAAACCCAAGAAGCTAAAACTTTAAATCTCATCTAAGTTATATCAATAGCAATAGGGTGAGCGGGGAGGGGGTTTGACAGATTCTAAAAACATTAGATACATTAAAATTCATTAATAGAATGAAAGAGTCTCAGATACAGATGCCAGCAAGGAGTCACGGAAAGAGATGAGTTTTCATACTTATACTAGCACTATAGTAATGTTATTTTGATATTCTCTGAAATGCGCGCATGTTTTATATTATGTTCTTCTGTTGAGATCAAAATAACCTGATCGGATTTAAATATTTGTTATGGCTCTCAGGTTTGGCTTGGAAGTATCATTAAAGAATGTCAATTTATCAAAGAACTCCTTTGGACATAGCAAGTTCTTCACTGGACTATATAAATACTTCATAATGCTGTAACATGATGAGGAAGCCTGATTTTAGGTCATGCTTTTGGCCCTGCTAGTAAGCAGTGCTGTGTCAGCATGGGTATGGCTTGGCCATGGCTTGCATAACTTACAGTAGAAAGCTTTCAGTTTGCAGTATGACTCTGGCATGGCTCGGTTCTAGGTGCCAGTGGAAAAGCACCATAAGGCTACAGCACACCGAATTCCTGGCTGGATTTGGGGTGAGGAAGACGACATAGAATAGGGGTCAATTTAACAGCATGTGAATATGAATTAATAAATGTATATGGTTTACAAAAGTTTTAATGGCTGATTTATTGATGAAACTGGACAAAATTTAATGCCAAGGGTGTCACAGTGAATGCCAACCCCTTGGTGCATCTAATTGGCATTAGCAGAGCTGCTGATCATCTTCTTGGCCACTTGCACGGTGGCGTCCCTGTCAATGCCAAAGATCTTGAGTAACTCGGCTGGCTTGCCACTGCAGGGCACATGGATCACAGCCAGACGATGCACCGTGAGCCCAGTCTCGTTCACTATGGCAGAGCACACTGCCTCCCCCAGGCCACCTGGTGGAATGACAGCAGCTGGTTTAACATCATAGGGCCACAGCCTTTGTACAAAAAGATATATTTGGTTCTCCAGATTCTCAAAACTAGGGGAAATTCAATTTCCTATTTGATTTGAAACTATCCAGCCCAGCAGGGTCGAGATCCTGACCACCGGGGGACAGTGAATACTGGCCCAGGAGACCAGGAGTCCATGTTAATGGAACAGTGCTCCAAACACCAAATGCACTGCACTGCCACCCCACCCTATCCAAGGAACAGGGGCAGCTCTGTGCAGGCCTGTCAAGTTCCTCCACATCAGACTCACTCATCCATGTTCTTCTGGACCTTACTTTGTGCTCTGGTGCACAGTCATGCTTGAACAGGAAGGGGCCATCCCATCCCCAAACTGCTCCC
This sequence comes from Isichthys henryi, assembly GCA_026776945.1. Taxonomy (NCBI): domain Eukaryota; kingdom Metazoa; phylum Chordata; class Actinopteri; order Osteoglossiformes; family Mormyridae; genus Isichthys; species Isichthys henryi. The sequence goes on from JAODJX010000109.1 coordinate 12,676,958, forward strand.
ACAAAGTTGGGAGCATGAAATTGTCCAAAATGACTTTGAATGCTGCAGCATTAAAAGTTCCATTCACTGGAACTAATTGGCTAAACCCAACCCCTGAAAAACAACCCCAAACAATAATCCCCCCCCCACCAAACTTTACACTTGGCACAATGCAGTCAGGCAAGTACCCTTCTCCTGGCAACTGCCAAACCCAGACTCGTCCTTCGGATTGCCAGACAAAGAAGCGTGAATCGTCACTCCAGAGAACATGTCTTCATTGCTCTGTAGTCCAGTGGCAGCGTGCTTTACCCCACTGCATCTGACACTTTGCGATGTAAATCTTGGATGTAGCTGCTTGGCCATGGAAACCCATTCCATGAAGTTTTCTACACACTGTTCTTGAGCTAATCAGAAGGCCACATGAAGTTTAGGTCTGTAGCTATTGACTCTGCAGACAGTTGGCGACTTCAGCACAATGTGCACATCACCATGCGTTGTCCCTGCTCTGTGATTCTATGTGGCTGACCTGCTGTTGTTCCCAATTGCTACCACTTTGTTATAATACCACTAATGGCTGACCGCGGAATATTTAGCAGCGAGGAAATTTCAGAATGGACTTTTTGCATGGGTGGCATCCTATCACGGTACCACACTTAAATTCAATGAGCTCCTGAGCTTCAATGAGCATTTTACAAATGTTTCTAGAAGCAGTTTGCATGCCTAGGTCCATGATTTTATACACCTGTGCCTATGGAAGTGATTGGAACAGCTGAATTCAATTATTTGGAAGGGTGTCCTAATACTTTTGGCAATATAATGTATGTCAATTGGAGCAGGGGGCAGTGGGCGGAGCTATGGATCACTGTCTGCTTGCTGATTCATTTGTCCGTGTGTTCCTTACACATACTCGCCTGTGTCGCCCAAACTAACGGCAAAGTCACACACGGCCTAAGTTAGCTATTCATGTGCAGCTTCCAATTCATACCTTTTTATTCGCAGTGTCTTATTTCGCGGCTTAAGTTATTCCCAGCTTCTTTAGACGGGGGTATTCGCATTGCCACATACAACCTAGTTTATGGTTAAGACATTTCGAAAAAACAAAAAATATGAATAGAATTTTTAAGCTGTAGCACATATTTCTGAAGTTATGCCATTGTATGGAAACTCTGAAATTAGCCTGGCCCAAACTGCCATGTTTCCAGCTAGGTAGCCTATAAAACTTGGCCCAGGCTAATTTCAATGTCCTTAGAGTGGCGTACCTGCTGTTGTACTATGCATTTCATATTTTCCTTACCCAAGATGAATATGACCTCCACATTTCATCTGGAAATGTGGCTTCTTATTTGAATCAATTATGTGTACAATTGCTCAGTGTCATGCGACCAGTTTACTGTTATGTAAGAAGAATCACATTATGCCTGAGTAATTTCACCATTTTCATTACAAGGAGACTTGTGAAATGTTTATATAACATAAATATACGTGCTACAGTTTAAACCTTTTATTCATATGTTATTTTCTATATTCAAAATGTCTTAGATAAAAGCTGCAGAATGTGCCGTGCAAACATTCCCTTTTAGTGAAGCTGCAAATAAGACGCTAACTTTAGCCGCGGAAAAAGACGCTGCGAATAAAAAGCTAAAACTGGTTAACAGACAGGAAGCAGCGAGTAGTTATTAGAGGCACAATGTCACAGTGGGCCTGTGTTCATAGTGGGGTGCCGCAGGATTCAGTTTTAGGACCACTATTGTTCCTAATTTACATTAATGATATTGACACCAATACATAGAGTAAACTGATTAAATTTGCAGACGACACCAAGGTGGGTGGTGTAGCAGATACTGATCTAGCAGAAAAGGCAGAGCACTCACCTTCATATTAGTGGTCTTCCACAGTGATGATACGGCCCTTGGTTGCCTTTGCATTGTCGATGATGGTTTGAACATCCAGGGGTTTAATTGTGAAAGGGTCAATCACTCTGAGATTGATTCTCTCTAAAGGATGATACAGTGGTTTTAGGTAGCGCCAACAGTGAGTCATGAGTCACTGTAACAACACCGATTCATTTCTCTTTTATAGCCAGGCAGCCAAAAAACAGAGTGGTAGTTCTGAGGCTAGGGGTCTATGCCATAACTGGAAGGTTGCTGGTTCAAATCCCGTGAATGCCCAGAGTGATTCTACTCCATTGGAGCCTTGAGTAAGGCCCTTAACCTGCAATTACTTCGTCCTGGGTATGACGTTAATCTACATCCAGCCCTATAAGGGAAAAACTTGGGGGTTGGTGGCAGGACTGGCACTCCAGCTACTGGGGAAAAAAAAACCTCACACTGGTCCATTCGGACTAGTGTGGTGCTGAGGTACCATCTGCCACATGGCTGCACTCAGGTTCCCATCCCAGAGGTGGTTTGTCATGTGGTGAGTGTGGCAACGCACTGTAATCAGTGCACACTCCTTACACACTGTAATCAGTGCACGCTCCTTACACACTGTAATCAGTGCACACTCCTTACACACTGTAATCAATGCATGCTCCTTAGTAGCACCTTTCAGCTCAGGGGAATAAGAAGAATCCTTTGCATTACCTTTCTTGAGCTGCTCAGCTGCTGCCAAGGCTTCGTGCAGTGTGACCCCCGCCCCAATCACGGTCACATGATCATCGTTGCTCTTATACACCACCTGGTGGGAAAGACAAGGCGGCAAACGCATTGGCGAGATCGTGAGACAGTCCAGCTGTGTGACTGGCTGTGCCTCTCTGTCCTTCACACCCTGCTCACACCTTGGCCTGGCCGATGTGAAAGTCCTCGCTGCTATTGTAAATGATCACACTCTCAGGGCGACTGGTTCTTATGAAGCAGATGTGTTAATGGGCTTCCCACATGGGGTTGTTTTTTCTATATGCGGGGCACAGATGCAGGAGTCGCAGCACGGATCCCCGAGGGGCGGGCCACATGCTACCTTCCTGTTTGCCGCCAGCTCTACTGCCTTCTCGGTGGCGACTCCATCGCTGGGGTAGAAAATTGTCGCCGTGGGGATGGCTCTGAACAATGCCAGATCCTCCAGGCCCATCTGAGATGGTCCATCTTCTGCTGAAAGAGGGCGGCCACATGTGTCAGAGCCCTCGGCCAATGGGAGTGGGAGGGTGGGGCAGCAAAAATAAGTAGAAGACGGGCAGGCGTGCGGGATACCTGGGGAACCAATAGGATGCCTGGGCACCCTGTAACCACTTCCGTGACAAAAAGGGGGAGTGAGTGAGGGGAGGGGCTGGGTGCTATCAGGAGAAGCACAAAGCATCAATGGGAAAAATGTGAGGAATGGAAAGTCAGGATTTAGTCAGGGATACAGCAGTAAGGAGAAAAACTCATAGAATCTGTTTGGGAATTACAGCAGGAAAGAAATGCTAAACAGGAGACATGCATTAGTGCATGAACTATGATGCCAATTGTGTTATGGTGAAGAATTACACCATTAAAGGGTAATTAACGTACGGGATTAACACACCGAAGCTGTGAAAAATCACTTTCATCACTAAGAGCTTAAAGGCAAAAAAATTAACATCTAAAACAATTACATTTGTAAGCACGGCTTAACTTGTGGTTTAATAATAAATAGTTTGCAGATGGAGGGGGAGGAGCTAAAACCTGCTGTGAATTCATCACGGCAGCGGTACTGACCAACAGACAAACCGCAGAGGGAGCCACACAGGATAATGTCGCTCTCAGAGATGGCTGCCATAGGTAGCTGGTCGAACGCCCGGCTGAAGAAGGCGTTAAAGGTGCTGGCGAAGACGACGTTTCTGTCCCTGGAGGCACGGCCACACTCACCTGAGGAGGGGGCAGAGCGGTAGGGGGCTTATGGCAGTGGCTGGGGGAGAGTTCTGAAACAGAATGGCAACTCTTATTGAGGGAATCTTGGAGATCTGGCAACAGGCCTCATCTTTCATCAGCAAATGCAGGGTTGGTCACGTGGGACACTCAGGCACATTTTGTATGAAATTTGTTTGATTTCTTGTCTCCTGAATGAGAAACCTTCCCCTACGCCCATCTAACAGTAGGCATTACCATCGACCTGCTCGAAACAGTATAACCTGTGTGCTTTCTGATCCATGTGGAGAGTAGCCTGGATGTTTTTCTCCATATTACTGCCTCTGATCTGAGAACTGGGAAATCAGAAGTTCAACCTGGCTAGAAGTGATATTGCTAAACGGCTTTCTGATTTGTTGTACTGACAAGCAGTTAATTCGGGTTTGGCATCATTCCCAGCTCTAGCATCCGACTTCCGAGGTAAATGGAACTCAGCAGGTCAGGGTGAGCTGGGAGACCGAGCAGCTACCATGGTCTCACATGGGTGGAAGCCTGTGATTATGTGGGTTTTACACCTCAGAGTGAACAGGAAGTAGGCCGAGGTCCTCACAGGTCACACTGTGAGCACAGAGATGCATTATTCAGTGAACTGTATCTACGGTCAGCCTAGTGCCCTAAATTAGAGCAAACGCCAGACTCATAGACAGCTCAGAGCAGCCTGGGCATAAAATACCTGCAGCAGAAGATTGACTTTGGGAGAACAAAAACAGATGTTTTCCATTATGGCATCTTTCATTTTTTTCAATAGACATCCAGGAATATATCTAACGGAATACAGTTCTCTAAGCACAAGCTAGACCAATCACCTTGTGCCAATATCATCACAATGCACTTTCCTAGGATTCACTGTATGAAATCAACATGAAGAGGTATGTTAGTTAACCAGTTCAACCATCTGCTAGTGAGGAAAGAACATGCGGGTACCATGTTTTGCTCGCCAAGGTAACACTCCACGAATTAGTCAGGATGCTCGTTCTTGAATATTTCACAGAAGGTGGAGTTCCTGGTGTCCCCATCCAGGGCCACCACCCGCTCGTTATAACGGCCCAGTTTGGCCAGGGCTAGACCGTAAGCCTTCCGTGTGGCAATCTGGTGAGAAAACAGCTGTTACTGGAGAGGACAGAAGGCATGCGAAATACTCACCTAAAATTTAAGGCCCACCTCCACGAAGAAGGTCAGTTGGCCAGACTAAAAGTTGGTTTATACACATAGATTCTACACCGTAGCTGTATATCGTATACCGTAGCCTGCACCATGGCCAGACACGCACCTCCCCAGAAATGTAACTATACAGACAGTATATAGGCCATAGGGTATAGGGCAGGGGTGGGCAATCTTATCCGGAATGAGCCGTTGTGTATTCGGATCTATGCTGCAACTCCCTAAGAGTCCTCACACCTGGGTTTGAACAGCTGACCTGAAGGTTACCCCAAAAACCTGCATGCACACCGGCCCTTTGTGGACCCATGGGCTACCCATGGCATAGATTCTATGCAAAAGTATAAATCAGCCTTAACTACTACGAAAGTGTAAGGTTAACAAAAAATGTTGGTAACACTTTACTAGAGGGGCACAAAGTAGTACTACAAGTTTACTTAATTAATTAACCAGTAACTGTTTGTTTCGTACTGATTCCATGTTCATTTATTCAGTCATGATGGTTCATGTATTTCATGCAGAAACCATATTATTTCATGATTTGTTCTTTAGTAGTAACTGAGTTACTAGTTATTTGTACATCCTGACCTACACTATCTGTTGACCTACACTATCTAAAAGCCTCCTTATGTCACCTCACCCACCTGAATATTTCCTTGATTTTAGGAGTTGTTCCATCCACCTCTTCCAGTTCTCTTTGAATTGTTTCATTTCTAATTATTATTAAAACAGGAGAGTGAATTGCACTCCCCACATTAATGCTGTACCTTCTCCCCCAGTTTGTAGCTGGGGCCACTGGGCATGCGGATGTTGCGAACGTCCACGGGTGGGGCATCGTCCACGGGCGGGGCTGGGTACAGGCGCTTGCTGCTGTTCAGGGTGTGGCTGTGCAGCTCCCTCACCACACTGTCCGCCATGTCCTTGGGGAGAACCTTCCCATGCCAGCCCATCTTATCCTCAGCAGCTGCACACACATACACACAGACCCACACACGCGATGAAGGAGCAGGTTCATCTGTGCTAAGCAGCTCACCAAGCTAACAGTGCCCCTTATTTGGCACCAACAGGGGATGTGGGACTCCACACCTAAAGGGGGCAGCAAAGTGATTTTTATACAATATGATATCGACTAGGAAAGCAAACTACCACATCAAAGAAGCCTGAAAAGGAGAGATCCGGCTGCTCAAGGTCCAAGGCGGAGACACCATGTACAACAGTCCAGGCATGTGGCCACATCGCAGAATTATGGGTTTGACCTGCCCGATTTATTATTTTTTTTCTTCTTCTTTTTTTCTCTCCTTTTTTTTCTCTTTTTTGATGACCTGCCCGATTTTTGCTTGCTCCCAACTAGACACGTAGCCCAGTAGTAAAATCAGGGGTTTGTACTCCCCTGAAATTTTCCCCCGCCCCCAGGTCATCAAAGGCTCTTTAGAGGAATGTATCGGCAGTGATAACCTCAGCTTGGTGATACAGTGCAGCGCCTGGATTTTGTAAGCTCTACACGATAGGCTTGGAGTGTCTATAGAATGGTGTATAGATTGCATTGCATTGTGGGTACCTGGAATTCCTTTGCCTTTAATGGTTTTGGCGATGATGGCAGTGGGTTAGTGTCAAGGCTGGCGGAGGACTTTACAGAGCTCCTCCACGCTGTGGCCGTCCACGACGAAGGCATTCCAGCTACCAGAGAAGAGAAAAGGACATTATCTCTATTTGTGTGTGAGATACACTGACAGACATGTGCATGTACACACATAGGCGGCTAACTCAAATAAAGATAGATGTGTAAGAAAAGAGTAACATCAGGAGTTAAATCATAATCAGAGAGGAAGGGGAGTCTGGTCAGGTACAGAGTGGGGAGGAGGGGGGGGTCATTTTTTTTTATATGAGTATTGCACATTTTAAGTGGTTAAATAGTACTGGAATTTTTTTAAAGATAATAGATAAACAAATCTTATGAAAATGGCTCATCACTACAAGTAATATTCTTGCTTGTGCATTTAATGTCCCAATAAAAATGTATTAAAATATCAAGTTATTTGCTGATTGCTTGTTACAGGTCTATCCAAGTCCAGCTAGTAAGTGAAGTTTTGGTAGCAACACAGTAAACAAAATGAGTACAAATACGAAAACACAGGACAGAAATCAAGGCATCTTGTAGGAATCAGAACGACTAATTAAAATTAACCTCAAAGCTGATAAAAGCATGATTTTAGTGCAAAACCAGCATTTTGGGAAAACATTCACTTTTTACTAATTTTTCAGATATTAAGAAAAAAAGATTAACATTAAAGAAGGCGGAGCTGTGCTCCCGCAAGGGGCGATTTGGACATAAGGAGGCGGAGCTGTGCTCCAGGAGAGTGTGATTTGAATATAAGGAGGCGGTGCTATACTCCAGTAGGGTGCAGTTTGGACATAAGGAGGCGGAGCTGTGCTCCAGCAGAGTGTGATTTGAATATAAGGAGGCGGTGCTATACTCCAGCAGGGTGCAATTTGGACATAAGGAGGCGGAGCTGTGCTCCAGCAGAGTGTGATTTGAACATAAGGAGGCGGAGCTATACTCCAGCAGGGTGCAAATTTGGACATAAGGAGGCGGAGCTGTGCTCCAGTAGAGTGTGATTTGAACATAAGGAGGCGGAGCTATACTCCAGCAGGGTGCAATTTGGACATAAGGAGGCGGACCTGTGCTCCAGCAGAGTGTGATTTGAACATAAGGAGGCGGAGCTATACTCCAGCAAGGTGCAATTTTTTTTTTACATAAGGAGGCGGAACTGTGCTCCTGCAAGGAGCGATTTGGACATAAAGAGGTGGAGCTGGGCTCTATGAAGGTGCCATTTGGACATAAGAAGACGGAGCTATACTCCAGCAGGGTGCAATTTGGACATAAGGAGGCAGAGCTGGGCTCTAGGAAAGTGCCATTTGGACATAAGAAGGCAGAGGTGATCTTCAGCAAGGTGACATTTGGGCCCTGTTCACACCTGGTATTAACATGCATCCTGGGTGATCCGATCACAAGTGTACAGCACTACATACAGGTGTGAACACACCCGCAGTGCACACATGTGTGCCATGGTTTAAATATGTTCAAGACAAATGAAGAGCAGTTGTACAGACAAGCACAGCAGCCCAACTCACACAAATGAACTGAAAAACACAGGACACTGGCACTCTCAGGCAGAGCTACTCACCCAAATGCTTCACAGCGTCTCTGGTACTTCTCCATGTGGTGTTGCAGAGGAGTTGGATCACTCTGGCCCAGCCGGTTGATGTCCAGGATGGCCACCAAGTTGTCCAGTTGGTTGTAGGAAGCAAAGGCCATAGCCTCCCACACCGACCCCTCGAACAGCTCTCCGTCTCCCAGTAGGCAGTACACGCGGTAACTGTGGAGCCATGAGGTAGAAAAGCACACAGTGAAGTGCAGCCTGCAGAGGTGGGTCCACGGGCTGGAGTTAGACAGCAAGCTCTGATCTGGCTCAGCAGCTTGATGAACTGATACATCCTGGCAACCCAGTTCTGTGGTTGCTAATATGTCACAATGTGCTAAATGTTTACATCAAAAGACAACCATCATCATCAACATTTTCCAAGGCTGCTTATTCAGGACAGGATCACAATAGGCTACTAAGGAAAGCACATAACCCTTTAGAGCAGGGGTGTCAAACTCCAGTTCTGGGGGGGCGGAGCCCTGGTCAGCTTAGTTCTTTCTCTGTTCCACCACAAATGGTTCAGCTCAAGAGATGTGTGGTAATTAGCATAAGGGGTTGAGCAGGGTGTGTTAAATGAGGGGAAACCCAACAATGTGCAGGACTGTGAGGAGTTTGACACCTCGGCTTTAAAGAGAGACGCAAAGTAACCTGAAACCATGTTTTTGACTGCAGGAAATTGCTGGTGTGACCTATACAGGCAATGCAGACCAGGGCTGGAAGTAAACCCACAATCACACAAGCGCATTGCCACGCACTAATCCAACCTCCAGGACTGTAGTAGAATCTAAAAAAACAATGACTAATCCTTCCTCAAGAAATGGAAATGGCACGTGAAATATTACAGATGCAGAAGAAAAGTCGTATGTACTGATTATTCTGAACCTGAATAATATTATATGAATATATACAGTATACTGAATGATATTCATTTCCAAATCCGTATACTGTCATTCCAAAGCATGAGCTGGTTCCCTAGAGGGAGCCAGAGCTCTCACCCTAAAACGCAGCCCTACCGCCTACCCGTCTTCTCACACCACCTTGCACCCAATGGCTCCTGACAGTTTTCCACTCAAATAGATATATTTTATTAAAGCTGAAAGACTAGCCAAGACAACACACATTACGGTATGCATTCCAGTTCTGGGTGAAGAAAGGAATTCTGGGATGCGGTCCGTGGAACCTGGACCAACTTCTTCATAAAATTTTCACATTCAATTAGTCACGCATCAAGTACTGTGCACATACTGTAGGCGTAGGCAAGCACAAAAATTCGCCTGCTTTTGCAGAGCAGAAAACAAATTAGCACACAAAATGCAGGGCCTGCATTGACACCTAAATAGCATAAAATGAATTAGCAAAAGTAGACAAAGGTTCTTCTTTACCTATTAAAACAAAGTATCTGATTACACGGATGTTGAAAGTCAGAAGCTCACAACAACTCTGGCAAAATGGGTAAATTGGGTGACCCTCAGCTAATTTTAAACTTAATCATCAGACATGGGGTATGAAAGGGTCATGTCTGGACCCAGAAGTTCACCTGCCTTTGGAGTCAGCTAGCATTAAACCTTTCATTCCATGCTCCATTGCCAATATACATTGTTGGTGGACCCAGAAGCCACATAAGAATAGTTATTGTTATTAGCATGTGGTTTAACAATTTCCCATTGTTAAGTGCTTTCTACAACGAATGAGAAAGAGTGTAACTATCACTGAAGCGAAAAATCAGGCTGACATGTTCAAATAGCTGACTTTCTGTCATATAAATCACAAAGCAAAAGCAATGTAATTTCAATGTACACCTTCAAACCAGTTCTGGGTGGGGCTGAGAGAAAATGAACACGATGTTCATTTGGGGTGGCATGATGGAACGTTTAAGAGGTGAACCGGTCCACTGAAAGTCATCAGGCCGAGAGGAGGTCAGCAGATCGCAAGAAGGTCGAAGGAGGTCAGCAAACTGACAGAAAGTCATCAGGCCGAGAGGAGGTCAGCAGATCGCAAGAAGGTCGAAGGAGGTCAGCAAACTGACAGAGTCATCAGATCAAGAGAAGGTCAACACTGAAGAGAGGCAAGATACTGAGGGCACAATGCTACTCATAAAAGCATTAAGAATAAAGACGAGGAGATTGAAGGCTTTACACAGCCCTGTACTGGAAGGTTTACACATATATGTGTGTGCATTGGTGTATATAAACATATATTGTATATAAATGCAATGATCTTCTTAAATTAGCTAGTTTCAGAGAGCAGACTTTGTCAGGTATTCTGGTCAGAAAAGCCAAAGCTCTGGAGTAATTAGAGGCAGCCAGCTGCACTGCAAATAATCAACAAAACATTATATTATAAGAATAGTATTTGTTGTATACAGGCAGTCTCCAGGTTACAAACGAGATTTGTTCCTTAAGTCTGTCATTAAGTCAAATTTGTAGGTAAGTAAAAAAAAATTATAATATAGTAAATAATAATAATAATACCATAATAATAAAAGAAGTTACATACGATACTGTACTGTACCTCAAGCTAATGAACCACTGAAGCAATGTGCAATGTCTTCATGAGCGTCACAAAGTAGTACGTGTGTAAGTTTTTACATACCATGGTATTTAACCCGGGGCATGGTGGTGCAGTGGTTAGCACTGTTGCCTCACACCTCTGGGATCTGGGTTCGAGTCTCCGCCTGGGTCACATGTGTGCGGAGTTTGCATGTTCTCCCCATGTCGTCGTGGGGTTTCCTCC
>JAODJX010000109.1:12698337-12712041 GCA_026776945.1 Isichthys henryi
ACAAATATTATAGTGCGGGGGGGGGGGGGTTTGACTCCTCATTCCACACATCTGAGCTCACTGTCCATGTAGAACTTTGAAGTGAATATCAGCATACACGTTAAATAACATTCGAACAACGGTCAAGGTGTCGCACTCCTTCTCTCTCACTTCCTGTTTCCCACTGCACTTTGTGATCAGTATGATGAGCTACCGTATGAGGCAGCCTCTGAAGTGTAATATGGGGCTCTGAGGTGCAGGCCTGCCTCACCCTCTGGTACTCCTCCTTGGCCTTGCTGAGCAGCTCCAGGATGTCGATGGGACGTTCCACCACACAGCCGTTGGTCCGGCTGAGTGTACTGCAGTCTTGGGAGGCCGGCTGGGCCTGCAGGGCCTCTTGCTTCACTACCCTGGGGGCAGACACGCGCGTTAGTGAAGGTCAGACTCCACCAAGACGCACCCAGATACGAGGGAGCTGGCATTCCATGTAACCGCTGCATAACGGGCAAAAGGAAGGTACTGCTGACCTAAAAGTGAAGCCAACATAGAGGGAAATAAACAGCACTCGGTACAATTAGATTTTGATACAAGTAGGTAGCTTTGCTTATTTTAATGGCCACGCAGCTCTGTGTAAGATGGAGAAGCAACTCAGACGTATGAGGCACATGGAGATCTGGAGCAAGCAGTCAGAGGGAGCCAGGTAGCCCCACTGCGTGGAAAGTGAGCCCCCCCCCCACTTCTGCCATGTTGCAGCACACGTCAGCTGCTGGAGAGGCCTGTGAGAGGTGGGTGGTTTAGCAACAAATCACACCCAGTTCCGTGAGAGGAGGAGACAAAAGGCACCCATAGATGTCACCAAGTGCTGCTTTTGGGGAGGGGGGGGGGGACTGGGACTGCAGGGGAAATATTTTTAGCTTTGTTGCCATCAATTCCGAGTTATCACACTGAAATGAGAAATCCTTCACTTTTCTCGACACGTGCATGAACTAAAGCAGGTGAGAAGTTCCTTAAAATTAACTAACAGTGTAGTGAGTCCCTCCTGCACGAGGCCCCACGATGGTCACATCATACCTTTGTCAGTTTAAAATCAGAATCAGAGTAAAATCACAAAGAGGTCCAACCGGGGGGCACGGTGGCATCGTTACCCAGAGACAGGTACATAAAACACAATCATAAACGCCCCTGATTCGACCTCATCTTGCAGATTTAAATAACCATCACTCACTTTTACGATTCCACCTGAAGTAAACTGACACGACGACAATGACACACCGGAGGAACAAAGCATCTTTAAAGATTTGATGCTGCATCCGTGCACACGCCGCTTTCACAGAATCTGTCAATGGTACAGCGCACAAACCCCACGGAGAGTGGGAGGGCGGGAGGGAGCTTATTTTGGGGGCTCAAGTGTCCTGAACTGATGTTTCCAAAACGGACCACAATTCCACAGCGCAGACCTGCCAACCATGGACGACTCTGTTGTCCTGTCTGGAGGGAAGAACCTGAGAGTGCAAACAGCCGACACAATGATGCATGTTACCGACCAATTAAAAGTGATACAAAGATGACTGCCACCAGGGAGAGTGCATGGTGATAATTACTATGCGGGCTGCACTAGGAGCATCACCTGATGAGTGAGAAGTGTCCCTGACTGTCTCTGCCGCGGATGCCCGTCAAACGGCACCTAAGCCACAGCGCGCAGATACCTGCACAGATGGGGGAGGGGCAGCTACATGGTGACAGTGGTGTTTTGCAGCGTGACAGTGCCGCAATCGAGCCGCCGTCCCGCATTCAGCTGGTGATTCATTCTGCTGTTTTTTGGACACGCACACCCTGAGAACTTGGCGCCTCTAAGCAAACGGCAGGATGAAAAAGAGGAGTTCAGCTGTGTAGCAGACGAATACACGCATGTATGTAACACTGGTACATAGGGGGGAAAAATGACAGGAATTGGGCACACAATCGTACAGAACACGGTTGCTATGGAGATGCAGAAAGCTCTTGCGCATTCGCCAATGGTCAGGCCCCGCCCCCAGGATCGCCTACACTCCAAGGTCACCGCCCGCCAACACACGAGGCCACACCGCTGGCTCACGTACCACCCTACGGGGCCACGGGATCATCTACTCGACGCCCAGACGAGGGTTACGGGCATGTGTTTCCGCCGAGAAGTTACACCCAAGAAAGAAAGAGGGATGGAGGGAGGCGGCATGGCACCCCCGTCTGAAGTTACTCACCGTGCCATGAGCTGTGCGATCCGCTGGCAGTCGTTTTTGTCGTAGAACCAGATGCTGTATATGGCCACTGTGATGAGGGAGAGGACAGAGAGTTAGGAGGCTGGGATAAGCTAAGGAGGACAGTGCTGCAAGCGGCATGGTTCGTGGCTCCCTAAGAAGAGAGACAGACAGACAGACAGACACACATACACAGACACACACACACGCCATCAGGAGCTTGACACGTGTCTGATGACAAACCTCATACAGGCTGATTTCAGAGTGTCCCTGACACCACAATGTTTACTCTGTGTGTGAGCGTGCACATGTATACATACTTTATATAAACAGAAAGCGTCGGGGTGAGGCTGAGCGCAGCCAGAGCGGCACGTCACGTGGCGACAGGAGGGAGCAAACGCATTCGTACATAGAGGTGAGCAGCAGCTCACAGAAATAAAGACTCGCTTTTCCACACAGCCTCTATGGCAATGATGCTGATCTCAAGGCGGAAAGCATTCGCAGGGAGATGGTCACAGCTCCAGCTGCATCCAGCTCACGGCCCTAAATAGCACAGCCTAAGACAACAGAGCAGGAACAGCTTCAACATGGGCAGGGCTACAGGCATCCTTAATCACATCCATGGGGTCCCCCTCCACAGCGAGGGGCTTAGTGAGGGATACGACCTGCTGACCCTCTCTTGGCTATTCCAAAGTGCCCTAACGACCCTCTCAAGTGCAGGGGAGAAGAAAACAACAGAGGAGAATTGGATGAAAAACAAAAGAGACACAGACGGCTGGGGACTGGGGCATGGAGGGGGCTGCTTGGAGGTCAGCGGCTTTCCTGCAGATGGTGACCCTCTCCTGCTGCTTCGAAGTGGATGCCTGTCAGGAAGTGGTCAATGTGACTAGTGTGGCAAACAACCAGAGAGCTGGGGGGGGGAAGCTGACATCAGATCGGGCGGGGTTAGGAGGCGGAGGGTGGAGGCTGTGACGAAGCCAGATCTCAGACTGCCAATCCCGTACGGCTGCCCTATTACCCACAATTCTGATGGGAGTGCTCTTCACAGGGCACAAAGCCCAACAGCAATGCTACATTAGCTTTCCATTAGGCGATTTGCACATTATCCCCAAGGTAACTGGCCTGGCCGTGGGCTCAGTGCCCTGAGCAGACGGTCAGAGCAATTCAATGTATGCCCATGTGATTTAAAAACCTCAGAGCTGCTCACAAACAGACCATCACCGGGAAAATGGCCCAAAATGGCAATCAGAGCAGGCACACGGGGCTGTCTTACACCACACACCAGACTCAGCACGAGATACTGAAAGGGGGGGGGGGGGGCTAGATAGCGAATCAATATGGTGGGGACTCCGATGGACGCAGCTTCAGGTAAGCTATCTGACCAAAGGTGGCCATCAGGGGGCCAAACCCAGAGCAGAGATGGTCCCTATCCTTCCTTTGTCTGTGACACTCATCTGCAATGCAAAAATCCTTCCTTCAGGCAGCCAGGAGAAGGAGGGCAGCTCTGGTACAGTTTACCGCTCTGGTAACCATGGCTACCACCAAGTATCCAAAGCAACACTGTCATAATTAGAAAAGAACAGACAGCCTCTGCAGAAAGAACCGCTACGGCAACAGCATGATGTAAGAGGTGGAAAAAAAAAACAAACCAAGATTTCAGGATGTATGGAGACGAAAGCAGCAGCGCCAAACGCATAAAGCGCATTATGGAGAGCAGGCAAAAAGCATAGAGCAGGCAAAAAGCATAGAGCAGGCAAAAAGCATAGAGCAGGTAAAAAGCATAGAAACAGAAGACACAAAAAATGGGGAGAGTTCCTGGAAGGCAGGGAGGCATGGCTGAGTGTGTTGTGTGTGTGTGTGTGTGTGTGTGTGTGTGTGGGGGGGGGCAGAGGGCTGTTACACCAGCAGAGGGGGGACACCCAGCCCACCCCCCCAAAGGACTGTTACACCAGCAAAGGGGGGACACCCCCCCCCAACCAATAAGCCTGTTGCACCAGCAATGGGGTGACACCCAGCCCCCTCAATCCCGCCAACCCGCCTCCAGCAGGGTACTGGCCCCCTTATGCAATGCCTGCCCTGCCCTGACCCCCAGCCAAAGAGTGGAGGGGTGAGAAATCCGGTGCACATTTTTTAAAAGAGCATGGCGTCCTAACCTAAAGAGCAACGAAGGTGAGGACCGGTATACAGCCTGGATTGGCGGCCAGACACGGGCTGTGCTCGCATTAACCAGGCAGGAAAACCTAGCAACAGCGGCACCTGGGGAGCAGCGAGGGCAGATGGGGGCCAGGAAGGAGGCGTTCTGCCGGGGCGACGGCTTCTGCTAGGAGCAGTCCCTCATACACAGCCCCGGCTCCCTCCCTGCTCGTCCCGGCACAAAGACGTGGCAGACGCGGTCTCCTCTCTGCACCGAGAGCCTCGTCATCCTCCTACGGCCCGCGCGAACCAGCAGAGACAAGCGGCCCGTGCCATTCCCCGGAGGGGGCGGGGGGGCTGCTGCCGGAGCTAATCCGCGCAGGGGGGAGGGGTTCGGTTGTTCTGACAACCCAGCCACGGCGGAGGCAGCGGCACTCGACTGAAGACGACACCGGGATCATTGCTGTCTCCAAAAATATTTTTTCCCAAAAACGGCTCAGAATTCAAGGCCTTTTTTTTTTTTTTTACACATAATAATCTCCTCAGGGATGCAGAAGCTGGCCATGTGAAGTACGCTGGATGCCACCCTCAGGCGGATGCTGTGGTTCAGCCCAGGCCTGCTTCTCCTACTCCATCCACAGGTGCCGCGGTGGAGCGAGGCCACATGGACAGCGAGCGCCGTGGCCTGTCGGCCGAATGCGAGCTCTCGCGTGGGTAACGGCACACGGGAGCCTAAACCTCCACCGCCAATCCTCTGCTGAAGTGGGTACCCCCCTGCCCACCTACCCCCTGCCGGGGGCTTATCGGAGACTGGGAAATGAGTCTTTTGGATCCCTCCATGGAGCTGCTCCTGATTAACAGGCTTCCGCACCAGGACGCTGACCTCCGGTGTGAGGGGAAAGTTGTTTTCGAGAGGGATTTGGGAAGTTTTTTCAACGTGTTAACAGGTGAGTTCCACCTCGAGCCAAAACTTCGTAACTTGTGCACGACTCTGCTGCTTTATATGCATGTATGTCTATACATCAGGTACATCTGCATGCATACGTGCAATACATACACCACGCAAGGAAGGCAATGGCATTTCGTCAGTCGCTGGTTGAAGTCCAAGCCCAGCTCGCTGTGTGACTTTACGCATGGTTCCTCTGCGCTCTCCTTGTCTTCACGTAGGCTGCCACTCTGGTTTCTTTCCAAATATGTTGTCCAGGTGAACCACTGACTCTGAACTGCCCGTACTCTGTAGGCTTTTGTTGTCGTCGTCGTTCCCCCCTCCAAGCATTTGAAGCACAATTGCCAGGATACAGTCTGGCAGCAGGTGAGCTTAAGGCCAACCTTTTGCCCCACTTCCCCTGGGCCAGGTTCCAGATCGCACTGGCCATATTCGAATAAGTGATTTCTGAAGATGCATGGACACCCTCTGTGCCTCTTTTTACTTCAAAGGAGGAGGCTAAAGAAAGTAAGGTCAGAACAGCACACTATTTTAACAAAAGATTAATCCCAGACAAAACCCGGCCACATTAACATGCAGTGGAATACCTCCTCCCCCCTCCCGGACCAGTGTGTGCCTTCTGGACACACGATGGCCGTTAAAATGCACGCCGGCGAAGTCTGCTGCCAAATAAATGCTAAGCGAGAAGAGCCATGCAGCCGGGGGTAGCAGAATTGGCGGAAGGACGGCCGAAAGAAAGGGATGCGAGGCAGCTCCCTTCCATGTGGACTCACACCAACTGGCAGGAGAAAAATGACAACGCTGCCTTCTCCTGCTGGGAAACTTGTGTAGTTGTGGGGGCTCTGATATAGATGTGGGGAGCTGTCATCGCAGTCCGAGACAGATGCAATCATTCCCCTTTCAGGAACCAAATATAATCCAACTAGAGCCTCAAACACAGTTCTTCCCACTTTTATGCCAAACAAGAAACCAGAGCATTAAGGAGGAGACTTAGCACACGTCTGAATAAAAGGATTTCTGGAGTCATAAGTAGTCACACAGTTTAGTATTCAAACTAAAAGTAACCCCAACCAGCCTAATCCTTTGGTTTAGAATTCACTAATTATATAGACAACTACAGACAAAGACTATTTATGGGCATTTTAATGTAAGGCTGACAAAATTCCATTAAATGACCCACGAGCAAAAAGATAAATCATTGGACTAGTCACTACAATTTTCCTTACACAATATCTATAGAAAACCTTTCTTTAATTAATAAGTATTTGTCTATAATGCTTTCAGTGACTGTACAAAGGCCCAGCATTTAAGAAATAAACAAATATGCTGTCAGATTAGCCCAGATGCTTTCTGGTATGGAGAACTGAAACTTTTCAATCGGACATCCAAAACGCAATAGCAGGGAAAAATCCTACACTGCACATCCTGCCACATCTTGACAATAGAAAAAGCCATAACCAAAACTGCGTAACGTGACGTGTTGACGTGCTGCATAGCAGCTGGTCCCATAACGGGCCTGAAAAATTCCTATCATCTACTGACATTGCAGCTGATGCAACGGTGCAGCACAACGCATTACTACCGTGTTTGTGGTGATGCTGATGAAAACAAACAACTGTGCTGCCAGTCGTATAAAACTATAGCACATTCAGTTACGTACGGTACACAACACTTGATAAACGACTATGTTACTGGTATATGCATTTACTACTGTACTTTTTATTATTATTCAGGCTACATCATAAAACCTAGGTGTGCAGCAGTCTATACCATCTCGATATTCACACAATGACGAAATCGCCTGACGACATTTCTTAGAATGTATCCATCATCAAACACATGACTAATGAAATTCATAAATAAATCCCACTATCTATGTGACACTGATAAACTAAATGTAACAGGTAACTTGTCACACACAGCATTGCCAAGCCTCTTAAATTGCACATCATTATAGATAAAAAGAAGCATTTGACATAATATGTTGCATATTGTTATTACACCTTCATGCATTACGACAGAACACCCACAGACTCTCACAATTAGGCAGTACATACAGTTGGAGTTCCTGTAGAGGAGAAAGGGGTCTTGTAGTTGAAACTCCAGGTCTTTATTTATGGGCTCCACTAGATTTTCCATGCTGAGTCGATTCATAATCGTGAAGCCATGATAAGGCGAGGCAGACCTGTAAGCAGACGGCACGATGTCTATAGTCCAGTCAAACACAAGCAGGCTTGGAATATGCAACAATGCTGTTAGCTATTATCCTGTAATATGTCACACATACGTCTAGCTCTATTTTATGTACCTTCAGTAGCATTCCACACATTAATCTCTCATGTGCATCCTGTCCATTATGGGCAGTCCAACACTTGAACAGCAAGTCTTCTCGCGTAGTATTTATAATTTGTAACAATATATGAAACTAACTTCTAAAACGTTAAGCCCTTTGCTGAAGCTTTTACCGAATACTAAATTGAGAACTTCGCGATTTCTAATGACTTCCGTGGAAATAAGAAAACCAGCGAAACGATCGCCGTGCATGCCAGAGCACATGAAGTTAGACGAAAAGCAGCCAGGTCCATCTATACGTAAGTGTAACACTTCTACAATATACAGTGTTTAAATGAATAAATGTTCAGAGGAGAACATGTTCCGGTACATCACTATTAAAAGCAAAACTGCCCACATCCAATCAAAACACCAATCGGATATTTTTCGCAAGAACTCGGGTCATAATACTTACCTGGTATATACAAACAACGTGCCTTCAATATCAGTTTTTTCCTGAAAAAAAATCAAATAAATTAGCATATGTAACTGACTAACATTAACAAACCAACGTCACAGCTAACAGATGAACCGGAAAAACGGCATTATAATTCATTTCATTAACTTGGTACAAAAATTATATAACGGCTAGATATACTGCAGGGACTGATAAGAGCTGTCTTGTACATATGCTCCTGATAATACTTACCTACAAAACGGCAGTTAGTGAACTTGCCGAAAACACAACTACTAGTAGTTAGCTTACCCAAGCTTCATTAGCCACCTCCATCATTTTATTCACACAATTCGTTAATTTACTTTTAATCTGTTGGGGAAATAAAACCGGTGGACCCCAGAAACTGATAGAATCAGGAAGAGCGATGTCGTCTAGCCACTAACCAGGTAGATGCCTACTTTCATTAGAGAAAACTAACGGATTTTGCGAAGCTAGCTGGGTAGTTAACATTAGCTACAGCAATTCAGATTAACTAGCCGCTCGCGTTCCAACAGAGGCTTGTTCTTACCCATTCATTTGTTTTTGAATTAAAGGTGTACAGTGCTACCTGTCTGGTAACATCGACGATTTTATTAATGTAAGGGTCGTGCTGTTGTAGTGCAGCTAGACTCATATGATGCCCAGCTTTACTGATGGCCTCCATCTTGGGTTCTGAAACCCAGGGCAAGAAGCAACACGGAAGGAATTCTATGAACACCAGTCCTTTTTCCCTCGGATAGGATCACTTTCGTCAAATTAGTTCCAATTCAGGCTACTAATTCGAGCAGAAAATCACCATATTTCTATATATGCAACACATTAACGTTTTGTGACGATTTAAATATGTGATTAAAATATGCGTTTCTGTTTTTTTTTTTTTTTAAATGAAAGCTATGATGCCCATGATAACAGTGATACTTTGTAAAGTTTGTAATAATTAATGAAAGTATTAATGTCCCCCGATCCCGACCAAGCGGTTAGAAGATGGAAGGATGAAAATAATTTCCAAATGCTTAAAATATTTTTATTGCCATTCCACCCCGAAGAATGACAAAATTTGTCGCCCCCGTTGTTTTAGTTGAGAGTAATAACAAAAAGTAAAACCTTTTAACATGTCTTATATAGAACTGGAAAACAATCCGTTGACTAGCCATCGGTTGACATAGGTCGATTGTAACACTTTGTTTCTATGAAGAAGGTTCAGGGATGCCGTCTTGGGGGTGCAACTGGGGATGATGTCCAGGACCCAGAAGAGGGCCCTGGTGGGAGGGGTTGCGCGTCATGGGGACCCGGTTTAAGTAATTTTGTCCCGGGCCTGAGAAGGATTAATAATCATGGATTACCTCTGTGTAACCGTTATCTAGTGCAGGCAGGCAATCCAATATCCCGTACCTTAAGACATACCGTGCCATTTCATTAGTACAGCTACCCTGCAGAATAGTTAATATTAAACTCGTTAAGTTTCTCGAGCAAGAAGATGAATTGCATTTCTTACCGGGCTTCCAAGACTTTAGGGTAAGAAATTCGATTTATATAAATAATCTAAACAAAACAAGACTAGTAAATTCAATTAAGGACAATGGTAGATTGAGAAAGAATTGAACGTTAATGGTCAGTAGTATAAAATCTCTTTTCGGTGTTCTCCAAACTTTAAATACTCACATCCACGCAAGGACTGGACATATATCAGTTTTACACAATTGACATATGTATACTTATACACTTCAGAAAACATGCCAACACCAATTAAGCTGTTGATAATAAACACTACGTTGATTAGAAATAAATCAACTTCGATATGTGAAACAAGTTCAGTTATTTATATGGAGTATGACAGAAAGATAGATATCATTTTTTAAAATGTCTGAGATTAAACAGTTGAAAGCTCAACTCCTCCCAAAGGACTATAAGCAATTTTAACACCAGAAAGCACGCGCTTCTGTAGCGCTCGTCTTGGAAAGAGAGGAAATTAGGCTTACAGTTTGAGGTGTGAATTTTTTATTGCATAGGACACAAGATTGTACAAGCCAATTTGGATGTCAGTATATAGGCTTACTTGTTGTCGGATTAGCATGTTACAATGAAATAGTAAATGTCTGGTCATATGTAAGCATTACCTGGAACAGATGCGTTACACCCCTGCCCTGTGCCCTGTACTGTCCAGAATCAGCTCCAAGCCGGCCCCCCACCCCCGCGAATTAGGATAAGCGGATGGAATATGGATAGATGGAGATGTATTATCTCTTTTGATTCCGAATCTTTAATTTTTCGATTTTTCTTCCTTAATATAGCCTCAACTTGACATTTAATTAGTCAAATACACAAATATTAATGCATATATATATAGAATGTCAGCACTTATTTCTGACATAATCAAATTGAATTCTTATATAGTTTCATATTATTACGTTACTTGGGCATATGTCACGTAGTCTTCATAGACTAATGCTCCGATCAGTAGTTTGTCCACTTTGAATCAAAATGAGAGATAATCCGCAATCAATATTTTTTTCTCTTAAAACCTGACTCGGAAACACCTATTTCATGAATCGGATGCTTCCCTGCGGACGAAGCTTCCGTGATGTTTGTGCAAGATGGACTCGGGATTTGCCGTTTAAAAATAAATTTCGAAGGAAACAAAATGATTTTTACAAACATGGGAATAAAATCCCTTAACATACGTTCCTCTTTTGGAGTTAATACTGTGTGAAATCCATCTTGTCAAGGCAGCACCCGGATGTCGTTATCTTTTAGACGAAACTCTGAAGAATAACTACATCCTACAATGCAATGCACTAAATCTGCGCGAATTTAAAACGGAGGCGTTGCAATATTGTCGCCCCAGCTTTTCATTTCGGGCATTTTATGGTTTAAGGTTGTACGCGAGAAAAAAGAATCGGACCAGAGGAACAGCTTCTGGTCTCTGGATAAATCGCAGCGATGTGTTGAATAAGCCCACACGTTCTGTTACCTAAGGATAGGCGAACGGGAGCATTAGGCGAGGTAGCTTCAGCGCTTTATTCTGCGGTATATATGGCTTTAATTAACGCGCACGAATCAGTCCTGTTTTAAAGATAATGCATTTCCCAAATCGTTGCTTGCGACCCATACGCCGGTCATTTCTGTTGCAAGAGCGATGCATCTTCTAAATAGTGTGGACAAATCCGAGTCCTTTGCTTGAAACAGTCTGCAGAAAGGTATGTATTTATTTATTTATACAGAGGATGTATCTGAACTTAAACAGTATGACCGTTTTCCTCGTGATGCGCGTCTCATTTTGAGATATTTGGTGAGGTAGTATAATATTTAAAGTCATTCGCGATATTTGCAAACTTGGGCAACTTGTAGTCTAAATTTAAGGTCAGAACGGTCCTGCATCGCTTAATTCTGCTGGCGAATTGACGTCACTTGTCATGTGTTTCTTTTAGTTATACACGTATGATTTTGTTTTGTTTTACGATTGAAATAATTCCATAAGATGCAATGAAACAGTGGCGCAGAAATGAAGCACTTAAGAATTAATTGAATCAGTAACCTAGCAATGTGCCGGCTGTTCTTAGCGAGATCAGACGCACCATCGGACGGGCGCATTACAGCGTTTTCATAATTGTTCATTAAGGGATTTTTTTCCATAAAATGTATCGGCCTAATATAATTGCAGAATGATTATATGAATGATTTACAGGCCGAAAAGCCTGTCTCTATTTAATACCTGAAAGGTATCATTTTAGATTTGGCTATTATAAAATCCTATTTGTAATGTCCATGATCACTGTTTATTTAATTTTAGCGACTGCGCTTGGGTCCCATTGAAACATGCTGAATTTAGGTAGGGTTTGACTTGGAAACCTGTTTTGTGTCATAGCATGTCAAATAAAACAAGTTACTCACAGATTCCGTCGACAGCTATTTGCCTGTTCATTGTACCTTCAGAGTTAAAAGGATATCAAATGTAGTGGGAGCATCAGACGCTCACTGGTTGCACGGAAACTGTTGATATCTGATGCACCTAATTTTGGTCACAATTCAGCAATGTCACAGCTGTTTCTGTCATTGGCAAATTATTAAGCTTTCCTATAGGTAACCTTTGTATTGGTTTTCTCATAAGAACGGACCACAAGCAAATACGTTCGGGGTGCTTTTGAGAACCGTATAAAATTTTGCAGCAAAATCATATTTGCCTACAGATTCTGTTTTGAGAGGATTACATAAGAACCGCACCGTCAGACGTTTTATCCTTCTTAGGTAGTTAATGCTTTCTGTTTGCTTGTGTAATAACGTGAATTGCAGCATTTTAATTGGAATCCTTTAAAAAGATGTGGTAGCTAGGGAACTTGTGACTTAATGCATGCTGCTAGAAGTTTCTCGGGATCTTTCAGTTGCATGTACATAATCTGATCAGTGTCGTATTCAGTCAGAAATTACCCCATGCAAGTAACAGACTGCATTAGTCACTTAAGATAGAAGCATCTGGTTATTAACTTAATTAATAATGATAGGTCTCCCTTTACATAATTAGCCCAGCGACTACATCTGTTTGCAGTCACAGTATAATCATGTCACCCTTTTTTGGGTGCAGTTTAACTAAGACTATATTTCAGTTATCCGAAATGGGGACAAAAAAAATGCAATGAATCTGCTAAGTGTATGAGAAGATGAGGTCTTTCGTTTTTGCAAATTCTTGTTGGTGAACTTAAGAAAGTGCATCCTTAAATATGCCGTCTTTAAAAAGGCACTGGAGTAGGAAAACTTGTATATAAATCCTACACTGACCGTTGCACTTCCGCCCACATCTTCTGCATTTCAGACAAAAAAATAACATATTAGTATCCGCTGCTTGTCAGAGGCAATAAATTCTGGTTATTCGGGAGTAGGAAGATGCCATCATGTATTTCAGATGCATTCGAAACATGTACGAGTCCGTTGAGTTTGACCTCTGCATCAATAGCCTTTTTTGTATCTTTTCCTTTTCTTCCCAGGGGCAAATTATGCCAGCAGCACTAGAGTCCCTGTACCTGGTGACGTGCCGACCCTCTGGTCAGACCGGCCTGCAGGCCCCCCGCCGACCGCTCTCTCCTGGCAGGCCGCGATCCATGCCGCCAAGCAGGCTCGGGCCGCCCAGACCATGAGCACCAGCGCCAGCTGTGCCGTCCCGGTCGCGTCGCTGTCCCAGAAGAAGAGGCATCAGTACGCCAAGAGCAAGAAGCCCAGCGGCGGAACGAACAGTAGGCCACAGCGCGCCCTCTTCTGTCTGAGCCTCAACAACCCCATCCGGAGGGCCTGCATCAGTCTAGTAGAGTGGAAGAATCCTTTTCTTAAGGCCGCCTTTGGGGGTAGCTCTCCGAGGGAGCATCCTGGGGCGTCGTTTAAAGTGGGGGTTCTCAACCTTCAGTCCGCAGACTGCTACTGGTCCCAGTGGGCTGGGCGGTTTGCAGAAGGGTTGCTTAATTTCCAAAAATAAATAATGTATTTTCAATTTTTTTTACAACCCCCCCCTCCCCCTTACGTTATGGCTCCGTTTGCTTCTGAGAAGAATGGAAACGGTTAAATTTCTGAAATCGCCGATCGATCCACCCGGGGGGGGGGGGGGGGGGGGGGGGGGGGGGGGGGGGGGGGGGGGGGGGGGGGGGGGGGGGGGGGGGGGG
>JAODJX010000109.1:12713113-12735408 GCA_026776945.1 Isichthys henryi
GGTGGGTATACCGTATAACTGCATATATGTGTTTAGGTGGGTATACCGTATAACTGCATATATGTGTTTAGGTGGGTATACCGTATAACTGCATATATGTGTTTAGGTGGGTATACCGTATAACTGCATATATGTGTTTAGGTGGGTGTGTGGTAAAGATTTTTTAGAGGTGGGTGTACGCCATATACCCACATATACTAATCACTGCACCTCTGCCTTGCACTAGTAAGTGCTGGCTTTAGTTATTTCGGCTGTTGGAATAAATTAATCTTTTATATTTAAGCTGCTTTTCATTGATCTGTGTACTTGTTTTGCGGTGGGTCCACTCCAGTTTCTCCTTAACTATTTCTTTTCAGGCCATTTGATATCTTTATATTACTGTCGATTTTTGCCAACTGTGTGGCCTTAGCTGTTTACATTCCCTTCCCAGAAGATGATTCCAATTCCACTAACCATGACCTGGTGAGTATATCTGGCCTCTCTCCTCCGCTGTGATTGGCTTCCCTCGGATACGGCCGGCTTTGCAGACCACTTGGCAGGCGCCTTGCACCCGTACGCACAGGGGTGCCAGTGACACACTGTTTTATTGGATTTGGCTCCTGAGGATTCTCTCTATGCTTCTTTGCTTCGTTTATGAATTGCTTGTTATTTGGGAGAGCTTATCTGTGCCCTCTGCCTATGGCATTATCTGCTTGGCGCTTCTTGAAGCTTAAGTCTCAGCTCACCTGATCCAATGGCTTGTCAGTAGTCTTGCGTGTCGTGGTTTAATTTGTTGAAGCCAGGGGATACTTCAGGTCATGCTGGTTTGTTGTCGTATTTCCTTGGCATTGTTAGTACAGTTGAGGTCAAAAACAATTGGCAGGAAGTGTATTCAGTTGAGCATTACCAATCTCACATTTCTTGAAGTCATTGATGCAGCCTTGATGTGTATGTTAGTATGCGATTTGTACCATACTCTGCTGAATCTCGTATTCTCGTTCCTTTACCAGTACACCTGTTCTTTTTATTAATTTGCTTTGATGTTCATAGTTTCATGTCCCTGGGTCAAGGCTCTGTGGTGCTCTAAAGACAGTGTTTATATGCAACCTTATATGGTGTTTATACATGCATTGTAGTGTGTGTGAAACGAAAGTTGGTGTGTGTTCAACAGTGGGATTGGCTGCAGTTTGTCTCTTAGTTTTATATCTTGATAATTGGAGGGAAAATTTTAGTCACACATACACTCTATGACATGACCCTCCCCTGAATAAGGCATAATTTGGTTTCATAAGCAATAAGATGAGCATTTCTGTATCATTCAATGACATTTGGATCATGACTGTATGTTTGTATTTGTATACTTGGAGAATAGTTCATTTCCACTGAGCTTTTTCCCATCTAATGCACCTCTACAGCAAGATCGAGGGAGAATGGTTTGAAAGCAAAAAGCCTCATCACAATATAGAGCTGTAGTTTTTAAAACATCACATCGATTTAACAAAGCACATATTAAGTGCTGGTGTCAGTATCAGTAATTTCCTGGTCCTCTTCAGGCCATGTCAATTCTGTTCTCCCTAGACTTCCAATTAAAATACAAATATGAATATTTTTCAATGTTTTAAGCCCAGAGCAGTTGTGTTTTGTATTATGTGTTTTGTTCATTGAGAAAATGAGTAAGCTGGAGGCAAGTGGTAGCTCCCAGAAAGTCTTCAAACCTCAGTCACTATGAGGCGCTTCCCAGTTCCGTATACTGGAATTTGTGTGATTTAGCTTATTTTTTGACGATAGAAGAGTGTTAGTGGCAGGTGCTTCTATCTGTGATTTTTCACGTGATTCCGACCCAGCCGACCACAAGCGCATGTTAAAGCAGACATTGGTATTCCTGAAAGATGGGATGCAGGTGTCCTTATGGGGCCACCTCCCCTCCCACCTGACAGGCAGCGTCTGTCTGTCTGTCTGTCTGTCTGTTTGTGTGTGTGTGTGTGTGTGTGTGCGCGCCACGCAGCACTTGTGATGTGTCCTCCTCTGCTTTAACGGTAAGTCCCACAGGCCCCGGAGATTACTGTCCGGCCCGGCTTGGCCATGATCGTGGGGGTTTTGGCGCTGTGCTGGAAGGAAGCATACAGTTGGGGCTGCATGTAGATCGCTGATAATGAAGCCAGTCCCCGGGTGACAGGCACTCACCGTGCCGGTCCTGGCCGTAATTAAATATAGATCATAAACGAGGAAGCCCATCTTAGTGTTTATGATATGCGCTGTTGACATTTCCCTGCCAGTGTTTTAGATCCAGCGCTGACTTGTGGCTCCCGGGGTGACGATTTAAGCCACTCGTCATTCCAAACCAGCGCCAGAAGCCACGGATAAATATCCGTAAGACGTCACCATGCTGTTCTCGTGCGGCTTCCAAAAGGTCACGGTGTCCTTGTCGGGAATGTGGCAGACTCGATAGTCACAGGGGATGTGGGATTCCTCTGAATGACGCAGCAAGTGCCGCCCCTCACGCCTTAATCCTCAGCATCTCAAACATTCCCACTCGTCCCTCCTGCGAGACATGGAAGGTGATCGGTGATTTCTGTTATTCTCTGGAGAAAATGTCAGTGTTGTGTCTTTGGCCCTGAGAGGGATTAAGGGTTTAGTCAGTGCACCGGGGAAGCGAGCGCCTATGGCAGCAGAGCATGGCTTCAGCTGGCAGGACGGCTTGTTTGTTTCTCCCTCATTTTCCTGCGGCGCCATAAAGGTAGCTGAGCTCCAGCCGCTAGCGATGTGCTTCCCTCCTCACTCATACATTACTGAGCTGCATCCTTCACCTCAGCCGTAGCTCAGCCAAGGTGACTTACCTTCTGGAGGCGCGTGTTGGGGGGGGGAGGGGTGGGGGGCGATGGCTCTCCAGCTTCACGCTGTTCATCTTCACCCTGCTGACGTCGTGCCTCTGGCCAATGTCACGATTAAGGAGCACGTCATTCAAATCCTTTGTCCTGAATGTGACTGATGTGTGGAGTGACTTCTGAGCTACCATTAAGACCTGCTCTGGTTGATAGATTCTTCACACCATGGCTAGTATTTCGTCATTAATCGTAGAGGTGCACTGGTACCAGCAGCAGCTGCAGAGGGACCAGCTGAAGAGGGGGGTTATACTGCTATGTTGCTCTCAGTGTCGGTCAACTTGTCTTCTGACCTTTTCATGGCTATGTTAAGGTGCACATCAGACACATGAGAAAATGCCCAGATGATACTACCTAATGAAGGAGCTCTTCCTAATGAAGGAGCTCTTCCTAATGAAGGAGCTCTTCCTAATGAGATGCATGTTTCCAATGACATGAAATCATCTGTAATACACAGGATTATCAGACTCATCATTCCTGAAACAAGTCATAGCTTTTCTAGCGATGTAAGACGCCAGAAATTTATATGTGCAGCAGTAATCGAGGGTCCTGTCTTTTTATAGGACATAATTTGTAATTAACATAAATAATTTGGACATAAATGGAAGCAGCCACGCTTTGGAGGAGAACGGGGAAAGGGCTTTGAAGCGTGTTCTCTTTGAAGTTGGCCTGTGGTAATAGCTTAGATTGTCCAGTGGTGACACCTGGTTTCAATGCTCCTTCAATATACATCGGATTATGGTGAAAATGGCTGCCGCTGGCCTGGCAAACAGACCTGTATGGTGAATCGGGATGGTGGGGGCTTCTCTCCAGTGGCGTCAGAAGGAGGTTGACATGGGGGGGCTTTAACTTTCAAGTTGTAAAGATTTCATCATTTAAAATAAGACTAACACTGTTTAGGGGGCTACTTAACTGATCCATATGATAAAATGATTTTGTCTGGTACATGACTACAGTCTTGGGTATATGTTTCCGCCTTGTGCGATTCATGGTGAATGATGAGAATGCACCTGACAGAAATGCGGAGAATAGCGAAATGTGCGTTTATAAATAGTATCGTTCAGTCCTAAATAGATAGCCGTTCTTGTTGATTTTTTATTTTTTTTTTGGGGGGGGGGGGTCCCCCATCCCCTCTATTTTCAGTACCCCTGGTTCTCTTCCTAGTGGTTGGTAGCAGGGGCGGAGGGGACATGGAGGCATGGACGCAGCTGCATGGGTGCCTGGTGTTCAGTTCCAGCCCCTTTCGGGACTGAAGGGACGGGATTTAAGTTTGTGATTATTGTGACTAGTTTGACTGTATAGCTTGTCACTGGACTTCGCCCTGTCCCTCTCCTTACAGAAATGGTCCTGCAGCTTCTTCACTTATGCTTTATTTTCCATTTGCATGGTTCTTAAAATGAATTAGTCCCAAATTGCATTATGTTGTATTTTTCCCTGTGATAATGCTGTTCGCTACAGCGATTCTCCGGAAGTGCTGTGTGTGGGCTAAGAGTGGGTGTCGTACAAGAAGAAGGTCAAACATGTTTGCGTCTTTTTTGCTCAGTGAAAATAAGGCGGGAGATATTCTGCTGAAGGACGGAAGGGTTACGACAATGCTGCCACGTTACTTAAACAGGTGTCGGACATCGAGCCCCCTCTCGCTAGGTCCTTCTTGTTTATGGCTAATGACGTAAGTTTATGGTAAGTGTATCACCTCCAAAAGAGACTGTTTCAAGGCTAACCCTCTGATGTGGAGCCCTTAGGTTACTGTATGTCTCTCCTATGGGAGCCTCGTAATATTGGTGCTTCACTATTCATAAGGTTCCCCTGAGAACTGCTTCACCATTGGTCTAGATGTGGAGCTATTGTTTGCATCTCTGCCTCAGCACATCTTCCTTCTATAACCTAAAACTTCCAAAATCGCCCTGCTTCACTCCACATTCGACCTAGGAAATGATTCCTTTGGCCTGAAACCGACAGTCGTAAGCTACAAAAATAACTGCTGTGTTCTACATACATTTATGTGATTTCAGTAATTAAAAAAAAAAAAGTACTTTCAGTCAAAGTTTTGGTTCCCATTGGGTAATGATGTCAATGTGGGTAGCACTGTTGCTTCACATCTTCAGAGTCGAGGGTTTGATTCTCATCACTGCTCTGTGTTTGTGGAGTTTGAATGTTAACCCACGTTTGCGTAGGTTTCCTCTTGATATATCGGTTTCCTGGTGTCCCTGAATTGCCCCCACTGTGTGATTGTGTGTGGGCTCTTTGTCTGCCACCTTGTCCTCTACCCGTGCTTCCTGTCATGGGCTCCAGGGTCATGTGACCCTGTATTGTTTATGGAAAATGGTTTGATGATGGGCCTTCAGTGTGGTAGGTGTATTATTATGGTAAAACTAGGTATATTCTCAATGCAGCAACTTCATACTATCAGTGGCCCTGTAATGGATTATGTCAACAAGTCGTAAACTTAAAGCCCTCAGATAATGCAGAATTTCCCTTCAGGGTCTCTGAAGAATGGTCTCTGGTTGCTCTGATGCCCACAGATCATCAAGTGCTCCATTCAGTTGATTTTAATTACAAAATGGAGAAATGTAATTAATCGTCATGCCAACCCATGTTTGATTTGGACTGGGAACGTGGCAAAGCTCAACCATTTCCAGTAAAATAAACAAATTAAGACTTGTTACTACAGACCTGTTATTCTGGATCCTAGTGACATTGAGCAGTACAGCGAATAACAATATGGAGACAGGAAAAAAACAGTCATTTCTGTGTCACTTTTCCAAGCTATTAAACTCATGTTCCCCTGGTCAGTGAATTTTGTCTTGCGACAGGTTTTTGGAAATGTCAACATCATGTCTGAGCCCATTAGTAGTGGACCTGCAGAGATTCAGAATATTCTTGTTTTTTTGTAGATCTTTTTAAAGATTTATGTAGGATTATGTTATGCTGCCTTATCCCGTCATTTTTAGTGGTTAAGCAATAGGTTGAAAGATAAACAGATGGTGGTTTTGACTTGTTTTCTTAGGCAGAGGATTTTTGGGGGGGTGCCAACTTGTATTTTGTATTTTTTTGCTCCCGTGACACTATAAGTTCAATTGCTGGACTTGTATACTTCTGTAAAATTGAAATGCTCATAAAACACAAATTTGTCATGATGGTCATCAGGGTATTGCACGCATCATAAACCAGTGCTTGCATTTATTATTGCATACCATTGTATTTAACCCAAATTTTTTATATGACAGGCTTTATGGCAGTCTATTCGTAAATATCAGTTGTCTGTAAGTCAGACTTTCTTAACCCGGGCACTGTCTGTAGTGATTTGACATGCCCTTATAACTTATGTTCCTGGTAGGCTGGCAGTGTATTAGCAAGGATTTTAAGCGTATGTGAATCACTAGAGTAAAACTGAACTCCATCCAAGTTTAAGCGTCAGTTCTAATCTAGTGCCCAAAGCCAGTCGACTTAGCGTGCTTGAGCTGTGACTTAACTCTATGCTGTGCTGAACAGCAGCAGAGCCAATGGGAGAGCTGGGCCCGAAATGGAATTGGCCTCTTAGTATGTTATCCCATCCTCATTGGCTCTGACTGATGTAAGTCATAGAATGCAAAATGCCTGAATTGTATGAATATCCCCAAATCAGAGCCTTAGAGCAGGCGTGGTCAATCTTATCTGCGAAAAGCCACTGTGTATTCAGGCTTTTTGGGTAACCTTTAGGTCAGCGGTTCAAACCCAGGTGTGAGGACTTTTCAACCAATGAGTTTAATTAATAATCTAACGAGGGAGTTGCAGTGAAAACCCACAAACACAACGGTGAATGTGAGGTGCGCATTAAGAAGCTGATACTGCATATTAATCCATCCATAGCTTCCTAATACTATTAATAGACCGTTAGTCTAAAGGTTTAATAATCTCGCCTATGTGTTATGACTTGGTTCAATGAAACAAATAAATTTATGATCACATAGTAAAATATATAAATGTTGAAATGTAATCGCAACAGCTTGCCTTTACTTAAAGCCTTTTACATCCAGGTCAGTAAGGTAATTAAACTCCATTTTAGACACTTGCACTTGCAGCCTTGTTCCTGTGGTGGAATAGGATCTAGGGGCTTAGAGAAGAGGTGCATGATGGGATTGTGATCAAGAATTGAGTTGTTTGCCTGTGTTTTTATTTTATTTTAATTTCCAGCAAACAGCCACAGCTCATGGCTATAGGTAATGATATGGAATTAATCTGATCACTTGACTCCAGCTCCTTTACCAGCACTGACCTTCTCAGTGCCTTCAAAACTGCAGTCAGCTGGTATCTCCGCCCGTCAGTCTAATGTTCCCTTTCACCATCATTAATGATCAGGATCCATAAATGCTTAAGCTCCTTCACTGAGCACAGACTGCACTCACCTGAGAGGAGTCGTCCACTGTTTCCGCGGAGAGCAGCATGGCTGCACATTTGGCGGTGCTGATTCTCATTCCCACTGGTTCACACTTGGTAATGAATCACTCCGGTCCGTGCTGGGGGTCCTGAGAAGTCATTTCTACCCTCTCATGCCGGACTATTGAGTGCTGAGGGCTTTAAGCGACTGTAAGA
Organism: Isichthys henryi; assembly: GCA_026776945.1. Lineage (NCBI taxonomy): Eukaryota > Metazoa > Chordata > Actinopteri > Osteoglossiformes > Mormyridae > Isichthys > Isichthys henryi. Next base: position 12,720,547 of record JAODJX010000109.1, read on the forward strand.
CGGTGTGTATCATATGGTCTCTGCTGTAACTAATAAAATACAGTGACAGAAGTTTCAATGCCTTTTAGGGGTTGGAAGAGTCGCTAGATTCTGCGATTTCATATCTTTGCTCCCTGATTTCATCGTAAAGACAGTGTTGCCCTGTGCTTATTTTTATTATTCCTACAAAACAGTAACCGTAAAGCACCTTTTGAATGTGTTTTTCTGTGTGCTAATAACTGTCTGAATATTTTCAAATAATGGAAATCGCAAGTCTAATTATTATTAATTTCATGAAGCATTATGTCGTCATCACCAGTTTATACGGTGCACTACCAGCTGTCAGTATTTTTTTAGCAATGTTTTCTTTGAAAGAATAGCAATATATCAGTATAATTCTAGTTTAAATATTCTGTATATATTAGTAGGTGTTGTTCACACCACTGACACCAGTCTTGTGCTACTGAACATTTCTTTCTAGATAATATAAGGTTCTTATGCATCATTCTGATAGTTAATCTAGAAAGGGACGTTCTGGCTGCTGGGCTCAGCTATGCTGCCAAGGCAGAATGTATATCATGCAGCATGAGTCTGGAACTGCTCTGCAGGGATCTGGTGTTGTTCTGCTGTGCAGAATTCCTCTGTTTCATGAGCATTTAATGATGGCAGAAGGCACTGCTACAGGCTCCTCTTCAGGCTTTGGAGTCATTTCTCCCACATTTACATATATTATCCATTTCGGAGGTTTAGGAGAGCCTTGAAAGATGGATGGGTTTGTCCATGTGCTTCTGCCTGTTGACAGTTTATGCCCTGGAGCACTGTCATCTTGGAGTATACTTGTGAATATACTGGGAGTATTCCCAGTGGGGATGAAGTGCATTATAATGGGACAGAGATACTTGCTCTGGACAGAAGTGTCTCACACTGTGATGACTGATTTCAAATGGAATCAGTCAACGGGCGATGGAGACAATGGTGTCGAGCTTACAAGGGTCTTTAGACTGTTTGGCTCAGTGAGTTGGACTTGCTTCAGACATTTGGGAGATAGTTTTGTACGGCTTCTCTCCAGGTACTCCGGTTTCCTCCAGCTGTGCAAAGGTGCTGTATCGTTAAATTGTCCGTAAGGTGGGAGATTACCTGTATCAGTATGTTTGTATATATCTTTCGATGGAATGACATCCTGTCCAGGGTACAATCTAGAATAATACTGTAACCATTAGGGATAGGCTCTAACCCATGGTGACCTTGACCAGGAGAAGTGATTGGAAGATGAAGGGATCATCTGGAAATGTAGGGATCCATGATTTGTAGGCATACTTCCTTAAGATGAGAATGTGCTACATCAGACTGACAAGCCTGTAAGTCTTTAGCTAACTGCAAGCTGCATAACCCTCTTGTATGTGTGGGAGCTGCATGCTTTCAGCATATTTAAGTATCGATCAGAATGTTTTTCTTTGCCTTCACTAAGTTCATTTTCTGAAAATGCCAATCATATGGTAGAAGGTTTCTCATACAGCTCCTTCCTCCTCATCAGAACACAAAGGTGGTTGTTTTCTCTTGTGTATTATTGTTAAAAGTAAAATAGCATAATGTGCACTTGATTATAATTACCTAAACTGTGGCAAACGTAAATACTTTCTTGCTGGACTCCACACACACAGGTGGGTTGGGATTCGAGTGCAGCCCACAGCGCTTAAGGTGTCAAGCCACAGTGCTTAAATATAACCACGGCTCTTTCTATCAAAGGATCGTGGGAGAATAAGGCCAGGAGAGATTAATACACATTTGTAACTGCTATTTGGGTAGAGATTTGTTTGTAACTAAGTCCGCATAGGCTGTATTTGCTGAGAAATAACAAATCAGCATTGAAGGTAGTACAAGATGTAAAAGGAATATAATGACCTAGTTTTATTTCGACGCAGAAAATGGGCAATAAATAGCAAATGTGTGTTCAATCTAATTCAGGGGTTATATGGCAGATTCTGCAGTTTAGGGTCATGGGAAATGCGGTCCTCAGGGGGAATGTTTAACTGAGACTGTCATCATTCTGGTCTGCCAGAGAAAACAAGAGCCTTTTGCTTGTTAATTTTCTGAAATCCAAATCTTGGCACCCCACTCCTGTTCGATATATGAAGGAGTATTCATTTAAGAACATTTTTGAACAGCTAATTTTAAATGTGTGGTTTGTCTTTTCCTTGTCCTGCAGCAGTGAAAGGGCTGAGTGTTCCCTCCCCAGGCATCCTCCCACCAGACGCTGTGTGCTGCAGCTGCTTGGGTGTACTAGAAAACAACCGAGTTACTGATTTTAATGAGTTTAAGATATTCGGCTATGCAGGTGCAATAAAAGCCATAACCCAGATCTAGAGTCTGAGAATGATGCCCGTCCATCTCACAGATTTCAGTTTTTTTCCTGTTACCTGCGTGCTTTTTCCTGGTTGTTTGATTCAGAAAGCAAGGTAATTGAAATACAAGCAGAAAAGACCTATTTTAACCTAGATAATGCCAGTCAGAAGTCGTTTTCTTTTTTTTGTTCCCGTCTTCCTCTAGTGACGGGGGATAGTTTGAAATGCACTGTGGGATTACCGTGTGCCGTCAATCACAGATTTTAATGTAGGCTTATAGAGTGATGTAAACATCAACCCACTCACTCCAGGAGAAGGAGGAATACAATCGGGGATACTCTAATGTACTACAGAAGTACAGCTTGGAAAACAAGCATGGCCATACGGTCCCTGGGCGTGACCCCCGGAACGGAACGGCAGCTGTGGTAAGATCAGCAGGCTGGACTCCTGTGCTAATCTCCCGGACGCTTATCGGCAGAAGGCGGACCCAGCTGTGGCTCCACCTCCTGCCGTCTTAAGTCCCTCTGTGAGCCACAAACCCACGGCCCCCCCCCCCCCGCTGTTGGAAAAGCGGATTCGTATGACACTGAGCCCTGTGGTTGCTTAGTGTCCGTGCCTGGCAGGGGATGAACTCCGAAATCAGAAATCAGATTGCCTATTGGCCATGTGAGTGAGCAGAGCCCCTGCCTATTAATTACAGCAGCAGCTGCTCGGCAAGCGGCCTGGTGAAGGTCGGCCGGAGTCTGCGCGGCTGCGCACCTCTTTACGCATGTGACCCGCACGTGTTCTGCAGTTGGGAATGCACCCATGCACGCACAAACACACGCGCCGCTCCCATCCATCCTCTGCACACATTCATGCTGCACCATCTGCACTGCTGGGTGCAGGGAGGCTTGTGTGCTCTGAAGTGTTGCAGGTTCATACCTGAGTCAGAAGCTGCATATGAGGTGCTTCTGTTCCCATGAGCTAACTGTAATAGCTTGATTTTTTTAAACAATAATTAAATAGTCATCTTAAGCGCGTCTAGTGTACTGAATGGGTATTATCTAATTACATAATTAAGCAGACACGTGTTTTCAAATGCAGGTCTGTTTTGGGAAATGTGGCATGAAGTGTCTCGTGTGTAATGAGTAACAGCTCTGCGTTCTGCACACAGGTACCGCTGTTAATTTCATTTTACTTACCTCTGACTAGATAAAACTCATCAGAACATTCCTAATGCCTTTAACATGCATCTGGCTGGATTTGCTGTACTGAAAAGTGCAGTAACCCTGTAATATGAACGGTGATGCAGAATCAGCTTTGACACAAACTCTTCACATGTACCGGAGTCTTTAAAATACCTCGACATCTGCTCAGCATATTTGTTTTAATTGGGTCATTTCAGTAACCAATGGTTAGTTGAATGATGATGTATTTCATTTTGTGGTTTATAATAATCATACCAGAAATCTTTGTACGAATGTTACATTTTGTCACCATGAGGTCTATGCATCATAACTGTTGTGAATCAAAAGATTTAATTATATCATATAATTTCTAAAGTACTATTATGGCAATTCTTCTTTCAACTAAGTTGTAAAATGCTAATGAGAGGTGTTAATTTAGACTCAGGTTTGATAATTAGAAGGGAGGAAACTTGTTACACTGTCTCCAGCTGAGATGGCAAACAGGACAGGTCTGGGATTACACAAATGAGGGCCAATCAACTGACAGATACCTGGTCACCTGACACACTCCAGGGAAAAGCACACCCCCTACATTCTTCCCCCATATTCATGAAGACACACACACACACTGGCACGTCGGCCAAAACTCCTTGCTGATCTGGGCAGTAAATCCACTTTCCATTACGAAAAGAGATTCCATTTTAAAGCACAATAAGCTGACTGTCCCATCAAGACTCATGTGTAAGGTCTGCTGAGGGCCCCTCCAAGGGCCCCCTCCAAGGGCCACCAGAACCCTCCTTTCAGCAGTGATGCACACATGCCTTTTGTCAGGCACTTATTGTTCAGTTTGGTCACAGAAAGTGGCATTCAGAACTGAAACATCAATTCAGGAAAAATGTAGCAGTGATGCCATTGATTTTGTGAAAAAAAACTATGAATTAAATGAGGTTCCTTTGTACTGTGTGGAGCCTTTAGCTGGAGCTGGACTGTGAATGACCCTGGAGACAGTTTCCTGTAGATGCGTTTAATACTGGCTTTTTTCCCCACGTATAAAAAAAATGGGACGTATAAATCCCATCATCCCTTAGCTTCTTGGGTGAATTAATATAAATTACAATAAATATGTCCTAGCAGGAAATAATGAGCAGTACCAATTTTTATAAAATGATGGTACTGATTTAGGCTGCAGGATCTACAATATTACAAGATACAAAAGTACATTAAATGCAGTCTAATTTTCTAGAACAAGTCCTGTCAGGTATTACTTTAACTGCATTCATTATTCATTTATAGAACATTCAGTGCCCCTGAATGATGTATGTATAGAACATTCATAAGCAGTGCGTAAGTACACCTTAACATCCTAACTTACCTTAACAGCTTTAATATAGATTAATTGACAAACATGACAATAACAAACAGTATATCTTAAAATGTTTGTTATTAATCTATATTATAGTTGTAAGGTATGTGATTATTACGTATTATCATGTGATTATTTTCCATTATACATTTTGAGAATCCTCGGAAGGATGTAAAATAGCATTTGAGCCACTGTGTACAGTCAGACTTGTTGTTTTATCTGGTAACACACCATTCCTTTGTGCCCAAGGCCATGGTTCTGTGTGGGTCATGGAGGGTTTCTGTGCTACCTGATCTCTACTTTCTGCACTCTATCAAAGAACAAGAATTCTGTAAAACTGATAATTTACTATTTCAGAAGAACATATGACTGATGTTAGGAGTAATTTAAATGGCTCTATTCTGCAAAAATTTAAGCACTTTTGACTGTGTACTGCAAGATATATTGCTTTTCCCATTTTTAGGAAGGAACAAATATTATGTTGTGTTCTGTCTGTCGTCACCCAGTCAGAATCTCTGAGATTTATAGCATATACCTGAAAGGTGTATGTAAGACAGGGTACACCTTGGATGGGACACCAAGGAGGGTAAACTTAGACACATCCAAACTTCACATCTCTGGACCATGAGAGGGAACCTGAACAACTTGGGGACACCAACAGAAACGCGAGAAGAACATGCAAGCAGACATAAAGAAAAGTGACAGAATCTCCTGCTGATCAGCTTTGGCATCTCTGATGTTGCAGCTACCCAATATTTTTGTGAATGGTGACCAAACTCCAGCAGGCATGAAAACCTCCTGGGATCCTGCTGAAGCTCCGCTAAATGTGACCTAATTCCTGTAGACTGATATCACACATTTAACAAAGCTTCTCTCAAGCCTCTGGCAAATTGAAAAATCCTGCTTCATAGTGCCTTATTTAATTCCCATCTGAAGATGAAATTTTCCACAATTATAAATGTGCTCCAACCGTGAAAGCTGTTTGTTTGGTAAATAACTGATTTATTAGTAACTCGTTTGAATCTTTGTGGTGGAATTCTGATGGGAATTATTGCTTAAACGTTTATAGATACTGTACAGATACAAACTAGCCTGAATACGGAACTCTGTATGCGTGTTGGGGTTTGCTTTGGTACCGAGCAGCAGTGAATCTGTCCATAACCATTAAATCAGATATAATGACACAGCTTGAAGCCGGTGCTCGTTGAAGCGCTAAGCTGATCCATTGACTTATTCATGCGTGGCCTTGACCCTAGATGATCAATAGCAGCAAGAACTCGGAGGCCCCATTGAACTGCGTGAGGCTGAGGAGACGGCAGAGCAGGTAGAAATTGGCCAGCCGGACTCATCGTCGTGCCACAAAGCAGAGGATGGATCCCACAGGTCTTCTGCGATCTCGCATTTTGGCACGAAGTCTTTCTTGTTTATTACACTGTAACTTTCCGTATCCGATCCTGCGTGTTTGTCACACTCTGCTATTTTAAACCTACCTCCATTCAGAGCAGTTTGCGGTTTTGTGCTTTGAATTCACTACTTTGAGCTTCACTTACCACAGAAATATCAAGTCAGATTTGGCTCTTCTTCTCATAATGGAGTGCCGTGTTTAAGATAGGTGGTGTCTGTAAGACAGCTCTGATGTAGGCTAGTATTGTACTTTGCTTTACTCCACAGGCTGTTTATGACCAAATCATAATTGCTGAATACAAATACAAATCTGCTGTAAATTCTGACATCATTAGAGATGTCAAAAGTTTGCATTCATAGAGGAATGATTATTCATACTATTCCTGCCTGCATAAGGCAAGGAGTCGGCTTATTCTTAAACCGGTGGTCGATAAGCACCTATTTTTCATTAATGCTCAGATCGAATCATCTAGATTATTTATATGACTTGTCTACATACAGTATGTTTTTGCTTTACAGGTTTGATGGCGTGCTTCGCATATCTCAATAGGTGGCATTTCAGATAAAATTGCATCAGAATTATGTCATTAACTATGCTGGTGTGAAACGTTTGGCTAGACATTGGGCAAACTTACCCCCACGAAAGTCCATTGGTTCCGGAAAGGTCAAGAGGCCACAGTGTTTTCCAGAGATCAATTCAGGACCTGTACTACAGCTGTAGTCATGTGATCACTGGGAGCGACAGTAAGGGTCTGTGTGAGATCACAGTGGAAGCTGCTGGTCTGCCATATTTATTCACATATGCCTCAAGGTCAAGCTGTAGAAAGTGGCATAAAACTACTGAAATATTAATGAAAATCCATACATCTTTCGACTGTTTAACAGGGTTCTGACCACAGAGCACAAGGCAGGGGATATATTCTGAACATGAGGTCAGTCCATCGCCGGATGCTCAGTCAAGCCATTTAGAACTGCTCACCCACCGAACCAAATGTCTTTGGACTGCAAAAGAAGACCAGAATAGCTAGAGGAAACCCATATAGACACAGGGAGACCATGCAAACTCTGTACATACAGGGACCAGGAGAAGAATCCAACCGTAACCATGAGGTACAAAGTCAGTGTTGCTCACTGACTTGCTGCAGTAGATGAATAATTTTAAGCATCTGATCATAATCATGTGACAACTGTATTTATGCTATGGTCCCTTAATATTAAATTTGTCAGGGAAGGGGGGTGACGAAAAGGGAAAAAAGAGGACAAATCTTGTCCCATTTTGGTTTAAAACGGGACGTTTCCCTTAAAATATGGGACGGGTGGCAGCTCTATTTGTGTATCAAACCTGTGCAGTACACACAGTTGATTCTTGTAGTTTGTTTTAAGAAGGTTCCAAATTTACTGGTACTAGATTAAAAATGTCCCTGTGTTTGGCATCCTGTCTGGGGCGTCTGTCCCTGTGTTTGGCATCCTGTCTGGGGTCGTGTCTGGGGGTTCGGCCACCATCTTTGGCATCCTGTCTGGGGCGTCTGTGCCAATGTTTGGCATCCTGTCTGGGGCGTCTGTCCCAGTGTTTGCCATCCCCTTACCTCATGCTCTCTGCTTCTCAGGATAGGCTCCAGGATCACTGAGAACTTCATCAAAAACAGTCATAAGTAAATTCGTAGCAAATGCAGCTTATGAATTTTAAAAAGAACGGAATTGAACTCTGGGTTGCGCCTTGATGGAGAAGGAGGTCCTTGCCATTATCTGGAGATCATTTTGAATGTTGCCATTGTGTTGGTTTTTAATTTATGTTCTTCTTTAAGCTGTTGGATTCATGGCCAATCTGAGCCACGTTCTTATGCTTATAGTTGTGGAAATCTTATGGCTTTGCAATTTTTTATTCATTGTCCCAATGAAATATCCAGAGCCAGAAATGTTCACTTCTGCAAGGAAAGGAAGCTCAAAGATGTTTTTCAGTATATGCTGCATATGCTCCCAATGTTACTATATTTGTTCTATCACTATGCTTTGAACATCTGTATCCATTTAGATAAGTTAAGATATGGTCTTTATCATTTGCTATGTGATTGTACTCAATACACCGGATTAATGAAGTGTGCCGGACTGTGCCTGAAAATTGAATAAAACTCTTAGTCTAAACTTGGCTGGATGTTCAGGCGTGCTGATGTGCTGATGAAACTTCACAAGGCTCAGTTTTTTTGGATGAACCAGATTAGAGTCCAGCATGGGTCTGAAATGTCAGTCCAAACCCATTGGGACCCATTGGACTTGTAGACCTATAAGCTCCTAACACATTAAATTTGCATGATCATAATGGTCTGAATGAGATACACGGTAGCTTATGGATTGGTTTGGATTTTCCAGTTCATTAATCATTCAGCCAAGCAGTTGTTTGATTCCATATAACAGCAGTAAGTGTCATAGCAGCTAAGAAATTAGCTTCTACCTTGATGGATGGTAACAGGTTCAGTTCCTGTGGGGAGTCCGTCATGGTGTCCCTGAGCGCAGCAGAGCATCTGACTGCTTCAGTGTGAATAGGTGAACATGTAGATATCAGTGTTCTTAATGTGCTCATTATCCTCCTATGTCTCTTTTTCAGGAAACAGTAGAATATGCCTTCCTTATCATTTTTACAATTGAAACTTTTTTGAAGATCATAGCATATGGATTAGTCATGCACCAGAATTCCTACGTGAGGAACGGCTGGAACATGTTGGATTTCATCATTGTAATAGTAGGGTAAGTACCTCACTTTCACCTTGCCTGTTAGGGATCATGTTCATATTGTTATTCACATGTCCTTTAGATGGTATTTATATGAATTTCTTAATGGGTCGTATGGCAGCTTAGCGAGTAGCACTTGCTGCCCCAAGGCTACTGGGTTACAGGTTCATATCTAATCTCTTTTCTGTGTGTGTGAAGTTTGTCTGTTCTCTCTGTGTTGTGTGGGTTTCCTCCACTTTTCTACTGCACTCATAAAGTTAACTTATTAGTTTGATTTGGAGTTAACTAATAAGTGTCTCTAAATGGAGTGTGAACGTGTGTGTGTGTGTCTCTGTGTGTGTGTCTGTGTGCGCACGAGCGGGTATACCTTACCTTATGAGGACACAATGTCTTCACAACGTGATGAATACCCGCTTTTTTTCCAGTTTCCTGGTCCCCATAAGGGAAAACTCAATTTAATAAAAATCTGTGACTACAATGAAAAAACCAAAAATGCAAAAGCTATTGTATTTTGCTTGGTTACTTATGCTTAAGGTTGTCATAGTTAGCGTTAGCATTTTTCTCCATAGAAATGAATGAGCTGTCCGCATAAAGATATGTTTACCCAACATGTGCGCGCCTGTGTGTGTGTGTGTGGTATGTGTGTGCCCTTATCACGGACTAGCGCCCTATGTGGTGTTCGCCCCAGCCTTAACTCGGCTTGGGAAGTATCTAATCTTTCACACCATCCAGATATTATGCATTCAATATGGTGTTTTCATAAGCAGCACTATTTTCGTAATTTGAAATCTTAGTGAAAAAATTTCAAGATTTCAAAATACCACAGTACACCCAAAATATTGTGGTAAACCGTATTAACTAAATACTCCCGAAGCCTAGTGCTCACAATGATAGACTCCTCAGCCCCCAGCTCTGACAAGGATATGCAGTTGGAGGTAAACCTATTCATTCGAAACCATTAAAAAAATAAAATAAGAGAAATACTGCAAATTCTGACATTTTTATCCTCTATATGCCTCAGTCTGTCAGTTCTTTAAAACAAAACAAACCAGGTATCAGTTTCCCCGTGAGACGCTAATGGAAAGTTTTGATTTCAGCTCTGAATTCTTGAATTCTGTGCACCGTTGTGACTTAAACTCTTGCATTGTTTACAACCAGGAAAGAATATACGTTAGAAAGATCAGTTTCCCAGCACTGATTATAATATAATGCAATATGGGTGTGTTTAATTATGCATAGTGCTAAGATTTGTACTGAGGCATGCAGCTTAAATCCCAGGTGAGGGATGTCCGCAGCCTGGTATTTTACACCTGCGGAAGAGCGTGTCCCACTCGCATTGGGAACTACCTGCGAATCCCTGCGTGCCATACATCTATGTGCAACCCTGGTCCTGAGAGAACTCAGCCTAAAGTGATGGAGATGTTAGGCACAGGGAGTAAACACAGGTTTATATGCAGCTGCAGCGACATCAGCGGCCCATTATCAGTGAATTAACTTTATCTTTGCTTCACTGGCATTTGGTGACATGCACAGTGTGTGGGTTTGTTATCAGTGTCACGCTCAGGCTTCGCACGAAAGTTTGCAGTTCAGTAATGCTTTTTTGACATGGCTGTTTGGTTCATGTTTACAAAACATCTTTATATTTGCACGCAAATCAACAGGGGCAGTAAAACATAATGACTGCAGCAGTCAAAAGTAGCTAATTAACATTCAATTAAATATCTCTGAAAATAATTCTAACATTGGCATATGAAGTTAGTTATTATATCATGAGCAGTAGGGCTCCAACAACTAATCAATAACGTTGATAGTAATTAGTAATAAAAGTATTTAACAAACTGATTGGTTGCTTTTTATGGTTTGCTGCAAAAATTGCATATAATGACATTACCACCTACCAATGTTTACGTTGATATGTTAAGCATAGTGTATGCTTCACTTTTCCATAGCGTGTTACACAGTTCTGCGCACAGACTTCTGTGTACAAATTGCATTTGTTCATAAGCCCAGACAGTCGCCCTTCGCACAGGCGTACAGCAGTGATATTCCCCGAGACTCGCCGATGTACTGCAACAAACATAAATACAAACCGTATAGTGAAACGGGTAAACTTTCAAGATCAGTTGTTACTAGAGTTGGGCGGTAATGTAGTCCCTCAATATTTTGAAGTCTTGGCAGCAAAATAAGCAACCCCCCCACTACCCACGCAGCGAATTTTATCGCCATAATTTCAAAATGTTGCAGTATCGTTACAAATACCATCAAAATGCCATATATACCATTTGATTGTTAGCAAGCTTAATATGGCGGAGACAGTAGATCTTTGTTTATAGGCCACTTTGTCACTCAAATTTAAAGTAAACTGAAAGTTAGACCGTGTGTTTTGGCCCAGCTATTTGATTAGTTGATCGCTTGATCACATGGTTAATCGATTTTTGCAGCACTAATGTCCTTCAGGTCAGGTTAAATCCAGATGCTGGATACCTACATTTACCTGCCAAGCTGCATTTCAGTTCTCATTTTACCCATGTAATCCTTCATGTATTCCAGACTGGGCACCTTTCTCTAAGGTTAGGCGGCTGGCCTCTTAAAGGATGAGGTGACTGACTGGATGCACTGAAAGAGTCAATTCTAAACGTATGAACTAGTGTACTGCTGGCGGTGAGACCCCTCATTTCCTTTTTGTGTTTCCTCACAGACTGTTTAGCGTCATCCTTGAAATATTAACCAAAGAGGGAGATGCTGCAGGCCAATCAGGTGGCAAGCCGGGCGGCTTTGATGTCAAGGCCCTGCGAGCCTTCCGTGTACTGCGTCCCCTCAGACTGGTGTCTGGTGTTCCCAGTGAGTGGCCCTTCTTTTATTTCTGGCAGGACGTATGTGATAGATCAACAGCTGGACGTTACAAAGGGTTACCTTTGAAGTGACTACTGTAGTCTTATAGAAAACATTCTGTAATTTGCATCCTATTGTTAAATTAAATAGACTGAGCATCAAAAGAAAGTTACAAGCCTGTGTTTGCTTTTGATTTACTGTCTTGGATTTTAATGCATCTTTTTGCCATGGATGATGATGAGTTACCGTGATTCAGACGCCTTAAGCATATACCATTATAAATCAGGTGGGTGATTTGACAGGAGCTAATAAGGCGATTTAAATTCTCGATTGTTATCCCTGGTGTGTATCAAGCAGAAAGAGTAATGATCTGCTCATGAAAACAAGGGTTATATTTAATGACTGTTACTGCAGTCATAGGTGCTCATTTTGGGGTAGTGAAAATCGTGCTCAGGAGAGGTGCCAGCTGTAATTAGGGTAGTGGACTCTTTGGGTCTGATTGCAACCTCTGTGCCGTCCAGGAAAAGTACAGTACCAGTGTGAATACACCTACCCATAGAAAGGTTTATGTGTACTAAGTATAAAGTGATATATATGGAATTATGCCCTGACCTAACTAAGTTTAATTTGTTGAGGGGCAGAACTGTTTGGGTTAGGACTCAGAAGGTCACTGGTTCAAATCCCTGGGCTGGCAGTGATGCCACCATTGGGCCCTTAACCCCCATTACTCCATTGACTGGCTGACTGTACTGTCTCCTCTACGCCAGTTTCATGGGGTGGCCTCCTGGGATGCTTGTCCAGCTGTCCTGAAGGAGGTCCTACATATGCTGAGCACCCTTTGGCTGCCTTTCTCTCACTCTCTGATTGAACTTCTCCAAAACCATTTTTGCTGTGTTTATGTCAGGCAGCCAGGCCATGTGATGCAACACTATCAACTTCCTTTTTTGGCAGCATGGCGTGTGCAAACTTTTAACTGGCACTGCAGGTTAGATGCTCATCTGAAGTTCACCTGCAAACGGATGTCCTGTGTGGTCACTGACAGAGGAGTCCTCCTTAAAGATGAAGGAATTTTTGAGGACTGTCTTGAACCGTGTCTGATAGTGTGGCTCAGGACTAAAGGCCTACAAGTTGCATGTGACACATTAATTGTTAGGGTGCCCAAAATTAGATTTTCTTCAACTGCCATTTGAAGACCGGCTGACTGCGTGACCATACACTGATTTCACCCTGTTGGCACCTGATTTTTCACTTCAATCTGTAGTACCTGCGGGTGTCAGACATTCCAATCTACATTTCCTACGGACATTAACCAAACGGCATTATGTGTGAGGTCCTGGCACTCATGCTCACTGTATTGTCAGTCGAAGCTTTTTGAACAGTTAATGATTCTGTATAATAAAGAAAACTAAGTCAATTGAGCCTTTCTGTTAAGAATATTTTGATAACTTCTTGAATTTATTACAGGCTAAACTAAAGTTCCCCTGATTCAGTATATTTCATTTGATTACACTGTACAGTATTTAGCTTTCTGTTTTAATATTTCACTCTCATTTGGAATGAACTATTTTGGATCGCTTGGTGAAATGTGATCTGTTCTGCTAGCCAATAGAAGGAAATCTGTTTAGACATACTGTAATACTACAGCTATAATGAACATCTCGCAGCTATGAGAACAGCTCTGGCTACTGCAGCCGTGAATGATGTCAGGACTGGTTATGTGGGATTAGCTGGTTGGTAATGGCAACTGGGTGTAACCCACTGGAGTGACCTTGTCTCTTCCTCCCTCCATTGTTTCCTGCTTCTCAGGAAGCCGTGCTGTACATAACACAACCTGCAGTCTACAGAAGTACCAGGGTCACTAGAACATGCGCCATGGAATATCAATTAAATAAATAGTGCTGCTAAAATTAGTTGTGTCAGCTTGATAAGTTGTGCTTTGTATTCCTGTCTTGTTTTGTCTTTCAGGTTTACAAGTAGTTTTGAACTCCATTATAAAAGCCATGGTCCCTCTCCTCCACATTGCACTCCTGGTGTTATTTGTCATCATAATCTATGCCATTATAGGACTGGAGCTCTTCATTGGGAAAATGCATGCGACATGTTACTTCACTGGCACAGGTACGACCTTGTCGCCTCTTCATTGAGCTGGATTTATTTCTTTTTGTGATATTTTTGATATTTTGATTTAACAGGTTCCCCTTAAAAATGTCCTTTAACGAGTCCTATAGCAGGTTAGGGTTAATGGAGCCCAGGCTCCGAGACGAACACCCACCTGATACCAAACGTGGGCAGATTTTCCATTTGGTGCATAAATCCCAGAAGACTGTCCACCACTCTGGTGGGTGAGTGTTTGTAGCAGAAGTCACAAAATAAACACAATCCTGCAGAGTCCTGAGAATCTTTACTGCATTTGACTTAAGGGCACTTAGCTTCTGGACTCTGTGTCAGAGTTGAACAGACACAGACTCAGACACGTATTCTGTAATGACCCACCCCTACGCTGCCTCTGATTGGATCTCTGAGCATTTTTTGTTTAAACCTTTGTAACCAACCACCTGACAATAACTGTAACCCAGCAATGTACGATAGCCAATCAGAGGCAGAGAAGGGGAGGATCTTTGCAGAATGTGGGTAATATCACTCGCTGCCAGTCTATCATCATCAAGTTAATTAAAAAGCGTTATGTGGCGATATTTACAAGGAGTAAGACAACCTTTAAAATGAACATAAATGTATATGTGACACATAAAGGAAATTCATTATTTTGGCTGCTGACAAGTTGGCTTGTCACCAACCACCTTGGCCGGTGAGTCAAAAAGTTAATTTCAGACCCTGATGGAGCCTGTCGCCAGGGAGTGTATTTCCGTGTCGCTGCCAGTTCCACGCTGGACATTTACATCGGAGAGATTGTAGCTAGAACTTGTGACAACCGGAGCTTCCAGCTGTCTGAGCACAGTGGGGCCAGGAAGTCTCCACTCAGAAAAAAAACGCTTAACAGTGGGGAAGAAATATTTAGTGTCATTAAAAGCAGCCGTTGGGGGTGGGG
>JAODJX010000109.1:12740688-12757393 GCA_026776945.1 Isichthys henryi
AAGGACCTCGGAAGCCCCTGTTATATCTCGGAAGGACCTCGGAAGCCCCTGTTATATCTCGGAAGGACCTCGGAAGCGCCTGTTATATGTCGGAAGGACCTCGGAAGCGCCTGTTATATCTCGGAAGGACCTCGGAAGCCCCTGTTATATCTCGGAAGGACCTCGGAAGCCCCTGTTATATCTCGGAAGGACCTCGGAAGCCCCGTTCCTGGCTGTCGTCTCTCCCTCTGTGCTTCTCTCCTTTGTCAGTTTTACTGGTCGGTTCAGGATCTTTGAAAAACCGTCGCGATTGAAGGAGCAGGTGCCCGACCAAGCAAATGTTTTCATTCGTATTCCATTTCGGAATCACGTGAAGAAGAAGAAGAAGAAGAAGACCTTTATTGTTTGTGGAAGAATTCAAATGTTTGTGTGGACTAATATAAATCGTGTTATGGGTTTCTGTTAAAAACGACGCCAATTACAGCTGAGAATAAAATGAATAAGTAAATGTTAAACTACTGACTGCTTTACTTTACCTCGCACTCTATGTTTAGTGATGAGTTTGTGTCACTTGAGCTACACTGTTCTTTATCAGAAACATCATAACCATTCAAGCTAATGGCTAACCGTGTGCCCTGTGACTGTGCTGAGATTCCCGCTTGCCTGGGGTGACTCATGAGCCTTTCCTGTAGCAGGCCTTACTGATAAGTATAATTGTGCCTGTTTTTTTCCCCATGCATACTATAAATCTGATCAGGACAGCAATAATATTGGTAAATAAGTGCATAGCTCACGGTGGAAAAGGTTTAACGCTTATGAGATGCTAATGGTGTCGAGCCGTTCAGACATTTTCGGAAACTGCCACATATATATTGCTTTTTAATATAATTTAATAGTCTTATGTGCAGATGTTGTCATCTTTACTTTTGGTATTTGTTTGTAGAATAATGGAGCACGGCTTTGTAGCCCTCAAGCTAACGGCTAACCGCATGCCCTTTGCCGATACAGCCAGCATGCCTGCCAGTGAGACGGAGTCAGCAAACACAGAGAATGTGAACGGGGAGGACGACAAGACACGCTGCTGTGCCCCCCTCTGGTAGGCCTGCACACACGCCCGCCGCACTCCACATTTTAAGTGCAGAAAGCTGAAAGGATGCTTTTGGAGAGTGCAGTTAAAATTACCAAGAGCTATCAACATGCTCTGTGATTTAGACGGACAGCCCGGTGGTACAGCCTGGGCCAGTACTGTGGTATTTATTATAGTACTGAGGTGCTGCACCTATGTAGTTCCAGGAAGGACCCCTTTTGTTTCCAGAGCTACTTCAAGGGTTGACGAGTGCTGCACTCGGAGAAGCTTCTCCACACACCGCCGCTGCCCTGAGCTGTAATTCTTGCATTTCATCTCTTCCCGTTAGCTTCGACCAGACTGGCCATTCTGCCTTGACCTCTCTCATTGACAAGGTGTTTTCAGCCACTCAGCTGCCCCTGACTGGATGTTTTTTGTCCGTCACGCCATTCCCTGTAAAGTCTAGACAGTCGTGTGTATAATTCCCAGGAGGGCGGCTGTTTCTGAGATGGCGGGAGCAGCACGTCTGGCACCGGGAATCAGAAAAATCTCTGACTGTGTCTCATGCTACTCTAGTCTGAGCCCCTTGACTTGTCTGCGTGATTTTTGTCAGCATGCTCTATATATTCTGTTTCAGCCACATGACTCATTGATTGGGCATGTTGTTTGTGTTAATGAGCAGTTGTACCTAATGAAATGACACTGGGTGCATATTAAAATAGTTCCTAGATTCCTTAAAGTAATAGATCTTCTATTTTCAAAAGAAGTATGTGTTTGTCTCTTTTATTAACACTGTTTGTACTGGGTGTGATATACATTGATTACGCTTTAGTTACGTATTTTTCCTTTGGTGTCTTTTCAGCTGTACACTATGTATTATATTGAGTTACGTTTATAAATAATCATCTGTATATGTGGAAGTTCACATTTTCCCGTTCGGATATATATTTTGCATATCTGAGTTTAGACGTGTCGCTCTGTAACTTGTCTGTAACTGTATTATTTTTTGATTTTTACAGTCAAAAAATAGCAAAGTCAAACTTCAGGTCAGTACGTCTGTTTTGTGTTCATGATCGGTGACCCTTCGCCCGACCCGGGCGCATGTGGGAATCCCATTCTGCCCATTTCACCACTGGAGTGCCTGATGTCGTCATTTGTAACTAGTGACTAAAGGTCATGCTGTCATGCTTGTGGAGTGGCCTGCCTGTTCATTTCACCGTCGCGAGACCACACTCATTTTCCATCATTTATTCGTATCATGTAGAGTCAGATGTTTCTTCTTCCCACAGTTACTCTTTGGTTGGTACTTATAGGAAAACCACACCCCTGGGTTATTCCCTCACTTGCTCCCATAGCTTCCAAGATTGGCTCTGTACCTCCACGAACCTGAATAGGACAAGCGGGTACAGAACCAGGATGGATGGATGGATGGATGGATGGATGGATGATAAGGATTCCAGCCTGACAGTCTCTCTGACACCGTACAGTGCATTGTACTCTGGCCATATGTAGGTTTACCATACTTGGTGAGATGAAAATGAGGGCGTGTCCAGATCAGAATATTAATGAGTTTTTACATTCAGTGACCAATCAGGTAGGGCTTCTCTCATAAACATTAATGACTTTTCCCGAGCCATCCTGTTAAATGAAAATTTGTGTCTGGGAAAACCTGGACGTATGGTAACCTCACAGTTAACTGTCGTTTTACGATCCGCACACAATTGACATATAATATACGTATATACAAGTCTTTTTCGACAAAAGTTACAAAATGCTAAACTAAAGTTAAAATTCAAGCAAAATATGCAGTTCACTGTTCACACAAAAAAAAAAGGTTTCTGGAAGCTGACGTCACTTGTGAACAGTGTGACATGTAGAGATGACCATATTGTTTAATTCTTAAAGTTAACATGTTCACGAGCCTTGCAAACACCGTGTGATGATGAGTGGCTGGCGTATATTGAAAATTGGTGCATTTCTCTGACATTTTTTTACTTCACTGTAATTTGCAACACTGGGCCATACGGGTTACAGCACTAAATCTGGACAAACAGGCACCTTTAGAAAAACTGCCCGGATGCCCAAGCAGGGGCCCAGAAAGAGTACATGTCTGGGGAACCCGGACGTATGGTGACCGTTTCCGTATGAGAGGATGCTTCGTTTCCTACGTTGTCGGGGAAGCTCCAGTTTTATAGCCTTTTAGTATTTCACACCGTGTCAGAGGAGTTAAGATGAAGTCGAGGTCTCCTGCAGTCCTTACATGTCACTCATGGTACTGCAGTGATCTAATGGAAGCACTGTTTCCAGTATAAAACCATTTAGAAATTTGAAAGAACTTCCTGACTATTTCTGTACCTTACAGTCGGCGCTGGCGACGCTGGAACCGGTTCTGCCGCAGGAAGTGCCGAGCAGCTGTGAAGTCGGTGACTTTCTATTGGCTAGTGATCATCCTCGTGTTCCTCAACACGCTCACCATCTCCTCTGAGCACTACAACCAGTCTGACTGGCTCACGGAGGTGCAAGGTGAGTGAAACGGGGAAGGACTGTGCCTTGCCGTGGGGGAGAAGCAGCCTCAGTGTCGTTGTAATGACCGACTTGTCCTACAGATGTCGCCAACAAGGTGCTGCTTGCAATGTTCACCTGTGAGATGCTGGTGAAGATGTACAGCCTAGGCCTGCAGGCCTATTTTGTGTCCCTCTTCAACCGCTTTGACTGCTTCGTGGTTTGTGGTGGCATCACCGAAACAATTCTGGTGGAGATGGCGATCATGTCCCCGCTGGGGATCTCTGTGTTCCGCTGCGTCCGTTTGCTGCGAATCTTCAAAGTTACACGGTCAGTTCGCATTCCACTGCATAAAGTAACACTGTGCTGTCTGAATATTCAATATGTGCTTATTTTTTATGTTTCCCACTATTGTCAAATTAAATAGTTTGTTATTTAACAATCTCTATATATTCTACCTGTGTTCTCTCTCTGTTCGTAACCCCTTCACGTTCATGAGGGTCAGGAGCAGGAGATCCCTGCAAATGTGAAAATTTACAGACAACACTTGGGCAAACCTACCCTCGACATATATGTCCGTTTTCCTGAGCAATAACATAAAAACTCTATTTGTTACCAATTTCTAAGCGAATCTTATTGTACTAAACACTTTGCATGTGAAGTTACTTTGTCGTTTCCTATCAAGACCTTTTTATATAATATACAAACCATCTAAATCATGTCCCTGCATGTACAATGAAATTATTAAACACATTATTAAAATGCAAAATTAACGGCACTGAAAAGTATGGAAGTGCAAAAAACGCGAGATTCCATGGTCACAAAGACAGCTGACACATGACTGAGTCTGGTCGCTGAGACAGAGATGCGTAACTACTCAAGCCAAGACTTAATATTAAATATTTTGTAAAAGCTTAACTCTAACAAATATTATGTACCTGTAATATTCATATATTATGATATTATGTGACTTGGGTGAGTAACCCCGCCCCCCGGCCCTGACTAGGAAAAGCAGGAAATATGCAAATGTCAAGGTGTCACTGCGTCTTTGGGTCCTTGCAAAGCACTATAAATGAAACGTACTGCATATATGTGCTGTCACTTCCTCCTGACACCCTTTGTGTCTTTTTCTATTAATCTCTAACAAATGCTCCTATATCCATGAAATAATTACGTTTATGAATGAAAGCACGTTTCCAGGTATCATCCACAGGGCTCTGGGCATCTCTCCCCAACTCTCCTCCGCTCTCTCCCCCAGCCATTGGGCCTCTCTCAGTAACCTGGTGGCCTCCCTCCTGAACTCCATGAAGTCCATCGCCTCCCTGCTGCTGCTGCTCTTCCTCTTCATCATCATCTTCTCCCTGCTGGGCATGCAGCTCTTCGGTGGCAAGTTCAACTTCGATGAAACTCAGACCAAGCGGAGCAACTTTGACAACTTCCCCCAGTCCCTCCTCACCGTCTTCCAGGTACGGTGATGTGCCGCATAACCGTGTTTCGGTCAACGATGGGCCACATTTACCACGGTGGTCCCATGGAAGAATTCCTGTCGCCTAGTGATGTCTTAGTCGTCAGAACGTCATACGTCAACATGTTACTCAGGTGTGATGTGAGTGTAGCACATACAGTTATTTACAGTACATAAAGCTTGATAATTATAGAATTATATTAAAGATTTATGTATTTACTAAACTTTTAATTAATATTAATGTTTCCCCACCTCTTTCTCTGCCACGGCACATTTCCCATAAAGCAGTGTTTATCAAATAATGTGTTGTGGTTTAAAAACACTGATTTAGGCTATACCATATAGCCTAGGTGTGTAGTAGGTTGTACCATCTAGATTTTTGCAGGTAAACTTTATAGTGTCCGCATAATGGCGAAATTGCCTAACAATGCATTTTTCAGAACGAATCCCCTTCGTTAAGTGCCTAATGATACACTTGATTTATATCTAGGGGAAATTTGTTTGCATGCATTGCCAAAGAAACAGAAATTGCACAGATACAAATGCAAAAACAAATCGAGAGACCTATAGATTAAGAGGAGTGTCCATGGATGTATATATTAATGCGTATGGTCCTGATCAGTGTTGTCCTGGTCTGTGTTATGGCAGGGATGAGGGCGACGTTGTACTTCTTAATGATCTGTGGCATTGTGGCCAGATTTTAACAGGTGAGGACTGGAATGCCGTCATGTACGATGGAATAATGGCATATGGCGGCCCCGCCTCTTCTGGAATGATAGTCTGTATATACTTCATCATTCTGTTCATCTGTGGAAACTGTATCCTTCTGGAGTTTGGCCGTCTGCACTCAATCTGTGGTTTGGGTTCTGTTTCTTCCGTCCGCAACAGGACAAACAATCAAGCTGTATTACACACAAATATGAGGTTTCGGAAGCATAACTGAGCAAGTAGTGTCTTGTGAGCAAGAGCAAATAAGCTGCCATTAGTTTCATTAAGTCTGCATGCACTTAATGAGGAAAAAAAACTTCAGAAGATGAATTAAAGTCATAATCTTTGCCAGCTGGCTACAACTTTAAAGAAGAACAATAAGGAACATAACAAAATTTTTCACAGTAGAATTCCCTTCTATTTTCCCAGGTTTCCCTTCACAGACTTTATTTCAGAAATTAAACAAGGTATTATCATACTTTGACATGTTAGGGTAGGTTCCATCCAACCGCGCCCTTCATGTCTCTTCTCTGATTTGGCCACAGCTGTTGCTGGTCATGCTGCCTGTCTCCTTCCTGTTTCTCACCCCAGTCTCTTTCTCCGTTCTACCCAGACTACTGCATAGGGCATCTATATTACGATAAGTCGCTTGTTACAAAATATTGTATTTGGCGGCATCTATCCTCTTTTTTTCTAGACCCCGAATATAAGACGACGCTACATTTTCAAATGTGTTTTGAGGGGGAAAAAATCCCCATGTTATATTTGGCTGCAAAATTAACCCTCTGGAGTCTGAGGCCTCTCAGCAACTTTCGGGGTAGTCTGACATGCCTTGACATTTAAAAATATTTCACCTATCTAAAAAACATTTATTTAAAGTGCTACATGTGCTTTTATTCAGCACAAACTCAGCACCAATAATCTGAGACCACTTAGAATGTTATTCTGTTTTTTGTTAAAATCAACTTTAAAGATATACTTTTCAAAAACCTATTTTCAGACATGCTGAGAAATTGTAAAAATTAATTACATTATAAATATTTCTAGCCAAGACATTTTAACTTTGTAGCTTATAGACACAGGGGTTGGCTACACGTAGGTGAATGAGACATTCTGAAATTTTATATGGTTTGATTACTAAAGTGTTAGAACTTTGGAGTGACACTCTTTTTTTCCAAAGTCAGTCGCCTACACAATGAATATTGATGATGTAGGTGTCCCCACACCTATAAGTGTTTGCATACTGTCAATGGTCCATCAGTGCCCACACCCATAACTATGGAAAGGCAGTTTGAAACGCAAGAAAAGTAGCAACAATAAAATCTTTTTCACAGTTTATTGGTAGATGGGATGAAAAATTAAAAACTGTGAACAGTCGCTATAGAAAGTGATAAATATGATGCAGTGCCTATGCAGAGTTAACGGAAAAATAACTTTTCTTAATAAAGCTGTTTAAATCAGACATCCTGCTCAATGTCTTCTTGGCTATTGCTGTGGACAACTTAGCAGATGCTGAAAGTCTGAATTCAGCCCAGAAGGAGGAAGAAGAGGAAAAAGAAAGGAGGAAGAGCGTCAGGTAATGAGTCACGTCCAAACTGCAAGGTCTGTTTGCGTCAACTCAGACCTGACTGGTGAAAGTGAGGTGAAGATATTGTCCTGAATGTCAGTGTGTTTCATTCTTTCCACAGAAGTGGCAGCATAGATAAGACAGATGATGAGAAAATGGAAGACAGAGATGCCAAGGTAACTGTTTGTGTGGTGTTCAGTATGGACATGGATAGTGTCAGTGCCCCATGTTCAGTATGGACATGGATAGTGTCAGTGCCCCATGGCCAGTATGGACATGGATAGTGTCAGTGCCCCATGCCCAGTATGGACATGGATAGTGTCAGTGCCCCATGTTCAGTATGGACATGGATAGTGTCAGTGCCCCATGCCCAGTTTGGACATGGATAGTATCAGTGCCCCATGTCCAGTATGGACATCTAAATTGTCAGTGCCCCTTATTAAGTATGGACGTCGGTAGAGCCAGTGTCCCATGTTCATACTTCAGTAGTGTCAGTGCCCCATGTGGACTCCAGTGTCTAGTATGGACATTGGTAGTGTCAGTGCCCCGTGTTCATTATGGACATCGGTAATATCTTAGATGTGACGACTGCTCTGAAAGAGCTCAGTGCCCATTTACTGACATTTCCCCATACACTCTTGCACTTATCTTCACAGTGGAGGTCCTGAACATTGTCCACAGCCATGGCTGTCCATTTGAAACATTTACTACAAATGCCTCATTGATGCCTTGCAGTTTTTGTTTGCCGGTTGGTAGAGTGAATGATCCAGATGGATGTTCTGCTGTGATGGGTAGAGGGTTTCTGTGAGAGCTAACCTGTGATATCACCGACACAGATCCCATTGGAGGGTTTCGATGAGCGGGACTCCTACTCCTCCAGAAACAAGCCAGGTAAAGAAACCATTCTGGGTTTTTTGTGCTCAGTGTGTAAGATGGCATCGCTGTCCTGAGGGTGACTGGGTCTCTGCACAGGAGATGAAGATGAAGAGGACCCTGAACTTCCAGTTGTCCCACGGCCACAGAGACTCTCAGATCCAAGCCTTAGGGAGAAGGTCCCTCCCATTCCTGAAGGCAGCGCCTTCTTTGTTCTGAGCAGCACTAACCCGTGAGTTTACGGCACACGCACATCAATACAGACACCAGTCGTTTGGCAGACACGGAAAAACACTGCTCATCGCACACTGGTGCAAACCCACCTGCCAGTTGGTGTATAGTCAGTGGATCAGGGATCTTTGCCTGTGTCCAGACGCCTGTGGGCTCAAATTTTGAGGGCAGCAGAGTGATAATTTTCCTGCTCGGCCCCATAACCCTCTGGGGACAAGGACATCGTCGGCGATGCCGCGCATCTTTCTCGTCTATTTCAGTTCATAACTCGCTGAAATCTTAATGTAGAAACATGAAGAACGCTGACTAAATCCGTAATCTGTCTTCTTTTCCAAACGTCCATTATCGGAAGTATGAAAATTTTTAAAACTAAGTTAAATAGGCAAAAAAGTCAACCATGTCATCTCACTTTGTTTCATCTGTATTGGGGGTATGTAGTGCCGCCCTCACCTGAAGATCGCTGTTCGCATTCAAAATAGCCGCATTACCGCTTATTCAAATCGCATTCGCATGGTAATTTGATGAGCAACGCAACGGTGAAACGCGATCCAGATACATCCCCATCAGCACCATAAAAGGGGGGGGAGGATGTGCCCAGGTGTGAATGGCTCATGCATACACATGAAAGCTGCTACATATTCAATGAAAGGAGCCCAGAAATAGTGACATGAGTTCGGTTTTTCTTATTTATTTATCCAACTGAATGTTGCAACTACACCATTTAGTCATCTTCATGCAGCCAAGACTTTGGGGATCAGATATCTGGGATCAAAACAAACTGCCACCATTGCTTACTATGTACTTCTATAATGTTTCTGCAAGTGTTCCAAACTGCATTTTGCAATGTCTATACTGTGATGTCAAATTACAAACTTCACATAAATCTGACATATTTACAAAGTACATTAAAATTGAATGTAATGCCAAAACAAGTATATAAGAAATACTTTATTTGCCATGAATTAGGTTTATGATATTGAATGAAATGTGTGACCCTGCCCCAGTCAGTGTGAGTGTGTTCCCTAACCCTAGTCCTCAGAGGGTTAAGGACACCAGCTCGTGAGTGTGTGTGTGTGTGTGTGTGTGCGTGTGTGTGTGTGTGTGTGTAACTTGGCGGGCCTGTAAGTAAAGGAGAGACGGTACGTGGCCTTGTCCTGGCCCATTCCGTCTTTGGCGCCCCCTATCTCTGACAGTGTGCGTGTTTCTGTAGATTGGTTCACCCCCAACTGGACTAATGGCGCTGAATAGAACCATTCTCAGCCCGACCCGCATCTGGGCTGAATAGCGATGGTCTCCCTCTACAAAGCACCTCTGTGAACAGCTCTCACCCTCTGTTTCGCTCTCATGCTCTCTCTCTCGCTCTCTCTCTCCCTCGGTCTCTCCCCACTCCCCTTTCGCTCTCTCATTTCCTCTCGCTCTCCCTCCCCCTGCCACATAGTGGTTGGCACTGCCCCTGGTCAGTCCCCATGTCCCCATTCTCACCGCATCTGACGTCGGTGCTCGCCATGGGCCCATCAGCCCCGCAGATGGTTGTGGGGCGTTGTAGAGCCGGGCCGTGCTGTGTGGTGCGGTGTCACCATGTGCTGAAGCTCAGTGAGCTGTTCTAGGCGCCGGTGTGGTGCTTAGCTGCAGTGACCCCATTAAGGGTGGGGAGAGAGCCTGTCCTGTTCAGTGGGGCTTTGAGGGTGGCAGCCACGCCTTGGGGAGAGTGTGTCCTCTCCCTCTCATCACACCCTGGCACATGTCTGTCTGCGGTCTGCGAACGAGGGAGGGGTCGAATGGCTAACATCAAAGCTGCAGTCTCTAGGTCTCCAACCATCTCTGGGTCTTGCAGGCACTGTACCTCCAGGGTTGGGGGTTTAAATTTCATCCCCACACTGCATGAAGGCTGCATGTTCTCCCCATGTGATGTGGGGTTTCTCCAGGTTCTCTGGGTATTCTGGTTAAATTAACTGGTATCTGTAAATGGTTCATGGTGTGTGTGTGTGTGTGTGTGTGTGTGTGTGTGTGTGTGCGCGTGCGTGCGTGCTTTTTGTTTACTGTTACTTACGGTTAAGTTTGCACACATGAACTCTGGACATTGTCTGGAGAATCAGGTCTAGACACTTTCTGGAGTTGCCCTTTCACATGTCAGATGCGTTCACACCCTAATAGAAATGCTCTGGGTTGTGTTTTTGCACCAGTCACATGACAGAAGCACCTTCAGCACACCGACTTGCTCCCAGTGAAGTCTCCAGACAGTTTCCTGCTCCATTCACACATGGGAGTCAGTTGGATATAACCCAGACTTTGTACTGGATAGCTTACATGTAACGTCCGGTGTGACTGATTCAGACATTTACGTTCACACGTATAGCCCATCCAGGTAGTGTTTAGAAAAACTCACGGTGGCATTGCATGTACAAAATATAGTTATGCTATAGTTAGGGTTGTGGTTTTGCCCATTGAAGTGAATGGATAGTCCCCACAAAGATAGAAATGGAAACGTGTGTGTGTGTGTGTGTGTGTGCGCGCGCACACTGTGGTAGACTGGCATCCCATTCAGGCTAATCCCCTGGTTTGTGCTGCCTGGAATCGGCCCCGCCCTCCATGGCCCTGTTCAGGGTTACTGGCTGGGAGATGAATGGAGAACCAGCCGGTTAATGTTTGTGACGTTTAGTAAATCTATGTGATCTGATATATCTGCATAAGGAACCAATTGAGGGCCTGGGGAACTTATGACGTGTCAGGAGATGGGGGCTCACATTACCGTGCAGCCTTCAGGGGTGCGGTCCCGGAGACATGGCCCAGTGGGGGGGTGCGGGGGTGGGGGGCTGTAAGAGGGATGGCTCCCAGGCGTCTGGGGTGCCTGTCTGTCTGCCGGAAAGGAGGGCCGGTAGAACATGTCCGGTCCTGTTTGTGTAGCTTAGCAACCCAGCATTTTTGATTTTAGTTTTTTAATTGCTAGTGTGAAGTTGTTAATCCTCCCCTGCTTGCCCCCCCTCGCTTGGGCCGCGTCTCTGCAGCTGCAGCATTTGGGCTTTTGGTGACGGTGTGCAGAGTTGGGTGGGGGGGCATGTCACCACAGAGTCTCAGAGTGCACAGAGGGCCGGTGAGGCAGCTGGCGGGTTTGGAGAGAAGCTCACACGTGTGACGCAGTGAAAGAGCGCACTGCAGCTCCGGAGGCCTGGCGTCCTCGTATCGCTAAAAATAGTCCTGTGATGGTTGTAAAGGAGGAGAGCATTGGAGGTCTGTGGTGCTTATCAGCCGCTGCCATCAGAGCTGCTTTCGCACAAGACATCCGCCGAGTCAGTACATTAAACCATATCGACGCTTCACAGATGAATATGTAGTGGGGGTAAGGGGAGGACGGCGCCCTCTGCTGGAGCGACCTTCCACGCTGAAGCTGGGTGCTGCCCCCCTCCTTAGCCTCTCTGTCCCGCTGCCCAGGCGGGGGCTACTGGTCTGGAGGCCCGGCTGCCCTCCGAGACGGGCGCTCCTGAGCGTGCCCGCTGAGGTCTAAACGCCGGCCCGCCTTCTGCTAATCGGGCTCTGCAGGGCTCTGCAGCCACCGCGGGCCCCTTACTCATGCCAGCCCCTTCCGGAAGGGTCCATTAGCAGAATGGTCGTGTCCTGGCTAAGGGCCGACCCATTCTGGCTCTGCTCTTCGATTTCGGATTAATGGGCTGAGGGCCGCATTATGAGCCCCCCCCCAGCATTATTAATCCAGATAAGCGGCTCTGACCCGTTTATACATGGATGTCTCCTCCATTTCTGCTCACCCCTCACAGTCGCCCTGAGTGATTCTGATCTCCAGTGGGTGGGGCTATTGAGCAGGCTACTTAATTGATTTATTTAGATTGATTTTTACCAAATGCTGGTGGGTTTCCTGGTACTAAAAACACACATGGTGATTTTTCCTCCGACCGCCCACCCACCTTTCTCCGTATCCCGATGCATCTCCAGCTGTTTGGTTTCGGGGTCCCCATACAGAGTTCTGTATCTGATCAGAACCGGGTAGATAATTGGCCCATTGTTGTGACATGACCGTTGATATGATTATTAGCAAAAGTTCAACTGAAATATGCTGTTACTGCACAACAAATTGAAACACTGTAAATATATATTATTATGTTGCGTAAATATTGCTTATTTGTGAAGTGATATAGTATCTGCTGTGCTTTTAATATGTAGGTTTCCCAGCCTATGTGGTCCAGCGTAGACTTCAGTCATTTTCCCCTGAGTGCTAAAATCTCAGAGTATAGGGCCATTTCTGCATCTATACGCATCCAGTTTGCATGCTAGGGCTAATAGTGCATTTCTGGGGGATCGGTCCTTGTGTCAGGTCTGCAGTGTGCAGCTGTGGCTCTTAAGCGAGTGCAGACCGCAGTCAGGTGCTCCTTCCGGCAGGACCTCTTGGCGTGCATCCAGGCAGCACGCTGAACCGCTTAGCCGATATTAGCCCCGTGTATTTTTGAATCTCGCTGAAGAGGTGGAATGGAGCTGCCCTGTCCATCGAAGTCAGCAGGACGGGGCGTTTAGACGGGGATCATGCATGCAGACAGTAACAGTTCTTAACAGTGTGCAGATCATCCCCTCTGGATTCCTGATGAAGTATCTCACCCCAGCTGAGCCGTACATGATGCTCCTTAGATGAGCTCCATGCTCTTCTTCTGGTGGCCTGAGATGGTCCGCGTGTTTGATGGGGCCATCTGGAGTAGGGAAGGTGCGTCAGCCGGACGCACTGATATAGGATCCTCGCCGTTGGGCCCAGACAGTGTGCTTCGGCCTGGGCGCTGAAAGCGTGACGTAACCAGCACTCCCTTTGTCAGGGGGGTGTTTGTTAGAGAGCCTGCCCAGCCGCTGCCCGTTTATCCTGACCTGCCTCTTCTCATTGCTTTGCTGCATTCATATATAAACCGAACACAGCTTTACTTTCTGTGTTTTTTGTGGGTATAAATCTGTTTAGGCAAATATAAATGATTGTATGTTTTTCTGTTATTACAATTACAATGGGAAGACTGGAAACATTCTCTCCACTGTTAAGTTGCCTGTGATTTCTCTTTTATTCTCACCACTGGGGGGTGCACTCACACAAGCCATTGTCTATGCTCAGAATATATTTCTTGAACTTAGATGTGATTTGTACGTATCTGGAAAATACACCAACATTTGGGGGGTAGCGATTAATTAAAAGTGATCCTGCGTCTTTGGAAAGCTGCTGGGTTTAGGGTTTAACACCGTGACGAGTGAGGAGTCTCCCTTGAAGCAGCCCTGGGACCTGCACCCCTCTCACTGTAATCAGTTTGTCAACCAAACTGATAGCCGGACCCCCCCCCCCCGAGTCTGTAAAGCTGTCCCTGTTCTTTGTGGTACAGAGCAATATGCAAGGTGAAGAGTGACCAGTGACAGAGGGAGGGGTCAGTCTCGTCGCCGTGACGCTGAACCTGTTTGATTAGAGATGTAGCTGGTCGGGAGAGATCAGCAGACCAACAGAGGCACGGTAAACTGGGAACGACCGGCGTGCCCACGTGAGCCTGCTGTGTCACACGTGCTCTGCAGACCTGACCTGGCGCGACCTTTCATGGCTGTAGCATGTATGTCTGCTCCAGGTGAGCAGGCGAGTAACGTCCAGCACCCACACCCACATTTACTTATTATGTATGGTATCTTTCGATTGCCTTAGATGTGCTATAGATTCATGTTTTCCAACCTGGTCTTCGGTTTTCCTCAGACAGTGCACATTTTTGCTCCCTCCCAGGTCCTGCTAAAGGAGCAAAAATGTGGACTGTCTGTGGGTCCCTGAGGACCGGGTTGGGAAAAACTGCTGCAAGTGTGTGTTGTATTGATGGATACAGAAGAGCCCTCTTAGAGAATGAAAAATGATTGGTTCAGAGAGATAACCAATGAGATTGTAGAGGAGGTGGGTTTAAGCGACTAGAGGAGGCAGCACCAAAACATCTGATTGGTTGACCCCGCCTCCCCTGGTTGCTTGGACCCACCTCCTCTATAGTCTGATTGGTTATCTTACATTACTGAGTACGAAAAGCTGCCATGAGCACCCTGACATACTAGCTGGGTGTTAGATCGCATTAGCTTAATCTCTTTAATGAGTTGAACCTGCAGTTTTATCTGTGCTGTCAGCCTTTGCTCCTGCTGCCTTTGCGATTGTTCGGGGCAGGACTTGCTAACTGATGGTCTGTGAGGAGCAGACAAGCCTCTCGATCCAGCATTTAACCTTCAGCCCTCTGCCAAGGTCACCAAATTCCCCCTTGGCTGTTGCCCTCCCTAACTGCATTATGGTTTCCAAAAGAAACGAGTCTGCTGCTTATGTTTTGGGGTCAGAGGTCAGGAGTAAGGTCAGCTGCTGGTAGCGGGCGAGGCGCGGCTCCAATCTCAGCGCTCTCTATGTCTTAATGTTGAACTGCATTTTACAAGAGTAGATTTTTCAGGAAGCTGCTGCCCTTGCATGTCTGTGAGGAAGAAGGGGCCCATGCTGGGGGGAAGCGCTGAGCCACTGCAGCCGCACGTGTGTGCCCCTCCCTGCGCGTTTTTGTCTCTCAAGAAAGAGAGTAACCCATGTCCGCCCCCTCAGCCAGAAATCCACTTACCCTTTTCCTCATGGCAGTTTTGTGGTCTGGTCGGGCCCTTAATTACGCTTAATCGAGCTATTGATTGAATGAATCTCGTATGTTTTATTAATTTGAAACATTTTAATTAAAGCCACGTGAAACCCAAAAGCCCTTAGGTAAAAAATCCCTTTTCTAATGGTGTAAAATAAAATCTGCAAAAGTAAAAAAAATTTACAACACATTTCTAAATTTATGCATTTTTCAGAGAATCAGTGATTGCTTAAAGGACGAACTAATCAAAGGTTTCACAAATGATGAAATAGATGATGTATTTTATTATTAGATGATGTATTATTACTAGAATATACTTTTTTTTTGTTTGACTAACATGATTAAAATTTCCTCGAGTTACTTGTTCTGTTTTGTGATTTGATTAGTTCTTAATTAAAATCTCAGTTTTGGCTGTGAGCTCCTGGGCGGTGTGAGCGTGGGAGGGTGGATTGTATCTTAGAAACCTGCCCCATCCAGAGCTATGCTCTTACAACAGGGGGGGCGCTTTCCACTTCCCCCACCCGGTGCCGCCTCTACGCTCAGGCTTGCCCCCCCTGCAAACACTTCACTCTATGTCCCCCCTCTAAGTGGGGGCAGCCGGCGTACATGAATAGGGCGCACGTGCGCTCGTTATCGCGGTGACAAGAACCGGAGGGCACTTTGAGGAGGCTGTGTCGCCATGGAGACGCAGCGACGAGCCAGTGCCTCTAGATACTGGAGCCCCACCTCCTTGTGGAGCACGGGGTCTGTCTTGAGGGCTGTAGCCGGTTCAAAGAGGGTCCCCTGGTGATTCCTGGCTCTGCTCTCTCTCCTCCAGGGGCTGGTGGGGGGGCTGCGTACAGCCTCACAGTATGTCTGGCCTAACACAAAACACAGGCAGAATCCTGCCCATCAAGACCTCCTGGGGGCCACCTGGCCACAAAGTGACTCTGCATGGCCTCTGTTCCTTTGAGTGTTTAATGATAATATACTGTGTGTGGCAGTATTAATGCCAGGCTGGCAGTCATGTGACAGAATACCCACCCGCGCCCCCAAGGGCCATTCCCAGGCACCTTCACCTTCTATTGTCTCGGAATGTCACCCGCATCCCATGGGAAGAGATTTGGGCCTCCAGGCGGCGAGGAGAGCTGGGTCAATCAGATGGGCCTGAGGCTGTGGGTTCAAGGGGGCCCTGGCTTCAGAAAGCACTAGGGTCGGGCACCTGGGCCACATGAATTGCTCATGTCTGCTCTAGGTTTTCATGTGGTGGGGAGAGAAGCCCCCCCCCCCTTAATTTTTTTCCCGTCCTGTGGTTGCTTTGACAAATGGCAGGAAAATGGTCTGGTACGTCTCCGCTATCTCACAGGCAGGAGGAGAAACCCAGCAGAACAGGAGAAGTAGGGGCGGGGGCAGGATGGGGAGGCCCGTGCTGAGCGGCCCCTCCCCCGTAATGGCCCAGCCTGCCAGTGGCGCTTGGCTGATTGACAGGAAGTCGGAGCGCAGTCTGCCCTGTGTGCGTGTGCTGGGCTGGGTGTGCAGCGGATCTCAGCCGGCTCTCTCTTCTCTCACTCCACCCGGGCCTTCAAGCCCTGACGTCCCTCCAACATGTAGCTATTCCTGCTGGCCCGTGGAGCCCCCGGGGGGGGGCCCCCCCCCCCCGCCGGGCGGGGGGGGGGGCGGCGGGGGGGGGGGGGGGGGGGGGGGGGGGGGGGCCGGGGGGGGGGGGGGGGGGG
>JAODJX010000109.1:12757493-12773061 GCA_026776945.1 Isichthys henryi
TGCATTTTACAATGTCTATACTTTGATGTCAAATTACAAACTTCACATAAATCTGACATATTTACAAAGTACATTAAAATTGAGTGCAATGCCAAAACAAATATATAAGAAATAATTTATTTGCTATGAATTAAGTTTATGATATTGAATGAAATGTGTGCCCATGCCCCAGTCAGTGAGAGTGTGTTCCCTACCCCTAGTCCTCAGAGGGTTAAGCAAAGATCTCATTCCTGCCTGTTCCAGTGATGCTGACTGGTCCGTCTTTCTCAGCCCAAAGCTTTCCACACTTGTCTGTCGCTTTAGACAAAAGCATCTACATTCCCAGGTAAAAAATAACTTGGCCAAACCCAAACTTGCTTGGTCAGAGGCCAGAATTGAACCCTACAGAGGATATTTGGTTTCTCATTAAACACAGATTAACCAGGAAACGCGTTTCAACTACTCAACTGTTTGAAGCCTTTAAAAACATTCGTTCTGTAAAAGGCTGTTCACAAGTTTACCAACAAGACTTTTAAAGGATCATTTGAGGAAATCAAACGGAAAAGCCAAGTTAACTTGTGTATTTGTTTAATCCATGCTAATTTCCTGACCAATTATTTGCTTTTGAGATCATTAGAAGTTCAGTGTTTTGGAGTTTTGGGTTTGGCTAATTATTTTGCCCAGGAACCTATTAAATATCCATCCATTTTCCAAACCGCTTATCCTTACTGGGTCGCGGGGACCTGTTAAATAGTGTAAATAAATTGAAATGAGTCATAGACCCCCACAAATGTGGCCACATACATGTACGCAGGTTTCCACACATCAGCACTAACTCACACACCAACTCCATAATGCACAGATAGTTAGTATAGATATTACAGTTTCTTTATATTTCTGAATTTCCACTAAAATCTTGCTTAATTTTTATTGTTCAGAATTCGGGTGGCGTGCTACAGGCTGATAAACCATCAGATATTTACCAACCTGATCTTAGTGTTCATCATGCTCAGCTCTGTGTCACTCGCTGCTGAAGACCCAATACGCAGCTCCTCCGCCAGGAACATCGTAAGTGGTCCACCTGGAGAATTCTGTCCTCAGTATGTTATGGTAGCTGACCTTACATTGCTGCCCTGGTGCGGTGGCCTGGTGACCTCACACCTGGGGGCATGACTGTGATTTTGCATTTTCTCCTCGTGTTTGTGCCCGACTTTCCTTTTTCACTTCACACTTAAAGAAACATGTGCTTATAGGCAAATTGGGATCTAAACTGCCCTTTGCTTGTGCACGTTAATATTTGTGTGGCTCCCATGTGATGCACATTACAAGTATCTCTTTTCTGTTCTGTTCTGCTTCAGTCATCCTGGGTCTCCCCGCCTGCCTTGGGCCCTGTTCTTCCTGGGACAGGTTCCAGGCTCACTGAGACTGTGCTAGGTCAAGTGTTTATGGAAAATGCGTGGGTGGTTTGATGGGTATTGTTATTCACTGTACAACCATATAGCAGCCACTAACAGGGTCCAGTTGTGGCCAAAAGTTTTGAATTTTCGCAAAGTTTGCTGCTTCAGTGTTGCAAATCTTTTTGTCAGATATTTCTATTATAAACTGAAGTATAATTACAACGAATTCATAAATCCTTTTTATTGACAATCTCATTAAGTTTATGCAAAGAGTCAGTATTTGCAGTGTTGGCCCTTCTTTTCCAAGGCCTCTGCGATTCGCCCTGACTGCTGTCAATCAACTTCTGGGCCAAATCCTGACTAATGGCAGCCCATTCTTTCATAATTAATGCTTGCAGTTTGTCAGAATTTGTGGGATTTTGTTTGTCCACCTGCCTCTTGAGGATTAACCACAAGTTCTCAATGGGATTAAGGTCTGGGGAGTTTCCAGAACCAAAACCAAATACAAATCGCAAGATGCAGGATCAAGAAAACTCATACAAATGAAACACTAGGGAACAAAATACAAAAACAGAGGAGGTGGGATTCAAACACGAGACAGAGGGGATCACAGACAACCACATGCTTAACGAGTTGAGCCATATAGTCAACAGAGAGTAGCAGAAAACTCAAAGACTGACAACAGGAAGGAGGAGATGACCAGCAACGCCTGCTGGCCAAACGGGGAAGGGACACAGAGTGGAACAACAGGAGCCAAACCTGACAGGAATTTAAAGTTCTGTAATTTAACTCTGCCGCTTCTGGCAGATTTCAACCTGCTGGTGTATTTCGATTGGTCAGTTTCATGTGGGCACCTTGCTTCACAAAGTTCACTTATTCGTTCTTCTGTGTTGACATCATCCATCCATCCTCTATAAATGGCAGTGAGTCTGGAGCCTGTCCCAGGGATGAGGGGCCAAAAGGCAGGGGGTGCACTAGGCGGGTGCCTGTCCAAATCAGAGCGCTCAGGTGCAGACCACCCTAAGCTTAAATACACCAACTGTGTATCTTTGGCTTTCGGAAGGAACCTGCAATACCTGGAGAAAATCTGTGTGAATATGGGCAGAACGTTCAAACAATAAAATATAAACTATGGGGTAGAAAAAAATTCCCAGCTTAATCTTTGGCATACATACACTTGATTTCCCTTAACCACACACCTACTAGTAAATCTGCTAAAGGGGATCACCCTCTGTAGGGGTTTTCTCAGGACCTCTAAATGTTTGTGTTCCTTTCACAGATTCTTGGTTATTTTGACTACGCTTTTACGACCATATTTACCGTTGAGATCTTGCTGAAGGTAAGCCGCGCTCTATCAGGCGTGACGTGACGCTTGCGTGTGCAGTAACCCAGATCACAAGTAAGCGTGTAGTAAATGTTTGATAGTATTTCTGTCTGATAGTTTAGTGAAGGTCAGCCTGCCATTGCCGACCATTGGTTTGTTTATCTCCTTGAATCACGACTCTTCTTTCAAACACAGACTGACTGAAACCTTAAGGCAGAGATGTCCCTTAAGTAATAGAGTAACAAAATTCAGTAATGCTTTTCATTAACTGCTCCTTTATAACGCATTCATAGAATATTCATAAGTAGCATGTAAATATACCTTAACATACTTTATGACAATATGAATGAATGTTATACATTTATATAGCGCTTTTCAAGTCACCCAAAGTTTTTAACAAACTAATGGGGAACCTGTTAGCCACACCAACCCCTTCCAGCAGCAACCCAGCTTTTCTAGTCGGTCTCCCATCCAAGTTCTGGGCAGACCCAAACCTGCTTAGCTTCAGGTGGAGTGCCTAGTCTGCACTGCAGGTGATACGGCTGCTGAAACACATTGCTATAAGGATTATTTTAAGTATTTGCCATTTTAAGTTTTTAGGGCCAAGCTGTCAGATTTTAGATGGCTTAGTTCAGACTGAAAATTGCAGAACCTCCAGGCAAATTGAAACGCTTGTGTTGGCTTGTATTACCACAGTACGGACCAAACTGTGTAGCAGACTTTTGTATTTCTACTGTTCTTCAGAAAGTGCTTGTGCAAGTGACCTTTTACCCGAGCTCCCAGACATTTTGTATTTAAAGTGCCAGTTGTTTCCCTCATGTTGTTTTGGCTCATCCACATTCTCCGCAGCCACATAATTTACGGGAATATGATTATTTGTTTTATATATATATATATATATATATATATATATATTGTATTTGTCTTCTTTCCATCATTCTGGTGGCTTGATTGCTCTTGTATAGCTGGAATTTGTCTTGTGCAGACAAAACTGACACTCTTATCAAGGGGTCAGGAGCTGCATCGAATAGCAAATTGTCAAATAAGTCACTGGCCGTTTCATTAATGTTAAGTTGGAGATGAATTCACTACTATGTTAACGTGAAACTGCAAATAGTTGACCTGCTGTCTTATTCATGCCCTCCGGCTCCTGTCACCCATTATTGCATTTGAATATTGCGAGTATAATTTGCCCATGAGAACCTGCTTTTAGTTCTTTATCATCTGCACTTTCCCTCCCACTCTTCCTCAGATGACTGCGTTCGGGGCATTCCTGCATAAGGGTGCATTCTGCAGAAATTATTTCAACCTACTGGATCTTCTAGTTGTGGGAGTTTCCTTGGTGTCTTTTGGCATTCAGTAAGTATCTCCCTGAAGCTGATACTTCGTAGGTGTTTGTTTCCTTTGCATTGTGTTTCTGCGAAGCGTAAACAGGCATGGAAGGTACATGAAAAGTGGGTATTGTGCGTGAACATGCCGGGTGGGTAACCATGCTTGGATGTGTTTGGTGCTCAGGTCCTCGGCCATCTCAGTGGTGAAGATCCTTCGAGTGCTGAGAGTGCTCAGGCCTCTCAGAGCCATTAATCGAGCCAAGGGCCTCAAGGTACCTCCACTCAGCTGCTCTTACAAACCGAGGAACAGTCATGATTTTCCTGTGGATTGTCAGCCTTGTGATCATCCAGGGGACGTTGCGTCATAAGTCACTGAGATGATGTCATGTTGCTCTGATGACCCTGTATGTTATTTCACTTCTGAATGACTGAGAAGTAGGGAGAGTTACCACACTAAATATCACAGGTTGTGTTAAGGGCCACATCTCTGCATAGTGTTTGCGTAAGGAGATTTTCCTCAGGCCTCATTTATAGAATTCGCAAAATTTTACACAGGTAATCAGAATCAAAATCATTTTCATTCGCCAAGCGTGTATGCATACAAAGAATTTGATGTATTTTTGCTCCTAGTACACATAGAAGTAAACAAAAAAACTAATGCTAATCTGAAGTAAGCTAATGGTGCTTCTCATAAGATCTGAAGTACGCAATGTCTTCTTTTCCCATTATACATCATACCCCTATAAACATGGACCAACCTCACCTGCAAGTGCTGATGCTTAGCAGCTCATTATTCCTCTTGACTGTTCCATTGAAGTGGTTTTAATCTCCATTTCTGGGTGCTCTGCTTTCAGATATCAATCTTAGCCTTAGTTTTTACTAGGTACTCTTACATTTTTATTTATTTGTATATCTTTCCTGGTGTGACTTTCTAGGCAGAGTTTGTATAGCTCTTGTTCACACAACTGTCTTGCACTTGTCACTGGCCACTCAAGCTCAGCCTAGTAATATCTAACTTAGTTCCTCGCCAACTATGTCCTTCGTATGTATTATCTGCCACACTTCTACGTTACTTTGTGCAAAAGTACCTGCCAAATAAATAAATGTGAATGTACTTCCCCTCTAAATGCCTCCCATTGGCTGCCCTTGCTCCACAGCACGTGGTCCAGTGTGTTTTTGTGGCCATCAGGACTATTGGCAACATCATGATCGTCACAACACTTCTGCAGTTCATGTTTGCATGCATAGGTGTGCAGCTCTTCAAGGTAACGACTTCATGTAAACTGTATTGGCACCTTCTGTTCACAACCAAAATCAGCTTATTACTAATAGTGAGCATATGGCCATTTGATGTAATGGCAACTGTATGATTGTTTTTGAAAGCATGTTATTTCTGTGGTTTATCGTCCCGCAGGGAAAGTTTTACCGATGTACTGACGAGGCCAAATCTAGTCCAGATGAATGCAAGTGAGTAATTATATAACAGATGATTGTATATCACTTATCGGTTACAATACAATTGTAGTTGAGAATGGGTCTGACCACTATTTAGTGTCAGAGTATGCGTTGTGTCGTCTTTGATTTAACTTGTAAAAAAAGAAATAAAGGTAAAATGAACACGTATGAGACATGACCTGATGCGAGAAGGATAATGAACTAGCCTGTGAACTGCACGGCACTTTAATTTCTTGTAAACTGAAGAATTTTGCAGAGTGAATGGCTAAAGTTGATCAGCTGCCTTTTATGTCACCTGAAATAATTTAAAAGAATGTAAGGAGAAGGGAGTTTAAATGGGGTTGGGGTTTATTGAAGTATAGATTCCTGTACAAACCAGGAGTGGTGGGTTGGGTCAGTGAGACATGGTGAAGCCCAAATGAGACATGGTGAAGCCCAAATGAGATATGGTGGCCTGTTGGCTTCAAGAATTGCAGACTTGCCCTGACGCCTTTCTGTCCTTCACAGGGGAACCTATATTATGTACAAGGATGGTGAAGTTCATATGCCAGCCGTGCGTGAGAGGGTGTGGTATAACAGCGAGTTCAATTTTGACAACGTTCTGATGGCCATGATGGCGCTCTTCACTGTGTCCACTTTCGAGGGGTGGCCCGCGTAAGGCTCTCTACACTGCCTGTATGCAACACCTGCTGTACTCTGTACTAGAGGCCTGCATAGCACTTTGTCAGCTCACATTCTGCCCGTTTAACATAATTATACACATCAGAGATTTTTCTTCAGCTATGTGAGACCTTGTCCTTACTCTGAGACCCCCCCGCCCCGCCCGGTTGGTTGGCTCAATATCTGCCATTGCACTTTTGCTGTCTCATTGGTTCTCTGTTTCCTTGTTCAAAAGGCTGCTCTACAAGGCTATTGACTCCAACCAAGAGAACATGGGCCCCATCTACAACTACCGCATCGAGATCTCCATCTTCTTCATCGTCTACATCATCATCATTGCCTTCTTCATGATGAACATCTTTGTCGGTTTTGTCATCGTCACATTCCAGGAGCAGGGGGAGAAGGAGTACAAGAACTGTGAGCTGGACAAGAACCAGGTTTGAAAGGATTTTTCTGTCTCTTCGTGGTAAAATACTGGGCAGAAGACAAGCACAAGTTATCTGTTGCTGCGGATTGAGGAATCTGTTTGAATTATATAACAGAGAGAACAGAGAGGTTAGGCTGCTATAATGACTGTAGTTTTTTTTTACGTGTGTGTGTGTGTGTGTGTATGTGTAGTCCAGGTATACCTTACATTGCGAGGACTATTTTTCCGGTCCCCATAAGGATAATCTAATTTTTTTTAATTGTTCACTGCAATCAAAAAAGTAAAAATTCAAAAATACTTCTATTTTGTTTGGTTACTTAAGGTTCAGATTAGGGCTGGGTGGGGGTTAAGGTTGTCATTTTTGGATTTTGGTTTTGCCCATAGAAATGTGTGTGTAAGTATGTATGAATGTTTTATGAAACTTCTCCTGTGATATTAGGAAGTCTTGGGCTTTCTCACCTTTGTGTCCCCAAATTAAAAGCATGCACAACAAATGCTGACTGTTTAAAACCCGACACTCAGGAGTGTTTCTGCCATATCATTAACGAATCACCATAACGATTCTCCGTAACACTGACCGATCAGACTCATCATTTGAGAACGTGTACAAAGGAGCACGAATTTCTCATTAGGCATTGGTAATATAAAAAAATAAAGTTTAAAAGTTACATCTTGTTTATTTATTCAAACGTTTTAATTATTTATTATAATTTAGCCCATTATAATTAGCACACAAGTATTTGCACGCAAGTATATACACACTATGGCAGGCTATATATTTAAACCTGACATATAGCACCAACAGTTTTTTTAAATTTTATTTATTACTATAGGCTGCAAATAAATATACTGAATATTCACACGTTAATAATAGTTTTATTAGTCAATATTTTGGCGTACAAACCGGTCCTCACTCGTGGCAACACTTATTCTGGCCAATAGATGTCACTACATAGTCAGTGTCGGACCCATAGACTCAGAGAACAACCGAAAGATCCAGTGAACCTCAATGAATGATGTGAACCAAATGAACTGGTGAACCATTACATCACACCTTGAGTTAAGCTCGCAATCAAGCTCGCAATCAAGCTCGCAATCAAGCTCGCAACCACGGCACACCCGCGACCCTCCAAGGAGGCACTGCACACCATTTAATCATCGCACACTATATAAGCACTGCAAACACACACCAAATGAGAAATGCCATTACCGAATGCAGTTACCTCTTTATCCCGTTACCCTCCCCACCGTTCACTCAGGGATACAACACACCCACTCATACATACATATAAAAGTTAGTTAACTTGCTTGAAGTCTCAGCCCTAACTCTCTCCTAACGCAGAAGACAAACTAATCCCCCTCGTCTATCTGTCTTCGTCGCCAGCAGTCCTAAATAACTGCGAATGACACCCTCCTGCCCCAAGAATGTTGAGCCATAGTCATGCTGTTCTGGTTTTTCCTTCCCCGCCAATCAATAGTCAGGAGCCACTTGTGTAGATCTTCAGATTCAGTCTTTAATGCAACAGCGAGGTTACAACCAAGGCTGGAGACCCTGCAGGAGTGTGTACAATACTGTTTAACACTAGTTTTTATACATTTTATTATCGTGTAACAATATCTCGACACTTAAGCATAATCATTTCTTTAACCATTCACCATCATTGTTTTCTCCCTAGATCCCCACCCATGGATGATATCTGTCATCTGATCATGACTGATGTTATCAGTAATCTCATTTACTGTTTGGTCCCTCGGCCTAACATCATGGTGGCGTGACCATCTCTACTCGGTTTTTTTAAAACCCAGCCGTGAACTTTCGGTGAACTCGGGCGAATCCCTTCCTTCTGTAGCAAACCTTGGCAGCTTCTGCTTGTTGCACATTGTCTGGCTGGAGGGTTAATAATATATTTGTCCTTCAACATAGTGATAAGCTGCAGCACTAATAAAGTACATATTCATACATGAAAAGCTAACATAAGGTAGCTAACAGACACAGAAACCTCTAAGTCAACACAAGGTGCTAATTCATACTTCTTTTTAGTCACATTGTGCACACCAACAATTGGTCTGCATTCTCTAAAGGTTACAAGGTCACTTTCTACACGGTTTACATCAGCTTCACACCCAAATCAGTCCACACACATCACAATAATAATTAATACTCCATGTGGGGAAATTATTTTTATGCCTCAGCCCACCTTGCTCTCTGTGAGTGACAGCAAGCTGGCCACAAGGGGCAGCCACCTCTTGTGGCTCAACGACTCGCAAGTGTGCTAAGGCCGGGCTCGAACCGGCAACCTTCTCATCACATGTACAGAGGCTTAGCAGCATTCCACGCATGCGTGTACAGTGATTCAAATAATTTTGGCCAGTGAATCGATTCGTTCAGTTTACTCGTTCGAGAAGGCACGTTCGTTCGTAATACGCACGTCACTACTTTTGAGAACCTGCTCGCATTTCCACCTGTTTCAAAAATGAACGTAGGCGAAATTGAGAGTAAAGGTTCATAAGTATTCGTTTTGTTGGGTTTCCTTTGACCCAGCTTTTAAATTTTTATAAGCTGCCAAACCGAAAAAAGTAGTTGCAGTCTGTCTCTACTAGCTATATTCACTTTTGTCTCCGTAGAGGCTCAGTATGTG
The DNA here is from genome assembly GCA_026776945.1 of Isichthys henryi. NCBI lineage: Eukaryota > Metazoa > Chordata > Actinopteri > Osteoglossiformes > Mormyridae > Isichthys > Isichthys henryi. The sequence goes on from JAODJX010000109.1 coordinate 12,766,706, forward strand.
TGTTTATTCTTGCACGGTGTTTTACCGCTTTCCTTTTAAGGATCGGGCAATAATTGTTCCTGCTATTGACTGTCCACCTCATGATCTCTTCGTCACTCGAGCGCCACAATATTTTATTAATTCGACCTGTGGCATCTTTTAAATTTACAACGCAAAGTTATTCCGCTAATACGTTGGTACCGACGATAACAGACAAAATTATATCGGTTATGGATTGAATTTTCCGGGTATGCAGAAGTTTCGGGCGCGATAGCCTGTCTCACTTTCGCTGACGCTTACGGGAAATATTTCTCTTTTTTGCGTATGCCGGTTAATGTTTAAATATGTAAACAAAATATACGGTATCTTGTTACTGTTACCTTATAAATGCTACTCGATGAACTATTGTATAAAAGCAATAACATACGATAAGTAGTGCCGTTGTACTCCAACGTATCGCGGGCCTGCAGCCTCGTGCACATCACCGAATAAACAACCGTAATATGTCGAATGTTTTTGCTTAAATAAACATGGCTATGAATATCTATAAAAAGGCATAACACATTATAGCCATATTTATTACATATTATAAATGCTTTATGAAGCTCTCGTCTATAATGCACTAATGCATCCTTCACTCTTATACAAACCATTAAAATGCATTATGATGGTGTATATAGTGCATTATATATGAGAGCTTCATTGGAGCTTATGAAGTAATATAGTCAACACTATAATGTCTTATGACTGTCAATAGTTGATTAATTCTTATACCAGCTATTAAATTGCATTATGAAGGTATCTATAGTACATTAGAATGAGAATCGGGTTTATTGATCAAGTTTGTGTGTGGCACCCGCAAGGGATTTGTTTCCAGCAGTTGGTATCTCTCCGGTAAATTACAATACAATAGAACAAAACAGTACAGATTAAATACAATATAAAAGACATCTTATTTACAGACACAATGTACATAAAGTGCAAACAACATAGATTCAGTTCAATGGTGTGTTGTGAGTGTAGCAGGGTGTAGCAGTGAAGGATAGAGGTGTAGGTTATATTTTATAGATGTCAGCTTCAAGTAAAGTGTTCAGGCAGAATGGCTGGGATCAGGCATCGATGGGATCTGAATATATGGAACAGTTTTAAAAAGTGTTTGCTATACCCAGTGTGAGTGAGGGCCAGCCCCATGACGGGTTGGGTTCTTCGTGTTTACCGGTTCTACAGCGGCAGTGTGTGGAGTACGCCCTGAAGGCACGCCCACTGCGGAGATATATTCCCAAGAATCCCTACCAGTACAAGTTCTGGTATGTGGTAAACTCCACCGGCTTCGAGTACGTCATGTTTGTGCTCATCATCTTGAACACACTCTGCCTCGCCATACAGGTGAGGCCTCCTTCCATGTTGGCTATCTTCCTGTGCAGTTGACATGCCTCTAGTTACCCATGTTAACAGAAATCAGGTTGCTGTCATCTGTGTCAAAATAATGCTCTCTCGACTGCCAGGCTGACATATCTTTTTGCGGTATCTCCAAATGAATGTTTTCAGAATAGAGATGTTTGGTGGAACGATGACTCCTGCATTTGGCAGATGCTTACCCTTCACACATGATCTCATCTGTGCATCACCTAAAGTCATTCTTCTTTTTTCCTTCCAATTCAGCACCATGGCCAGTCCCCTCATTTTAACTATGCCATGGACATTCTCAATATGGTCTTCACCGGTGTCTTCACGGTGGAGATGGCTCTCAAGTTAATTGCCTTTAAACCAAGGGTATGTAGTCACTGTGTTTGTTGTTGGTGCCAGTGTGCTGAGCCTTGATGTATCTTATGTTAAGATGTTGAGCTTTGCTCTACTATTTATTTTGGTCATGGATCATCTTTAGCAAAGTCTAATAGGTACCAACATTCTAACAGGCAATATCTTGAATAATAATTTGAGTTTTTTAGAAGTATAAAACAACATAATTTGGCAGAAAAGACAGAGAAGAAGGATTTCACTGTGTGCATCACATGCAGTCATCTTGAGAATTACTGGCACCCTACATAAAAATTGAGAAAAATGATTCATAAAATAAACAGTGCCCATATTGACCAATTCTTTAGAGTCCTGTCTTGCTGTATGGCTGCGAGACATGGATACTATCCAGTGACCTGATATGAACACTGGACTCCTTTGGTACCGTGTGTCTTCAGAGAATTCTTGGGTACCGCGGTTGCTCAGGGAGTCCCGAATGAGGCACATTTCCTGCATATGTGGAAGCATCAGGTCCAGCCGCACAGCCCTGTGGTGTGATTCCCTGAGGGTAAACTGGCTCACAGGATCTTCCTTGCTGAGGACCTGAGCGGCTGGACCAGGCCAAGGGGATGGCCATGTAACACCTGGCTGCGGCAGATTGACGGCCACATCTGGAGAATGGAAGTGGAAGGCATGTCGGTACGGTTGTGCAGAAAAACCTAAAGTCCGGAACTTTACAAATTGAACTTTTTCCCATGAATTTAAATGTGCTTGATTAGAAAATATTTTTTATATATTTTAGTAGGTCCATTCTGGGGTCACTCAAAGCCATTGAATATATGAACCTCTGTTTTTCGTAAAATTAGCTATTTTTTGGCACACTTTTTTTATTACAACTACAACTTTTTGATGTTTTCACACTCAGCAAAGATACACTAATAAAAAGACATTTATTCAGCATGTGCATTTTAATAGTATAATACGTGTAATACAATTCAGCTTGTTAAAGTAGCAAGCCTGTGTAGTTTGATATAGTATCGTGGGATTACAAACAATCAAGCATTCAGCATCTTTTTCAAATAGTATCAGATAACATTTGCGAAGCTTTTAGCTTCTTGCAGAAGGGCACCTTGCTGCACTGGATCTGTAGTAATTCATGTGGAGAAGTCAGTTATTAGTTTAACGCCTCGCACAGTTGTCTCATTAACCACCCTCACTGTACTGACAAAGTGTTCTGCAGTACAAAAGTTTGGATCTTCAGACCACTTGTTCACTGAATTTGCCAGCCGTTCATCATTAATATCAAGAGTGCGAAACAGGACATGTGATTCTGGTCCAGCCAAATCTGCCAGTGATGTGCTTTGGCTTGTCGAATTTGGGCAGCTTGCCCGAACGAAACTGTTTGGGAACTAGTGTGCTCAACTGCCTTGAAGCAATGTCCTGCTTGATACTGGCGTTGATTAAAACATGCTTGCTGAAAAGTGTGAAATATAGTATCACTTATTGATATTGGGCTTATTAATATGAGCATGCAGCAGATCATTCTTGCCCGGACAAGCCCAGAACAGGCCTGGAACTAGTAACTACAGTGGATATAAAAAGTTCACAAACCTCAGAAAATGCCTGGTGTTTGTGATGTAAAATAATTAGACCACAATAAATCATTTAAAAACTTTTTCCACTTTTAATGCGGCCTACAGCCTATACAATTCAAATGAAAAACAAACAAATTATTAAAAAAAAAAAATCAATAAGCTGGTTGCATAAGTGTGCTCTTTTTATATCCACTTTAACTGACGATTGAGCATTTTTCAGGCAACAACTACTCACGTCATACTTGCCCGGGCAAGTCAAACCCACTTACAGTAAAACAGCACCCATTGTAATGCATTTCTGTTTAATTTCTGTATGAAATTGTAACCCATGAACTCTTCCATTATATCTCAATGGTCAGGTTTGCCTTTATTAATTAGTTTAATCCGAGTATGGAGCATAATGACAACATTATCACCTGTTGAGGACAAAATTACTGCTGATTTTAGCAGAAAAATTCGATTTTTGGTGGTGCTTGCATCCAGTGGCTCTGAGTGACCGCAGGCTGGGCCTACTAAAATATAAAAAAAATCTAATGTAAAGAGGCAGATGATCATCAACCTACACAAATCGGATAGCACACAAACAGACAGACGCACACACAGACAGACACACACAGACTGACACAGACAAACGTACACACAGACAGACGCACACACAGACAGATGCACACAGACAGATGCACACAGACAGACGCACACAGACAGACGCACACGCAGACAGACAGACACGCAGACAGACAGACACACAGACAGACACACACAGACAGACGCACACATACAGACACACACACAGACAGACGCACACACAGACAGACGCACACACAGACAGATGCACACAGACAGACGCACACAGACATACACACAGACAGACACAAACACAGACAGACACAGACAGACGTACACACAGACAGACGTACACACAGACAGACGTACACACAGACAGACGTACACACAGACAGACGCACACAGACATACACACAGACAGACGCACACAGACAGACAGACACAGACAGACGCACACGCAGACAGACACACACACACAGACAGACGTACACACAGACAGACGCACACACAGACAGACGCACACACAGACAGACGTACACACAGACCGACACACACACAGACACATGCACGCACGCAAAACTAAAAAAAAACAACAGAATGAACATTATTGTATTACTGAATTACTCAAAACGTTTTAACAAAACAATGGTACAGTAAGTGTTTCAGCAGAACATTCAAATCATTATGTGTATATTTACATGTTACTCATTTTCATGAAAGTTGCCAGCAATTCTTCTGATGACTGTATTCTTTACGTTCTCTGTCAGTGTTTATTAAGGTTTTACACTGGTGCTTTCCTTTAAGCATTAAAAAAGTTCTTACAAAAAGCAAATATTGGGAAGAATTACTGTGGATTCCTGGAAAGTGAATTGATGCTCTGCCAAATATTCCTCTCTCCTTCCGTTTTCTGTTCCATGACGCCCCCCCCCACTACACACTCTTACTTTGTCACTATTTTGTTGGCACCTGAAATGTATTTGACATGTTGGTGATGATTGGCAGCATAGTGCACACTCTACTCAGTGAGGTCGGTCTGAGTATGGCCCAACCACCCTCCACCTGGTCCCTCCACCTTGTCCCTCCACCTGGTCCCTCCACCTGTCTCACCCCCATCCAAAACAGTGTTCCTCTATGTTACTGGAAACCTTGTGTTTTTGCTCCTCTGCCAGCTCAGAGGCCATCTGACTGAAGGTGTGAGGTATTGGGAGGACTGTGCCTGTGAGGGATCACTTTCCATCCCTACATCCATGCCAGAAATCTACTCCTGAGTCTTTTTGCCTCATTCTTGAGAGAATTTAGCCGCTTTCACAGATGCATCACTAAATTCCTGCCTGGTTTTTGATTTCCTGTTCTCTTTTCCTTTCCCTGCTGCCTCTCTCTTCCTTTCTCTCATCCTCTTGTTCCGTGGCTTAACCCTGACAGCACTATTTTGCTGATGCATGGAACACTTTCGATGCCTTAATCGTTGTCGGTAGCGTCGTTGACATCGCCATCACAGAAGTGAATGTAAGTAACCATTTCCGCGTGTGTCCTGTAGCCTCTCTACTCCAGCAGAGGTCTTGCAGTAACATCAAAATCATAGGCGTGAAGATACTAATATGACGAGTACCTTTCCACTGTACTGCACACCTACTGAACCAGTTTAAAAGCGTGTTGTGCAATATGACTGCCAATACTTGACAGTTCAGTTTACCCAAATGTGTTAATATATTAAATGCACCAGGTCATGTAAATTATATGTGGTATTTGACCTGTATAAACTGCTTTATTATAAGATGATTATTGCAAGACTGATATTTGTGCCAATTATTGTGTGTTTATAGTGTCTGAAATGTTTGTGGTGATTTTTATTTGTAATGGCGGAATCCTAACCTTTCCTGTCTGTCACTTTTATGCGTATGTACTGATTCATATTTATAGACAATGAGAAGAAGCACTTTTTAAATCAAATAAAATGGTTCTTTATTAATTTATTCTTTTGATTTTGTTATACTTATAAATAAGGATTTTTAAAGTGTGAAGTCCTCGGTGTTACTTTGTGTGTCTTTTTGTCGTTTTAGTGTCTTATGTCATTTATTTATGTTCGATTGCGTCATGTTTAAGATTTGTCATTGATTTGTGAAGTTTTCTGAAGAAGTCATTATCTCCTCATATTACAAAAGGCAGTTAGAGACAAACTGTTAGGCCTATGATTTAATTTCTGTAATGGTTGGACATTGCAGGCTCCTCTAGCTTATTTTACCTAGCCACTGTTTGATGGTGTTGACAAACAGCAAGTTTCAACATACTGAATAAAAAAATGGTTCACTTTGACAACAAACAACAAACAAATTTATCTTTGTATATCGCATTATCACAACATTACATCGTCTCAAAGCACTTTACAGCATCCGCACCCAAAGCCCCAAGTGAGTAAGACATAGGCGACAGTGGCAAGGAAAAACTCCCAAGAAGGAAGAAACCTTGGGAGGGACCAGACTC
>JAODJX010000109.1:12776936-12797041 GCA_026776945.1 Isichthys henryi
ACTCCTGAGGGCCGGGCGTGACATCACTGCTGCATGTGTTGTCTCAGGACCGAAGAAACCATGCTTGTACTGTACGGCACAGGCAAGTATGGCCGGGTCAATGGCATGCTGCCCAGCCTGTCAGCCCCCCACTCCACCTGTTGGCGACACTTGGTAGTGCTTTAAAATAGTCACTACAGGCACATAGTAGTAACATTTACTGATTCATGGACTACTAAACTATTTACCAAACTATTTTTTTATTTTTACCTATTCACTTACAATGAGCTATAGTAGAAATATATCAGCTAATTTATTAGCTGTTTAACTTCATTGGTATCCACAGAAATAAGGATACACTGAGCAAATGATCTATCTTTAAGTGATATTTAGCACTGTATGATGTGCTGTGGTATTACCACTTTAGCGCTGGCTAACAGTCTGTCATAAAGGATGCAAGGTGGAACGGAGCAGCAGCCGACGTTCCCAGGGTGCCTGAGTCGTGATCCTGTGTGACACCAGCTGGGTATTAAAGCACTACCAGTTCTCTCTAGTGTCCCCTCCCCCCACCCCCCCGCCCTTCTCCCAGCCCTGTGCACATGCTCACACCTCACCGCCTTCTCCAGAACACCGAGGACAGTGCCAGGATCTCCATCACCTTCTTTCGCCTCTTCCGGGTCATGCGACTGGTCAAGCTGTTGAGCAGAGGAGAGGGCATTCGGACGCTCCTTTGGACGTTTGTCAAGTCCTTCCAGGTCAGAGGTCATGGTCACATAGTGCCACAGCTGGACATCAGCAAGAGCGTCTTGGAATCCACACAACTAGACATATAATTATCACCACACACACACAGGATAATGCAAAAAACAGTTACTGGTAGAAATGTAACTCCAGTTAAATGTTAAGAGTTTTTTTTTATAAAGCAGATGTTTCACATCCTGTTTTGTTATGCCTGAGATACCAGTTTGACTTTTCATGTCTGTAGGCCCTACCCTACGTCGCGCTTCTCATAGCCATGCTGTTCTTCATCTACGCCGTCATCGGGATGCAGGTAAATGGCAGCCAGGTCTCTGCCCCTTAGGTCACTGACTGTAGAACACTACGCAATGTCCTACTGCAGTGCTGCATTCATTCTCCAGGTGTTTGGGAAGATCGCCATGGTGGATGGCACACAAATCAACCGAAACAACAACTTCCAGACATTTCCTCAGGCTGTTCTCCTGCTCTTTAGGTTTGTATTCCCAAACGTCTGTTTTTCCTCATCGGCCGGACAGGATTTAAATGTTTTACTTGACACATGCAGGGTATTCAGTCAGATCGTACACTGTGAAATGGAAGGTGGTCAACTCAAACAGTGAAAGCAATAAAGTAACAATATAATAAATATGTAATGAATATGGAACGGAAAGTTAAACTAAAAAAAAGACCAGAGATGTGCAACACAGTTCATATAAAGTACAAGGTACATAATGCGCTTTCAGCCTGTGCCCCAAGTGCGCTCTCCATGTGAAGACGCCCCCCCCTCTCCAGGTGTGCCACCGGGGAGGCCTGGCAGGAGATCATGCTGGCCTGTCTACACGGGAAACTGTGCGACCCAGAGTCAGACTACAACCCCGGGGAGGAAAGGACCTGCGGCAGCAGCTTTGCCATCGTCTACTTCATCAGCTTCTACATGCTCTGCGCCTTCCTGGTTTGTGGTCACTCCTTTATCTGATGTATGTGTTCTCAGGCCCCATGTACAGCCAGGGCAACATTTCTTCCGCCTGTAAGCAGAGGTTTCAGAACTTCTTGTTTCTGATCTGGGTAATTATTTCTCACGGTTTGTGTTAATACTGCATGGGTGCGACTGACTGTCCCCAGGGACTTGCTGATATCATGCCCAGAATATCCGAAGCTCACTTTCTGCTGAGACAGACTCTCTCTCGCAAGCCTATTTACAGACCTGACTCAAGTCTGCCGCATCACACTCAGAGATGTAAACACGCAAGATAGTGGAAACCAAATAATAACTGTAAATCCTGGCAGATTCAAATATTACTGTAACATAACAAATCTCCTAAGAATATCTGTGTTCCTGTTTCTTGCAGATCATTAATTTATTTGTTGCTGTCATCATGGACAACTTTGACTATCTGACTCGTGATTGGTCAATCCTTGGTCCTCACCATCTGGATGAGTTTAAGAGGATCTGGTCTGAATATGACCCAGAAGCAAAGTGAGTGTAACTACAGCAGGCTGTGTCTGTTTTCGGGTGTGCAGCAGCCCTTCCTGCTCTTGGCTGAGTGGGTGTTCCCTCCCCGCAGAGGCAGGATCAAACATCTGGACGTGGTGACGCTCCTGCGCCGCATCCAACCCCCCCTGGGATTTGGCAAGCTGTGCCCCCACCGAGTGGCCTGCAAGGTGGGTCACACACACACACACACAGGTTTCTAATTATATATTTGTGGGGACTCTCCTTTCATTTCTGTGGGGAAAACTCTAATCCCAACATGTCGACCCTAACCCCCACCCGGCCCTAACCTTAACCATAAGTGACCAAACAAAATACAAGACTTTTGGAATTTCTAGTTTTTTGATTGCATTCACAGATCTTTGTGGGAACCTGAAATTTGGTCCCTGCAATGTCAAAATGACAGGTTTTTATTACATTGTGGGGAACGTTTGGACCCCACAATGTAATACAAACATAATCCACACGCGCACACACACACACACACACACACACACACACATCTGTACGCATTGACACACATGTCTGCGAGATTTACGTTTTTGTTATGCGTCTGTTATGATGGATCTTCAGGCAAATTAATAATTTTTTCCTTTTTCTAGGATTACTGATTTTTGCCATGAAGATTTTAAATGTCACCACATAGAGGCACACAGTTGCCTATTCAAAAGTCATGGGTGCTTTAAACATATTTAATTCTTTGCTAAAATTACTGATAGGCACAGGAAATGATCGTGAGCATTGTGACAATTCTGTGAAATGGGGTATCAGTCAGCTGGGTACAGACAGTGCTGCTTAAATGCTGAAAGCTGCTCTCACAGTCTTAGCAACAGTAAATGTTTCAGTCGCTGCTGGATGAAAGCTAATAGAACACCTCTTCATACAGCTGCGCTCAGTCAGCTGCATGACCGAAAGAAAGGACAGCTGTACCTGAAGAGTGTGCAGCAATGTGATGTCAGGCGTGTGATGTCATGCGTGTGATGTCATGTGTGTGATGTCATGTGCGTGATGCTCGTCAGTAGCACGGCTCCTAGCTTCTGCTACTTAATGTGATTATTTGTCACATGACCCCAATACCATCTTACTTCAGAGACTGGTTGCCATGAACATGCCTTTAAACAGCGATGGGACGGTCATGTTCAACGCAACATTGTTTGCCTTGGTGCGGACAGCTCTGAAGATCAAGACTGAAGGTAACTGAATGCTATGTGGTAGGAGAATACCATCGCTCCCAACCACTGTCTTGGAAAGGTGAAACATAACTGTATAATACAGTTTGAAACGTAATATATTATCATTTAATTGACTCACCACCGTTCGGATCTGAGGTCATATTCTCCACCATAAAGCCCCATGGGCGAGGATGTGATCAGTTGTATGTGAAATGATAATATACACGTAACAGAGAGAGCATTTATTGTGGATGGTATTTTATGATGCATCACAAAGCAATGCTAAACATCAGTTACCGAAAGCCACAAAAGCGTGCTGTGCAATAAAAAGTGAAACCTTCAAATCCCTTTGCTCACTCCCCAGTTTACTTCCCCTGAACATCCATGAGATTCGGCTCCGTTTAACAGACGTCCTGGTCTGCTTCCAGCTCTCGGCTAATCCTGTCAATAATTGTAGATCTGGATTTCCTCCGGTACCATTGGAAAACGTCTACCCATGTTTGGGTTCCAGGAAACCTGGACCAGGCCAACGAGGAGCTGAGGGCCGTCATCAAGACTATCTGGAAACGAACCAGTATGAAACTTCTGGACCAAGTGGTTCCCCCAGCTGGTGGTCAGTCACATGACCTTAACCGACTTTCCCCAGAGGCCTGGTCTCTTTCATCACACACACACACACACACACACACACACATAAGTAAACTCACTCAGAGAATGGCGTGGGCTTAATCTTGATACTGATTTCATCAGAGGTTCGGAAAAAACCCTGCCAGATCATAAATCTCTTTTTTATATTAACTAGAATCCTCACACCAGTGCATTACTGTGAAAAAGCAGACTGGACTCGTATTCTCTTTCTTTTTTTTTGGGGGGGGGGGGGGTAAATTCAGATTAGGGCAGACGTGTCCCACGCCGTGGTTTGGTCTCTGTCACGTCCCCGTCGTCTGACTACAGCGTGCCCATCTGTCTCTCTGCTCTGTCATGCCTGTCCCTGTGAGGCCTCTGTGGGCTCACTGCGTCCGTAGCGTGTCAGACCTCACGGCATGCATGCTCTCTGTGTCGAAAGCTCTCCAGCCCACAGCTCCTCTGCAGCTTCCACCTCTGTCTGTGCGCCCTCTGTCCTTCTGAATATTCTGAAGCAATTCTGTTTCAAGGTGGTGGTATGGAACGGGTGTCACCTCTGGCTTAGCCCTGTCCCCAGTGGTGTTCAAAGAACGCCCTCCTTGGGGTTAACGCCACACGGTCAGCTCCGCTTGCTTGCATGTGCTTAGTGGGATTTAGAGCTGCATCGCCATCCCCTCCAGTTCTGTCCTAAGCCTCAGTGTAACTTATGTGGGTTTTTAAAACCTTGTTTAGATTGGCGAGAAAGTAGAGTGGTAAATTTACAATGTATAAACAAAATATTTTAGGATTCCATCATTTATGAAACTAATAGAATGCATCGATATATGTGTCTGAAATATTATGTTTTATGTTGTTTATGTTATTTTGTATTTGATATTCAGATTCTTTAATTTGCTCAGTCTCCCTACCTCGTTTGCTGTGTTCTACGTTCTGAGATTTTCGTTTGTTTCTGTTACAGTGAAATATCCTCTGTTCTTACCCTTCCATACGTTCTGACATGTACCAATCAAGAACTTAAAACATGGAAGACTAAACATAGATCGACAAATCAAAAAACCCTGCGTTGACTTTCCTCTGGCTTTGCTTACATTCTCCATCACTGCAGTCAACTGTAGATGAGAATGGGGCAAGGGGGCTCATCTGATGGCGGGCGGGGTGGGGTTGTGTGGTCTGTTCACCCAGATGACGAGGTGACCGTGGGGAAGTTCTATGCCACCTTCCTGATACAGGACTACTTTAGGAAATTTAAGAAACGCAAGGAGCAGGGCCTTGTGGGTCGACACCCGTCCAAGAACACAACCATGGCACTGCAGGTGGGTGGGTCCCCTTTCTGTTTATTTTCTAATGGTGGGGTTGAGGGAGGGTGCTGCATATGCTAATCCATGGGGTTGGGCAAAACATGTAACGTCAGTTTTTATTTTAAAGGTATTTTATCTCTAAAAGTGGATTGCTGAGTTCAGTTGTTGTATTTTCAATAATGGCAACAAGACATTGTCCTCTTGTCAACTACTGTTAGCCGCTCTCACTTATACCCAAAGAAGTTGCAATACATTCCCAAAAATGTAAGGTGTGCATAATATATTAGCGTGCTAGAACAGCAAAAACCCCTTCAGATTTCAGATCAGAATCTGATAAGACATTGTTGTGTGTAGTCTTATCTCACGATACCATCTTTAGGTTGTTTGTGTCAGGGAGATGTTCAGTTCTGCATTCTTTAAGGTGCTACTTCTGTCTCCATCACAGGCCGGCCTCCGCACTCTACATGATATCGGACCTGAGATCCGTCGGGCCATATCATGTGACCTGCAGGATGAAGATCTGGTGGACTTTAATCCTGATGATGATGAGGATATTTATAGGGTAACAGACTGTACAGTGTATTTCACACAGTTGTGTTTGTCAGCCTAAATCAAACTGGTAGATCAAATTATGTTTAATCCAATGTCGTTTGGTATTTTTTTTGTCAAACTCATTAATGAAGATAATTGTTTTTGATGTTTCAAAGGAAAAATGCTGTTTTTATGGTGCTAAATATTTATTGAGATAGTTGGAGTTGTTTTGACCAGACTGTCTGTTCACAGAGGAACGGGGGACTTTTTGGTAATCATGTCAATCACGTCAATGGAGACCAGAGGAACTCCATGCATCTGACCAAAGCAACACAACGCCCTCTTCAGATCCACCTACCACCCAACCATGGAAAGCCACCCTATAGTCACCTCAACAACTCGTGCTTTAAGTCCCCAAAATCGACCAATGCCAACCTCAACAATGCCAACGTGTCTAGCTTCCCTGGGTCCAAGGTTCATCGGCCTTCATCAAATGGGTTCCCTGCCCGTGGCTCCTGCTTTAAAAATGACCATGACACACGCAAGAACTCATATGCAAAAAGGTAGCTTGTATGTGTTTGAATCAGTTCTGATGAGGTGTAGTGCATGTAACAGCAGACCTGGTGATGAATAGAGGTATCCCAGTGATAAGAAGAGCAAAGAGGAATTGGCTCTTCAGCTGCATTGACACTTGATCTTGTCAACACAGTAACTCTAGAAGTATTTAATGCATCTTTTTCCAGCTTCCCAATAGCATTGCATATCTGGGTCTATTTTATTTTGAGACAAATCAGGAAAATTCAGTCATATTGAAAGGGTTGTATGTTTTTGGAGTCTCCGAACAAAAAGTTTGAGAACTAATGGTTTAGTTGATGCTCTGGGACGTCTTTGATTTTGAGACACATCCAATCAGTATTTTACAGTGTCACCTAGTGGTGGCACGAGAAAGGACAGCCACAGATGCAGATCAGATGAATGTGAATACTTTTGAGACAAATCGCACAAAGTTGGACTTTTATTAAAGATTTTTTGCAGACCTGGGGAGTGTGGGGTGTGGGAGAAGTAGGAGTTCGATGGGGGGAGGGCTGACAAGGCCATTAAAGTTCCAGTAGCCAGAGGTGCTGTTGTTCATCTGAAAATTGGCATATGAACAAGCTGTGATATATACAGTAATGTGCAAAAGATCAGCTCACTTAAGGAAATAACTTGAGGTTGTTGATTCATTAGCCAAACATGATAATGATGCTAGTGGTTGAGTCAACTAATGCAAGAAAATGTACTAGTAACTATTATTTAATGTATCTTTTTCAATAAAGTTACTTCAAATACTGGGGTGGCTTTAGGAGTGCTTTTGAAATGACTCAGCAAACACTTTGACAGACGTCATGGTTTTACACCATTTTATAGCAATTTACACCAATTTAAATATTTTGCACAGTACTGTATATTATCACGTATTGTACAGAGTGTATGTTGCATTGTTACTTTTCTGAGTCCCTTACCCCCTGATTACAATCCAATCAACATGTTTTCTACCTGCTGCCTGGAATAGGACCCGCTACTGTGAGACCTATCTGAGGTATGTGGTTACACGTTCTTGGGAATCACTGGCAAATGCTCGTTCTTGGAATGCAGTCAGTAAGCAGAAAAATTGCATCTGTTTACTGGTGTGACTTCCTTGGAAACGGGGTGGCTGCTAGGTCATGAGCGCAAAAAAAAATACAGCTGTGCCAGTTGTCGCAGGATATCAGAGGAGGGTGCTGATGGTACACATCAGCCTGTTCTGTGGAGAAGGAGACTGGGGACAGCATGCCTCACCCCAGCTCTGAGCGATTCCACTGCTTGATGGTACCTTAAAGCCAGAATGGCGGTTAGGGATTAGTGTTCTGCTCTCTTGTGTTAAAATTCCAGAGCTGGAATCTAAGCTGCCCCAGTTCCACTCCCAGTCGCCATCTAATGCCACAATGTGGGTATTTCTTCATGGGAAATTATACACACAGTTTGTTAGCTTTTTTGTACAAAAAAAAATGTTTCAGTATATTTCAAAGTTTATTTTGACCAGCATAAATGAAATGGAAAAACTGTGCTGTGATAATTTTGCAATACTCAGTTATAAGTAGACTGTTTGTTTACCTTCATTGTATTCTTAGAGTTATTTTTCTTAGAGTTTGACCTCCGACCCTAAACACGCAGGTCAGATACGGGGGATGGCTGGCATCCCGCCATCTGCAGAGAGGACCATTCTCTGGAGGACTTTTCTGACCTGGACTGCTGCTCTCTGGAGTATTACAGTGGCGAGGAGTTCTGTGATGACAACAGGTTTGGCAAATGGAACCAGCACTCTCTGTATTTATACACGTAGACTTACACAATTCAATTCTGCCGCTCTTGCCATTAGTCATGGTTACCTGCCTGATGATTATGTGATTTTAATGGGCCCAGCGGAGTGTTAAAACTACGTATTTCTCTTATTGGTAGCAATTTTTAGCTGATGAGGCGGGAAGAAAATGAAAGAAGTTAATCAGATAAGGAGACTACGGAAAAGGTGATGTTTGTGTGGTTTGCAGATCCTGTAAAGAGGTGCATAGCAACAGTGACCACGATTACGAAACCCCGAGGGGTTACTGTCATGCAGGCACCCATTGCCATCATGAAGACGAGTCCCCTATTTTCCACGAGTCACGCAAGTCGCCAAAGAGACGACTGCTTCCTCTGACATTGCAAGGTTAGTGTGGATATCCTATAGCTTTCCCAGCACACCACCTGTTTGTGAAACAAACAAAATAATTGTCAAACTGAGAGTTGCTTGAATTTGCACAGTGTTCAGGCCCTGAGTTCATGTTCAGTAAAAGCTCTCGCATCCGGCATAGTTATGGAGCGGCATGCTTTACTGGTACAGAAATAATTAATAAAGTATCACAGCATCTTCTATTGGTAGTCATAAGGTATTATAGTGCTGATTATAATACTACATAAGCTCCAGTGATGCTCTCATCTATAATGTACCTTCATATTGCATTATAATGGTCAGTATAAGAATTAATAAAGCATTACATCACCTTCTATTGACAGTCATAGGGAATTTAATTATTATAATTGATTATAATACCTCTTAATCTCCAATTAATTCCCATCTAAAATTCACTACAGATACCCTCATTGTGCATTATAATGGTCAGTATATGAATTAAAGATACTTTGTTCTGCATTATAAAGGTATTAACAGTGCATTATAGATGAGAGCTTCGTAAAGCATTCATAATGTATAATAAACATGGCTATAATGTCTTACGCCTTCTTATAAATATTTTTAGCCATGTTAATAATGTGTTATGAATGCATTATGTGTTCATAGATTCTTAGAGACATGGCATTCATAGAAAGAGATACCGTTACATTTGTTGTAAACTCTTCTTCAGCGCACCAAAAGCCATCCTTCAGTTTTGAGTGTCTCAGGAGACTCAACAGTCAAGATGAGATACCACTGTCTCCACGTCTCACTGCTTTACCTCTTCAACTAATGCAGCACCAGGTAGGCTGGACGCCTGCCGGGATACGTGCATGGTGAAGGCTATGCTGGTGTTGTGACAGATTTGTGGCTTGTACTTTCATCTTTAGGTGATGGCTGTGGCTGGGATGGACTCCAACTTAGCACTCTCCCCTTCCTGCTCGATCTACTCCTGGGCCACACCACCTGCCACCCCCATAAAGAAGGAGCATTCTCCCTACTGCACCCCTATGATCCAAGTGGACCGGCCTAGAGGGGAGAGGAGGCGGAGCAGCAGCCAGATGTCTGTGTACCGGAGCTCCTGGTACACGGAGGACGCAGACCGACGGCAAAGGACCCGTGTGCCGAGACACCTGCAGATACCGACGGAGTTCTGCGACCTGTATGAGCAGAAGAGGGGGAGTGCCAGCAGCCTGGTGGAGGCGGTAGGGTGACCACCGGCATGATCCTAAAAAGGAGGATACCTGTGTCCATAAAGGAGGACTAAGGCTTAAAAGAGAGGATACCTGTGTGCATAAAGGAGGACTAAGGCTTAAAAGAGAGGATACCTGTGTGCTAGTGCTAGTTGTTGACGGGGAGGTGGGTAGGGGAGGGAAAGAGGAGAACATGGGGGCTAAAAGGAGGACACCCAGCAGCAGATTGACCAGAGGTAACTGTTAACTAACGTTTCTCCCGCTGTCGTGCAGGTCTTGATATCCGAGGGGCTGGGCCAGTTTGCCAAGGACCCAATGTTTGTCACGGCGGCGACACGCGAGATCGCAGACGCATGCGAGCTGACCATCGATGAGATGGAGAGTGCGGCAAGTCACCTGCTGAACAGCGGCACGCTGCCAGGAGCCGCCGGGGGGGAAGGTGGGTCGGGCCGCGCCCGCCGAGGGGACTACGAGCTGCAGGACATCTCTGTTGGCTACAGTGACGAGGAGTCCGAGCGCTCCAGCAGGAGGTACGAGGAGGACCTGGCAGATGAAATGATATGCATTTCGAACGTGTAGCACTCGCTGTGACCCCAAACACGGAATGGACACGTGTTCAGCTGCCTGCCAAGAGAAGTGCCTTTTCTAGCAGAGTGCAGAAAGGCAATTGCAGGTAGACGGGGGAGAGTAGCTGCAAGGCTGCGGGCCCGAGAGACAGCCCCGCCTGCTCTGGGACGGTAGAACCACGCGGCCACCCCACAGCCAGCGGCGAGGAGTCGGCAGCCGTGTTCTTAGGCAGAAATGGGAGCATGAGCCACCAGAGTATTGCTGAGTCCAAGGGAAGTTCAAGAAAACCACTGCTGTGAAACTCAAAAGCCAGACCGGCGCATGCAGGCAAGCAGTCAGCAGTGTTACAGCTGGTGGGCATCCAGTAGGATAGACTGCATCATTACCTCAGTCGCTCCATTTTCCATTGGCATATCAAGGAAAATGGTCTTTCCTGGAGAACATATCATCCACAAAGGATGATGTGTCAAACTGAGCTCCGAGCGAAGTGTGGAAAATCACAATGCTGCCCTTTTTTGGCCACGAAACGAAGAAATTACACTTTGTTAATTTTAAAATTAAAGTAACCAGAAGAGCGCAATCACCTGCATTTAACCCATTATCATTCTAGGGAATAAATAGCTAACATGCATTAATGAAATATGCATATAAATGCTTCAACAGCCAAGTTATTTTTAACACTCGGAATAGCTTATTTATGGAAAAATGGAGTGTAAATCAAATGTAATATAAAGAGATTTCTATATTTTGTAACAGTATACGACACAGACAGCAATATGTTGTGTATATATTGTTATACGTATGTGTTTTTGGAATGTGTATTTGCACATGACATGCCAAATGATGTTGCATCTGAAACAAAAAACACTCCCCACTACACGTCTTCTTTAACACGGTAGACAAGTATAAACATTCATACATACGAAGACCAAACAACGCCAACAGCAATAATAATAATAATTGTTATTTTTATTATTATTATTATTATTCGTGGAATTATTAGATGATCATTTTTCATATCATGTGCAAAGCCGGTGGCCAGGTAGGTCAAGGACGATTTTAAACTGTCATAGATGCACAAACTGCAGACACGATTACTGGGTTGCATGTGTTAACTAGAATTCACTATTTTAGTTATTGAAGGAGAGAAACATTTTAAAGTCAGTAAACACTGAATTTTTTTTTAATAGTTCATTACAGAACACCTTCCACATGCTCATTTACACGTTTATTTTTCTTTGCCTTTTAGGTAAGTGGTGATTATATGGATGGACTATTGAACATGAATGAATGGACAGATTAATATTTTTCCTAGAACAGCTGAAGAGTTTAATGGAAAATGGATTCGAACCCACAACCCCTTTTAAAATATTAAGCTACAGAGATTTAAAATATTTTATTTTTGTACAGCATCTACCCTTTAATGCTAGAGCAATATTATTTCCTTGCTGACCCCTGGTAATTAGCCAGTGTTTTTTTTCGATAATCCCTCCACACATACAGGAAAATAAAACAACGCCAAACTGCCAACACTATGCTGTATTAGTTACACAGAAAGACCACCTGCCTATACTCCTCTGCATATTACCTTTTGTTTCGACTCCATTATACCTCCATTGATGCAAATATTTTACACAGCTCTGAATAAAAAGTGTTTCTGTATTTCCTCTTAGATGTGGAATTTCGTGCTTAAATTTTAACTCAACTATTCTACAAAAAAAATGTTCAACCAGAGCAACATACAAAATGTCTAAGAACAAAAAAGGGAAGCGTTAGAGATGTTTTAAGGATGTGTTCATTCATTGCACGCTGTGTTGTGTTCACAGTTTGCACTAAACTGAAAGCCCATTTTCATTTGCTCTGAGTGAGCACATTGGAAAGGTTATGTCTCATTTAAAGGCACAGAGTGGAATTTTCTGACTGATTAATTACATCACATTACAAGGCCACATATAAGCATCCTGCACACTGAGGGTCTCGCCCATATTGTCTTCTAATACCAGCAAACACCAGTTTATTACACTTCATTTCATTTCATTTGCTTAGGATATCTGTGTAAACAGGTAAGTGATAGATGCCACTGAAAACTACAGAGCATGGAAAAAACGAAAGAGAGATACTGATTTATGCAGGTTTGGGCACCATTACTGTAATCACAAGATCTGTTTTTAACAACACTTTTATTGAAAGTCCCAGTTCCAGTCGCATTCTGAAGCAATATATTTGCGAGTATGTGTGTGTGTGTGTGTCCGCACATTGCACAAAAACAGGTTCTGTTATGTATGACAATGATTTTATAGACAATTTAGAAAATTTATTAGAAAATAGATGACACATAATGGCTCATTCTGCTAGTGCATAATTAAATTATAATACTGTGAGGTTCAATTATTCGTTAGTAAAAACAAGAAATCGTTCTTAGATAAGTGCTGAAAGATGAAAATTACTCAAAAAGCAGTAGACATGGTTAATAACTTACACACACTCACATGCAATTTTAAGATATTTCCAGTTCTTACCCCATTGATTATTGTGTATATATCATAAATATTAAAATCATGTGTGATAAGTTTCTCTTAGTAGCAGCATTCACAGATTTGAAATGCCCTGCATTTCCTAAGACACCTAATCTTCCCTATTTGAGATGCAATACGTAAAGATAACGTACAATTTATAATTATTTCAATAATAATATATTATAAAATTACAAAGAAAAAACTTAAAGCTAGTATTAAAATGTCATTGTTTTTGTGTCCCCAGAGTTAGTGTTGAAAAATAATCACGGCCTAGACGGCGCTGTCATTCCCTTGTCCTCATGCTCACTGCTGCCTTTCCGTGGTGGGTGGTTGGTACACAGGGACGCCTGGATCCTGCAGCGTTGGGACGCCCTTGATGGCATCAGCGGCCTTTTCCGCAATCATGATGGTGGGGGCATTGAGATTCCCGCTCACCATGTTGGGCATTATGGACGCGTCGACCACTCGCAGGTTCTCCACACCTAGCACCCTTGCCTCGGGGTCCACCACCGCCATCGGGTCCATGGGCTGACCCATCTTGCAGGTACAGGAAGGGTGGTACGCACTCTCCGCTTTCTGTCTCACAAAAGCATCGATCTCCCTGTCCGACTGCACCTGGCTGCCTGGTAACAGCTCCCGTCCACGGAACTCATCGAAGGCCCTTTGTGCGAAGATCTCCCTGGACAGCTTCACACACTCTCTGAACTCCCACACATCCTCCTCTGAGAATAACAGAAATGCATCCAAACAGGACCTCACTGAAGAATATGGGCACATGGAACACAAAGCAGACTCATTTTTAGTTTGTTTTACCTGTTGAAAGGTAGTTGGGCTCTATGATTGGGTGTTCCAGAGGGTTCTTGCTCTTCAACTTAATCGATCCTTTACTGGTGCTTCTCATTGGTCCAACATGAACCTATAATTTTAAAATTGGAGCAATATGAGAAGTTTGTGGTTTCTGAAGTTAAGCTACCAATCTTGCAGGAGTGAAAGATCATGGTTAGTTAAGGCTGACGTGTGTCCTTCCTCACTGATCTTTATCTCAGTGGGAAAGAAGATAAAGGTAGAAAGGCAGCTTTCCTTCAGCATTTCACATTAAAAATGAACATTAAAAGTCACATTTTCCCAATCAGTCCACAGCTTTTCAGCTGTCAAACAAAGTACACTCACTTGGAAGGCTTCCATTTTGGACTTGGCACGCCCATGGTCTACTACCATGGATGGGAGGAAGTGGAACTGAACATCGGGGTGGGTGACCTCGGCACGGCTTCGGATGAAACCCCCGCTCTCCAAGTGTGCAGTGGCACCGTACCCTAAGAGACACCGGGGATGAAAGGTCAACTTTAAAAACAGAAAGTGAGAAATGTGAGCAAGCCATTGGACGTACTGAACAGTTTATGCATCACAATTTTCTTATACGAAAACCAAAATCAAGAACGGGTGTTTTTTTTTCAGATCCTGTGAATAAAATGATAAGGCAGAAGAAAATAGAGATAAAAATCATCAAAACTACTTAACAACAGAGGTAGAGGTAAAACTATTCTGTACTGTGTCACAATTGCTTGATCCCCTACCCAGCTTTACCTGTTTGCTTTAGAAGCCACTCTAGGCCAATTTTCATCATATAAGGAGGCTTCTGGGCCTTGTAGAGGGTGATGGGCTTGGTGCACTCCTGCTGGATATAAATCTCCATGTGGTCCTGTAGGTTACTGCCAACACCTTCACAAAGGAAGCCAGGGCTCATTTTAGAAAGGAGCGTGAAACCTGTACGATTAATTTTTCAACATTGTTAGTAATTAATATTGAAAAAAACCCTGAGTAATGATGGAGTTACATTCCGATACACCTATTGTAAGACGAAAATATCTCAAGGTTAAAGAAAAGCCTATTTTATAATAAAGTGTTGAATATCTCATGGAATTTATTGAATAATGTACTGAAAGTGAAGGACATCGTAAAATCGAAATATCGTAATATGGACCAGCAGAAACCGAGGAGCGTCTGCATATTTTTCCAAACCTGATCAGGCCATCGTGTCCCCACTTGCCAGCTAGCAGGAAGTTAGACTTTGTCCTGAGTCCTGAAGATCTGACGTCAATCAATTACAGTACATTTGTTCTTTGGTTTAGTTCAAGGTTGTACTGGAAACTCAAAGTAAAGCCTTTAAAAATATCTTTCAATGCTAAAGCAATGTTCCTGGAACTGAATTAATGAGTCCAACTTTTATCTTGGCTGATTCTGGTACATCAGGCCTGGGCCATTGTTTTCTGTGAAGGGCCACATACAAGCTTAACCATGTCAGCAGGAGCCGTTTTCATGATTATTGTCATGTTCCATACTACAATAGAAAGCCGTTGTTTTTTTTGACATTCTTCTTTTAAAATGCCTACTGTCACGATCGCGGGCGAGGAAAGCAGCGATCGTGCGGGCAGGCGTGTAAGGAGCAGGCAAATAGGCAGAAATACTGGGAAATACCGGGGTTTAATAAGGGAACTGGGACCAGGAGACATTTACCACACCTAACCACAATGACGGACAAGGGAGACAAGCCAGACTAGGACTGAAATAGACAAGACAGAGCAAACTAATCAGACACAGCTGGAGACGATCAGGGAAACACACGTGGGTAACCAGGGGGGCGTGGCACACACAAGGAGCCGACGAGCCGGGCATGACACCTACGTTCTGAATCAGTTTTTAATTCTTCAGAAAGGCATGTTGGAATGGAAGTAGCAATGGCATTTCCGATTATTAGTGGCATTTGAACACACAACTTTGTAATTCATTTTCATGATTTCTTGGGGCAGTAAAAATAGCTCAGTGGGCTGGATGTGGCCGTGAGTCAGAATTTGCCTATGTCTCATGTTAAAGGACAAAGGATCATGTGATGGGGGAAAAGACGGAAATCACCTGGGAGATGTGACACAATAGGAATGTCAAGCTTTTTCAAGTCATCTGCGTTTCCCACCCCAGACAGCATAAGGACCTGTGGCGAGTTGATGGCACCCCCGCTCAGAATGACCTGTTTGTCAGCAAACGCCTAAGCATGAAAAGCAAACACCAGCACACCTTAGTGCCACCCACAAAGCCAAAGAGACCTCTGATAAGCGTAAACACCAGCTGTACTATACCTACAGCACACAAAGGAAGCCTTTAATAAAGGCGCCAGAAGGAAAAATACGGATTCTCCTCTCACACTCATTTCCATATTGACAATTAACTATTAACCAAAATTAACCGTTATTAAAATAGCCATAAAAGGAAGTGGTATACAGATTCAATCTTATCTGTACTGTAAATCAGGGGTAGAGAACCTGATCCATGGAGAGCCTGTGTAGGTGGGTTTTTGGGATGACCTCTCAATCAGCCAATCACAGAGGGTCCCCAGGACTGGAGCTGAGAACCACTGTTTTATTATTGGCCGAGTGAGAGGTCATGAATAAAACCTGCACCCACACTGGCTCTCCATGGATCAGGTTCCCCACCCCTGATGTAAACTGTAAACACTCAGTGACAAAAAAAGTTATACACCCAGAAGTAATGGTCTGATTTTAACACCAGGAGCTGACACGTCTAGTCACCAGACACAGAGGTGCAGCATTACCAGCACTTGACAGAATTTGATTGTGGGTTTGCCTGAGGCCAGGTGGTCATATTGTGCAGTTACCTGGCATGCGGGCATGCAGATGTTACAGTCGCCCGATGTTGGAACCAATGGGCATGTGAGGGCACCCACACACGTCGTGAAGGTTCCCCACATCATGGTGTGGGAGCCATAGGGTATGACATCATGGTGTGGGGAGCCGTCAACTCAGACCCAGTGCCAATCTGCAGGATCTCGAGGGCCAGTTACAACCGTTGTGGGCCAACTTGCCTTCTGCACTGTATCGCCACATGTTTCCAGGCCTGGAGGGGAGGTGGGTGCCACAACCTACTGACATGGAACCAGCAGTGTGCCCATACTGCCAACTCTGTTGTCCATTTTATCTGATATTATAATCATTGTGATACAGTCACATGACCTTTCACCATATGCAGATTCGTTTAATTTCCACCACGTCTGGGTGCTTAACTGTTTTGTCACTGAGTATATTTTTCCAATTCATCATCATCATGATCATCATCAGAAATACCTTTTTCTTCTCTCCATTCTGTATATACTCAACCCCAATGGCTTTGCTGCCCTGGAACAAGATCTTGGTGGTCAGGCATCGGACCTGTGCTGTCAGGTTTGGTCTGGCTAACACGGGGTGCAAGTAGGCACTAGCTGTGCTCCATCGCTTTCCTGAAAGGGTGGGGCGGGGGGGTACAGGACACTGATTGCATTACTGTCTCACACAGGCAAATGGTCCAAAAAAGCGACAAGTCCAAGCACTTGTATTATATCAGAAATCAAATGTGTGCATGATGTGAGGTGTCAGGCTGTGCGGAAACTGGACCTTCATTGGGACTGTTAAGGGATATTTAGAGACATCTGGGTTGACTGGTTTGGAAGTGTCATGTTTACCCAAAGTAGCCTCTATACCTTTATAGATGGTCATGTCCATCCACCCTACTCCCTCTTGCTGGTAGCCGTTCATGTCATCTGTGAAGGGATATCCAGCTTGCTGGCCAGCCTGAATGAAGGCATGGTGCAGCGGGTGGTCTGTCTTTCCCCGGGAAACATGTAGAGGCCCAGAACCCCCCCGATACCGGTCTGCGCCCAGCTCGTGAGTCTGGGCCTTCTTAAAGTAAGGCAAACAGTGCTCGTAGTTCCAGCCAGTGGCGCCCTCTAGGTGCCATCGGTTGTAGTCTTCAGCATGACCTCGGATGTAGACCATGGCGTTGAGGGAAGAGGAGCCTCCCCACACACGACCACGGGGCCAGTACATCACCCGTCCATCCATGTGTCTCTGCTGTGTAGTGTGGTAGAACCAATTGTACTTCTCATTGCAGAGGTTGTATGTCAACGCCGCTGGCATGTGTATCTTCCAGGACAATCGGGTGCTGTTGAGAAGTAGATCCTTGGGACCCGCCTCCAGAAGGAGCACTGATTCGTCCTTATTTTCGGAGAGCCTGTTTGCCAGTACACAACCAGCAGAGCCGGCCCCCACAATAACGTAGTGAAAAGACGGGCTCTTCTTTGCCGCTGGCCAGGTGCTATAATAACTGCAAAGTATCCGCCCGCTTGGCTTAGCAAGGAAACATCGCCGTGTCAACATTTTATGTAGCTGATTCAATCCGCTTGACAGTTTTGTAGAAAGCATATTGTCTCGCTTGTATTCCTCGTGCTGGCTCAGCCGAACTTTTCTTTGATGGGTCCGCCCTTCAAAGAAACGGTTTTGAGGCATACGTACAAAAAATACATTAAACAAAATACATACAGTATATGCAGCCTTTTACATAAGTATTGCGCAAGCCGTACACACAAGACAAACCCTGGCACAGTTATAGCCGAAAAACATGCGGAATATTAATTCCTCTTTAACCCAGCCGTAAATTCTCCACGATTAACAAGTCCTACGGAAATATTTTCAGATATCACTATATAGTGATAAGAACAAGACACAGGGATTTAACAAGCATATTTTTGCCCTCAGCTGCAAATTCCAAAACTTGCAATATGCCAGAGAGTAAAAATCCATAGACCTTTAGCGAGATTTCGGTTTATTATTATTGTTGTTGTTATTATTATTTTGCAAGTGATTAATGTAAGTTTATATGAGCGCTATGTTTGTGTTACGGTTCTATATGGTTAGTCGTCGTCCTGTTTTAATTACACTACATATATAGTTTCATATTACAGTTACTATTTTTACTGTGCCAGAGCTGTGTGAATTCGTTCTGGGTTCACTGCAGAAAATATCATGCACATAAATGAACTGACAATATAGTGCTGGGTCTTATAATAGCATTTTGCATAGCCTATAGTTTGAACGTCTTAAAGACTATATTCCGGACTTGCGTGATCGGTTCACTAACTTTAGTTTAAGAAGTTCGCTTACAGACGTACAGCAAGCTGCGTACTGAAGAGCCAAGCAGACATTCTGTAAGGCCCGCCTCACTGGCTCACACTTACATTCCACATACCAAAAAAAAAGAATTGTTAATATTTCATCTACGGCATTACAAGCATTAATGTGCATACGCGAGATCTATGAATAATACAGAATAATATCATACTTAAGCGAATATTTCACAACGCAGCTAAAAATATGATTAAAGCCTGTCCTTCGCTAGTTGAGACTGAGAGGTTACCAAGTTCAGCTATGGAAAGTAACACTGGACACTGATAATACTTATACCAGAGAAGGAGTACTTTTCACAGGAAACACCTATTTGTCCAGACAAGTATCTAGCAAGCAAATGTACTTTACTTAAAGTCACATACCGTGTTATTCTGCGATGTACGGCAGCTCCACTGTAGAGGAGGCGGAGTTTCTAGCCGTAAACCTCCGTGCACATAAATGCTGGACTCGCCAATATGCGGTCGGCAGAGAAGTGCGTCTAACGGGAGACGAACCCTGAAAATGTTTGGCAAGGACGGGGTGATGCTCTTCTCGGTGTTTGCGTGGATACACACTTACGATGCACACCCGAAAGTGGTAATTAAGTATTTTGTACAGTATGATTGCAAAAGATAGTTGTTATATGTCAATATATATAATCTTTAAGAATTATATTTGTCCTTTTTTTCAGAACGTATCCTGTGTGAGAAGTGAGGGTGAGATATTGTCTACACTGTTTTAAATTAGTCGTGCACTTTTAAACGTGCACATACATTGTGGGTTGTCTATTTAATATTGTGTGAGTAATATTTAGCCGGTTACTCCACCGTCAAAGATGCATGAAAATCTGAAGTGAAAATATTGGATTTATGTATATATCGCTAAAGTAATTCGATTTCAATATTTTGGTAAGAAATGTTAACAATAATTCTCCTGTATAACCGTTATTAGCTTGTAAGAGTTATCCTCCATTGGGTGCTAACGTGTATGGGCGTAAATTATGGGGGAATGGGGGGTTGTATCCCCTACAATAGTCAAAACCAGCCAATACGACGCCCTGGACTACCTTAAATGGGTGGACACCCCACCCGCTAATTGCTCAACCCAAAATTATGCCTTCGCTAACAAGTGTTAATTAACGAACGTGGGATTGAAGAAGGGGGCGGCATGGTGGTGCAGTGGTTAGCACCCGGGTTCGAATCCCCGTCTGGGTCACATGTGTGCGGAGTTTGCATGTTCTCCCCATGTCGTCGTGGGGTTTCCTCCGGGTACTCCGGTTT
>JAODJX010000109.1:12812513-12828399 GCA_026776945.1 Isichthys henryi
CTATTTTATTTGTTTTGTGTTATATATCTGTATTTTAACAAAATACAACGTAATGTGATGTGTTACGTGCGTTTTATTAGTTTAAATAAACAAGAACGATCATTTCTACGCATTACAAAAAGAGCTTTCATTTCAATGTTTTCAGTGGTGCGCGCTCCCGAGACAGGCATGCATTCTACGGCAGGGATGCCTTTTTCGGCATAACACCGGCGGCCTGAAAGACATGCGTTCACATTGCGATTGGTTGAAGAAAACAAAAACTGCTCGGGTGATCACGAAATATCAAGTTCTATCTTGGCTTAGCTATATTAATAAGTTAATTTTGTTCATTTGACCTCGGTTTAACAGCGTCGGAGTTACGTCTGACAGAACACAAATAATACTCTTAACTTTAAAATGACAAAATTAGCTGTAACGAAAAATAGGAACGATATCAAAAGAGACAGTTGTCTAACTTACGTCTGTTTCTCAGTCTAATGCTATATGTCAATCGAAATTTCGTACACGTCCCTCACCTAGATTATCTTGTGAAGAAATCTTTTTCGTTCTCTGCAAATAAAGACGACTGCCTATTTGTTTTGTAATTGCACGATTGTCCATACGTTTTGGTTGAATTTATTTGACTGGCTGGGAAAGAATTGTTTGAATGTGGAATTTCCTTTTCTCAAAGTTATTCAACGTAGTAATGTATTATAAGACAAAGCATTGAGTTTTGGTTAATAACGGTATTATTATGGTAAAGTTTTTCGTACATAAATGTAAAATTTCAAAACAGTCCCCAAATATTAATGCTTTTCGTAATGGTTTAACTTTTATATATAGCATATAAAATGTTTAGAAAAAAGTAAGATAATCTCTGCTCAGAATTCATTAACCCTTTTATCAGACTATAATTTACATTAGCTCATCGGTTACCCTTGTTTGTTTGTCAGCTCCTCTTTTAATACCTTTATTCACACAATCTCAAAAGTGGTATATAGGGCACTCTGCAAAAATTTGTTCTGGGTATGACGTTAAACTGTGCACTCATCCCTTCTCCATCTGACTCAAAAGGCTTCCTCTACTGACCTATAAGCTGCCCTGCTGCATGCCAATATTATGAGGCTTATCTGGTTAATTTGATTAGACATTTCTTTATTATTTAAAACCCCATGATTTAATATTCTATGAAAATTCAAGCTAACATCTAGTGTTGGGGGTTTGATTCCCACCTCTTTTGTGCTTAGAATTTGCTTGTTCTCCCTGTGTCATGTGGGTTTTCTCTAGGTTTTCGCTACTCCAGTTTCTTTCTGCGGTCTCATGATATGGAGTCAGGCTTCATGTTGCCTGTAGTGTGTGAGTGTATGTGTCCTGTGATGAACTGGCATCCCATCCAAGGTGTACCAGTGCTTTGTGCTCTGTGCTACCTGGGATAGGAGCCAGGCTCTGCATGATTCTGGGCAGGATAAGCATCTGGGAGATGGATGTAGGATGTGGGTTTATGAAAGAAAATCCAGCAAGTGTGATCATAAATGTTCCTGGTTTGTATGTGTTATGTACAGTAATATATAAAACATCCCTGCCATTTCTCAAATAGTCATATGGGTTGAGGTGTTTGAAGCTTGCAGGCAATCATTACGCGATTACAGGTCCATAATGGCGGCTTCCTCTGCAACAACACTTTGTGTGCATGTGCCTGTGTGTGCATGTGCCTGTGTGTGCATGTGCCTGTATGTGCATGTGCCTGTGTGTGCATGTGCCTGTATGTGCATGTGCCTGTGTGTGCATGAACCTACGTGTGCATTTGCCTGTATGTTCATGTGCTTGCGTGTACATGAACATGCGTGTGCATGTGCCTACGTGTGCATGTACCCACATGTCCATGTGCCAACATGTGCATGTACCTGCGTGTGTATGTGCCTGTGTGTGCATGTGCCTGCATGTGCATGTGCGCATACATTCAGGTGTGGTGTTCACATCCTTCGCTGACACTGTTAATGCCACCTAAGTGGTTGCAAATGGCTTAAAAATAGATGTGTTACTTTTGCACATTGTGTGAGCGAGAGGCTCTCACAAGCTGCTCAGAGACCCTCCAGAGATCCTTTCATCAATAATGGCACTTTGTTCAGACTTCTGAGGCCTTCTGGGCTGCCCATGGCCGAGAGCTCATGCACTGCAGTAGTTGGCGTCTGCCCCCCTCCCCTACACATTCATTCACATGGGGGGGGCAGACGCCTGAGGTCTGACAAGATGCACTAGCAAACCAGCTAGCATGTGAATTGTTAGGAAATTACATTAAGTGGTGCACAAGTAATAGCATTAGATATGACTTTATGTGGGTTGGGATGAAAATTTACATCCAGCCATGGACATAAATTGTGGTGGGGGGGGAGTTTGTAAACTCCCCCCCCCCAATAATCAGAACAGGCCAATACAACCCCCAAACAATCATAAAACCCCCCAATGTTCAGTCCAAAGTTTGCCCTTGCATCCAGCCGTCACTGCTAAAGCAGTTAAATTTGACTTAAACATGATGATACTTCATGACTACATGACTAGCCAGTCATTTTGTATTTTTAGAATGAGAGTAGAATCTCCAAAGAAAGTTATCCCCACTAAGACCTATAGATGTTTGCAAGAACTCTTGCAAGTTACATTTAAAAATGAATATCATGCCCTTTGGATGTCCTTATAGCTGTTATGGTCATGGCTCAAAGTTTATGGAAATGTATTTTGATATTTATATTTTAATCTTTCTGAGTGCTTAGATGTCTTCATATTTTTGAGTGCTTGGATTAAGACTGAATATATCAAATTTAATTTATCTAAAAAAACAAGATGTTTTTGATCCAGGACAGCGGGAGAGTCATATTAATCTTGAATTGAATTTGAATACTCTGACTTCAGGCTCTTGAATCATCACGGATTCGTAACTGAAATTAGTCACATTGAACCCACCCACATGCTCCTTTGTTATATAACTAAATTTAAACCTTTACTCACCATCAACCCTGGATCAAGTGTTTTTATGTTTATATATTTAGGTTTTCCTATTTCCACATTACTTACAGCTTGTATACAACTCTGGAATGTATAAAACAGCCAAGAGGACATATTATTTGGATTGTTTGCGGCTGTGCCCTGCGCTTAAACTTTTTCTCCAAGTTCTTTCTTTACTGTTTTCATGTGTACATGCTGAACTCTAAAACTAGCTTAAAACATTTTCACATTGTTTGCACATACTTTTCATCCAAAGCACCATGTTTAAGTTGCTTGATTTTTAACATGCCCACATGCAGCTGGATGTATTTACTGAAGCAGTAAAACTTAGCTATCCCGCTCTGGGATACAATAGCAGGACTATCTCAGACGGAGCTCGAGTTCCATTTGACCACAACCCCACCAGCTGTCCAGCTGTTCATCTCCCCAAGGTATCCAGATCAAAATGGAACCCACATTACATTGCGATCTCCTTTTCAATTTAAATTATTTTTATGACAATGGGATTTATTTTCTTATACCACGATTGCAGTTCACGTTGGTTCAGTAATGTAGTCTTTCAATGGGTTGATTACACTAAATATTATTTATTATACTAAATAACAATGACATCCCATAATGACGTAAATGTTCCTGTTTGTGAGATATGATGAAGTTGGACGGTGTCTGTATTGTACTGTGCACTCATCCCTTCTACATTTTTTAAAGGCGTTCTATTACTAAGGGCTTTTGAATGGGCGCGTTCTGTCAGAGACGTAATATCTAAACTATAATTTGTAAAATAAATAAAAGGCATAATGGCAGAAGATGGGAGAGCTAACCTGCCTGATTTCAGTAAAATCCACAAGATGTCAGTAGTGAGCCAAAGTCTGCGTGGTGCTTGGGGTTCTAACCGCTTGCTGGCTGATTCATTAGCCTTGAGGAAACTCTATGTTTTAATCCACCAATATTAACGCTGCCTGTTAACATTTTTTACTGATGGAAAAATACTGCATCTCGTTTTCTAAGCCATATGTTATTTTTCACAGCTATCGTTTTTGGACATCAAATGCATAGAAAAATGACGTATGAGGTTCGCTTTATCTGAAAGACCTGTAATTACTTGTTTTGGATTCCTGTCCATTTTTTATGAAAAAATGTGATCTGAGTAAATCATTGCATCTCTATGACTCCAGCTGACAAATTTTTTTCATGGGGGTTGATATGGGCTTTTCATTTTGCCCATCATCGCTGACTGAGAACAAGAAGTTTCCTTAGTCGCTTGTTGAAACTCTTTACAACGGTAAAAACTGCATGAAGAACCTCAGTTTATTTTGTGATTATTATGATTTTTTTTCCTACCGAAACATAAACACGCGCATGTGAGAGTTTCACACCATTTGTTCCTGACGGACAATTTTTATGTATATATCCTATGCTGTTAGTCCTATTTGAATTGTGAAATTTTCACGCTGAGTTGTGAGGTTGTGAGCAGGTCCTGGCATCAGACCATCTCCTTCTCCAGCTCTCTGTGCCATGTGAGGATGGCTCCCAAGCTATCGCTCCACTAGAGCCTTGCTGCACTCGCGCTGACAGCCACGACCCCCCTGATTGATTGCAGCTCGTTATGCTTATATTCAAAGGATGCTTTCGCAGATTTCATTAAGCTTTGTTCCAACCTAACTGCTCCAGAGAGGCAGTGCCGTCACCCCGCTCGGCGCTCACACTCACAGAACTCAAATTGGAATTAAAAAAATATCAGTATGGAAAATTTTATGATGGACTCTGGAACTGAAACATCTGATTATTTAGAGTTATGGTAACTGATACTCATCTGCTATGTAAGCTGGCTTCATTTGGGATGTCTTATACCACTTGTACTTTTTGCAGTAGAGGTCCGTTCTGAATTGTCTGTTCTGGCAGTCCTGTATCCTGTAGTCAACTGCGACATTCTCTGCTTCACAAAGGAAAAGTTTGAATTTGATGAACATTTGGTATTGATGATCATGTGTTTCGGTCAACACTGTAATTATTACACACTCAATTTAATTTTTGAAGTGGTGTGAGGTGTTTGATTTTCATAAAAAGGTTTAAGGGATGTTACAAAGGATTGTTGTTCCCACAGACTGATTAATAGCGCTATTTTATGGCGTGAATTTAAGCCGATGTCTTGTCTGCCGCTAACATAATTGTCCTAGTAGAAAAAGTGGTCTGATCTTTTGAAGTGGGAATCCTTGATGTACAACAGCCTAAATTTTGCAGGCTTGCCTGTGTTTTGAAAGATAGGATTTTCTTTTTTACACTTAAGCTGCCGTGCCAAATAAAAATGGAAAAGCCTAGAGAAAGGGGTCGATGTGTTTAAGCTGCTTTCTTTGGGGCGTGGAGTGTGCCTGTGGAGGACAGTGGGCTGTCTCTTTTAGCTCAGACAGGCATCAGACACAGTCTGATTCCTGCTGACATGGAGGCCTGGAACCACAGCTGGCTCCTGCCACTGAGTGATAGCAGCCTGTTGGCAGGGTGGGAGTTCTGCCTCTTCTCAAGTTCAGCTTCAACCCTGCCCTAGAATACGCTTTACCCGTCACGGCGCTCTGAAGAGAAAACCCATTTATTTTGAATCCACCATGCCAGCGAGGCTACTTTTGTGCCCAGAGTCTGTTTAGAACTGAGATTAATCTGCCTTGTTAGCCAACATGTGTTTTCTGTGACGATTTTGCTCTGCAATGGTGTAGCTCAACTTGAGCCTTAAGGTTCTTTTGCTGGTATAACGGCTTCACAACTTACAAAGGAATTTCTCTCCTAGAAAGTTTGAAAGTTTATGCATCTCAGTTATATGGTACAATTCTGTCTTCACTACTCAATATCTATTTTCACAACATGCTAGAGCAATACAGGTAGCATTTCAGTTTTACAGATGAGTAAATCAAAGACTTAATACAAAAATATAACTAAAATATGTTATGTAACCATTGAAATTATGAAAGTCTCATGCCCTGCATTCCTTCCCTATCATTCTCTCTGTTGTGTGGCTTGTTACAGCCCTCGTGAGGACCAGCCCAGGTGCCTCTCGTCTGCTCCCTCGTCAGTGATGTATATAGTGCCTCCCTGTCTTGAGCTCCCCAGTCCAGTCATTGATATTATTGCCCTGTGTTCTCTCCTGATTTTCCCTAACCCTGTTTTGACCCCTCATGGTCCATTTCCTTTTGCCTTGCTTGGTGTTTTTGTTTAAATAAAGCCCCTTTTGGTTTTCCCCATGCCTGCCTTCGTTTCCGTCCTTCCTGAGATGTGACAGAAAGAGCATGTCATCCTGTATGGAATATGATTTATAAAAATAATAAAATAAATATAGGTAGATGAGCATCAATAATCAATGCTTTTAAATACTCCATTATAATAAGGATGTCTAAACCAAATGTAGGTATACAGTTCATATATCAACAGGCAGTATAGGGTACAAGGTTGTACTGGGGCCCAGCCCAACCCCTGAAACACAACCCAATACCATTATCCCTCCTCCACCAAACTTTACAGCTGGCACAATGCATTCAGGCAGGTAACGTTCTCCTGGCATCCACCAAACCCAGACTAGTCCATCAGACTACCAGACAGAGAACCATAATTCGTCACTCCACAAAACATGTTTCCACTGCTCCAGAGTCTAGTGGCGGCGTGCTTTACACCACTCCATCCAACACTTGGCATTGCACTTGGTGATGTGAGGCTTGCATGCAGCTGCTCGGCCATGGAAGCCCATTCTATGAAGCCCCCGGCACACAGATTTCGTGCTGGGGTTAATGCCAGAGGAAGTTTGGAACTCTGTAGTTATTGAGTCAACAGAGCGTTGTCGACTTTTATGCACTATATATGTGCCTCAGCACTTGGCGACCCTGCTCTGTTACTTTACATGGTCTGCCACTTTGTGGTTGATTTTCTGTTGTTGCTAAACACTTCCATTTTGCAATAATTCCACTTATAGTTGACCGTGGAATATATAGCAGGGAAGAAATTTCACAAACTGACTCATTGCAGGTGGCATCATATTACAGTACCATGCTTGAAATCACTCAGGTCTTCAGAATGACCCATTCTTTCACAAATGTTTGTAAACCCAATTGCACGGATAGGTGCTTGATTTAATGCACCTGTGGCAAGGGGTCTAAATGAAACACCTAAATTCAATGACTGAGAGATGTATCCCAATACTTTTGTCCATATTGTCTATCTCTATCTGTTACATTTTTATATGAAAATTGATGGTAATCTACTATATGTGAACTAAGCTTTATCAACAAAATTGTGATACTGTTTTACTGCTTCTTTAAGAAAACTCAGTATAGATATACTGTATAGATACAGTCAAACCTCGAATTGGGAGTTACTTGATTTGCGAGTGTTTTGCAAGACGAGCAAAATTTAAAAATAAATTTTAACTTGATGAACGAGCGAGGTCCGGCAATACGAGTATTACGTATTCGCCTCGTCTACCTAGCTTCACGTAATCACAGGTGAGCCAATGGTTCTTCTCTCTCTCGCTGCAGGATTGTGGGTAATCGTCTCCCATGCTCGGTCTCAGTCGGCGTGCCTCACTCGTATAGTCAAAATTTAGTAGAAAAGCACCACCTGAATAAGGGTGTAGCAGTGCTAGCAATGAATCTGTTTAACGATAATGCAATGTCCACATTTCCGCGAAATCGAAAAGGAGGCAAAAGCGGCCGTCATTGGATATGTTCCTTGTTAAAGACGCAGAAAAAGAAAAAGATTCCAATAAGCCAAAATATCGCAATGACTCCATTAGTTATAGTAGAAGTCATTCTATAAAATCACTCTCTTCTCCTGTCTCCTTTACACTATCCACTATTCTTCTCGAAGGTAAAATGTAGGTTTATTTATTTTATGTATTTTTACTTTATATTACTTTATATTTTGTAATAGTCATTTTATATGAATATTTTTCTGTTGTGGAACGAATCATCTGAGGTTTCATTATTTCTAATGGGAAAATTCGCTTTGATGTACGAGCGCATTGGATTACAAGCATGTTTCTGGAACGAATTATGCTCGCAATCCGAGGTTTTACTGTATAACTGTACAGCTCAGGGATCCATTTCCATTTTTTGCCTACTAGATTTTCGTCTTACTACAAGTTTTCAATATCTACTGAATGGTGGAATGTGACAAAGTTGTGGTGGATAAAGTCTCCGAAATCGTACACTCTGCTTTTAATACCTTGATCTTGACAGTTACTTGTCGTTACTTGGGTCTCCAGGCAAATAACAATGTCTTTGTAGGATGATTTAAGGATATACATTTCAAAAAGGTGCAGTGAATTGCCGAAAATGAAATAATAAAAAGCCATAAATTAAGATTGTTTGAGTTGTTCCGTGCCTAGTGCCCATAGCTTCCGGGATAGACTCCGAACCCCCTGCGACCCAGAAGGATAAGCGGTTTGGAAAATGGATGGAGAGATGTCTTATATTAAGTGAGGGTGGGTAAAAAGAAGACTTTCTGACAAAAAGGGGGCAGTGATTTGAAATAAAATGGCATATGAAGGCTCTTGCAAGAAGAATCAATACAAGCATGAAACATCTTCAACTGCGTTGTACTGGTTTATTCTTTTTCACTGTGCCATGTGTTTCTGCAATTCCGTTTGAATATGTATTTTGTTCAATCTCCAATTTTGTTACACCAAGAAAGCCTTATATTTTAAAGGGTTATTTATGTTAATTCAGGGATGAAACACAAACAACAATAACGTCTTTGCTTTTCTGTAAGTAAAACTTAGTCAAAACTTTCTTTTAGATTTAGTTATTAAACAGAAAGGCAGGTGCCCCTACGATTGCTCTCGTTCCACCATAAGACGATGCTTTCTTTTTCTCTGAATCCAGCCGTGTGAAACGCGGTGCTTCACAAACAGGTGAAGTGCACAGAAAGGCATGCTATTAGCATTTGCCATGCTAATGATATGCAGTGGTACTTCTCAGGAGGCATGCAGAGATGAATACTGATCAGGCATGTCTGCGTTTCATACATTCAGTGCCGGTATGGATGACGTCCTCCATCAGCAAGCATGCTGAGTGTCTGTAACAGGCGCACAGACACAACATGAAAGAAAATGGCCATGCTTGGACTATATTGGCCTGTGAGCCATTGCTTAATCGGACACGAAAGCCTTGTGGCTTTAGGTAGAAAGAGAATGCGTGTTACTTAGCTGAAAATGTTTAGAGATAGTACCAGTATCATTTCTGCATGCTTATTTGTTTGAATCTCTGCCAGGATTCCATGTGTGTGGAGTTTGCATGTTCTCCCTGTGTTGCTGTGAGATTTTCTCCAGGTACTTCAGTTTCCCCCCACAGTCTAAAAACATGGTGAGGTAATTGGAGTTACTGAACTGCTCATAGGTGTGTGTGAGTGTACTCTGAGACAGGTTGGTACCCCATCCTGGGTTGTTCCCTGCCTTGTGTCCATAGGCTCCAGATCCCTCATGACCCTGAATAGGAAAAGTGGTATCAGAAAAAGGATTGATGTGCAAGGTGACCATATGTTCACTTGTTCCCAGACTTGTCCTATTTTTGGGACCTGAAAATGCCTGAAATGTCCAGGATTTTGCCTTTGTTTCACATTGACATTATTATGTCCATATTTGTGTTGATCTGACATCTCTCTCTGTGTCCTGCCCCCCAATGTCCTTCTATTTTCATAGCAAAATATGGTCACCCCAGTGTAGTACCCATGGAAACTGGGACCATATAACTATATTAGGTATTAGTGCTGTCAAAATATTCTCCCTCCATCCACGTAGGATTCCTCCGGGAACTCCAGTTACCAAAAAGACCCGCTCAGGTGAAATTCAGTTCTTAAACTTCATGCATGTTTCTCCTGCCTTGCGTTCTGTGTCTCCAGGGCTTGGCTCCGGGTTCACTACATACTGGTTATATGGTTATGGAAGGTGGCTAGTTATCAAGATATCTAACAGATATTGATATCGCTGTTAAGTCAATGTACTGTTTTGGAGGAATAAACACACATAATACTAATTATACTGATTATTAGCACTTTTCTGAACGAATTAATGATGTAATGAGGGAACTAGACGCCATTCAGGAACTCCACTTCCCATCAGGCCATAAGAGCATCAAAACAGCGCAGCCACTGCTTTCGCCTTGGACAGGTGTCAGAACAAATCCTCCAGGACAGTGCTTAAAGTGGGTCGGTACTCACCTGCATCTCTAAGTATCTGATGGTGCTGAGTAACAAGGGGAGTACCAGCACCTAGTACTGAATAGCGAGGGGAGTACCAGTACCTGCTTCTGAGTAACAAGGGGAACG
The DNA here is from genome assembly GCA_026776945.1 of Isichthys henryi. NCBI lineage: Eukaryota > Metazoa > Chordata > Actinopteri > Osteoglossiformes > Mormyridae > Isichthys > Isichthys henryi. Next base: position 12,822,795 of record JAODJX010000109.1, read on the forward strand.
CCGGTACATGCTACTGAGTAAAATAGGGAGTACTGGTACCTGCTACTGAGTAGTACGGGATGTACCGGCACCTGGTACTAAATAATACAGGGGGGTACCGGCACCTGGTACTGAGTAACGCAGGGGGGGTACCGGCACCTGGTACTGAATCACGCAGGGGGGGTACCGGCACCTGGTACTGAATCACGCAGGGGGGGTACCGGCACCTGGTACTGAGTAACGCAGGGGGGGTACCGGCACCTGGTACTGAGTAACGCAGGGGGGGTACCGGCACCTGTTTTCCCCGCTTCAAGCACTGCTACAGGGGAACTCTGGCAGAAAGCAAACATACTGAAACTATAGGTTTTTATAACATAGGGTGCTCAAGAGTCCAGCAACAAACATCTGCTTTATTCCTTTCATTTCCGTGTTTACAGCTCTTTGTTTTTTTTTGGTTCTTGATTTAAATGGTCTATTTGTTGATTTCATTTAAGTAATCAACAATAACTGACTTGTTAAATTGGCATTGTGATGTTTGGTTCTATTCTGGCAGTATAATATCCATTTTGTATAAAAGCGTAAAATGTTTGTCTTTCCTAAGCGACGGAGTAACACTGCTGCAGCTACAATGAGACCCAAAGTCACCATATAAAATATAAAACAAGATTCATGTAGCTGCAATGCTTTGGGCTACCTCTCGCGTAAATGATGCTGAAGCATTTTTAAGGGTAAAAGAGTTACTCCCAATGGCTCTATAACTTCAAATCAGTTTACTAGAACCTTAAATATTATTAAAGCAGTTTGAGTTGCCTAGTATAGAATGTACAGGATAAGTGGTTATGGAAGATGGATGGATGGGTATTATAAGAGCAAAGCCCCCCTGAGACTTATGAAGACATTTTGGCCAGTTGAAGTCGAAGATCTTGCTGGAAAACATTATCTGTGAATGAAAGACATTTATTTCTAAATATTACCTGCTCTGTATTTCCTGTATCATGTCAGGTTCTGTCTGAGCCATGATATTGTGCTGGCGGCCAAAAGGATAGCAGATTTAAACTCTTCCTTCCGTAGCAGGTGGTTTTAATCTAGGTTCCTTCCTGCACAGTGTGTCCTTTGCTTTTGCGGAATGCAATGAAATCTCAAAGTACATTCTGGGGGCTCAAAAACATCTTGAAGGAAGCTCATGTAATGCCTCAGTGTAAACATTTTGTATAATTGCTTCTTTAATATGTAGTGAATATCTGGCAGTTTTATTCAGCTATAAACAATGCAATAGTTTTTTTTTCAATATTTATTGGAAATTGGTAACTATATAGCTTTGGAATTTTGTATTTTATTTTATTTCATAATTGCAATAATTTTGTCATTTCTGTATTACAACAATGTATGTATGTGCCTTTGCCTACTACCATATATACCCAAACTGTCCGCATGATGGCAGCATTTCAAAATTTTATGTGGAGTATTTTTTTTTTTTTAAATCACCAGGGAAACAAAATTTCCAAAATCCATTGTACTTCTGTAAAAAGTACTCTTAGACTACTCCATATTCTGTATATTCTCCATATTCCATATTCATATTCTTTCATTCAGTTATCACAACTGGATTCCTGGGTGTGTAGGGCTTGATCCAAAGGGCTTGCAGAGAAGGATTATGGTGAGTGTTTGATCAGGAAAGGTTTGGGAACCACAAAAAAAAGATTAGAATTTCATTAAAAGAAGTGTGGCATATGCTTAAAATGAAGATAAGATGAGTCAGTTAAGTATGAAATTACATTTTAAATGTCTGTTATCATTGCCTGGGATGAGATCTGACATGCATGCAGAACTCTAGAACAACAGGAATCTGAGAAGAGAATGTCTTGTGATTAACCATACATTACTACTTCTGGCTGTGTGTTGTGCATAATGCGAGCCGATGTGAAGCACATTGCAGATCTGCATGCATTTCCTCTTACAATGTTGGTTTATCCACAGGAAAAAAACACTTCTAATTATATGAAGCAGAAACCGGCTGATTTGATTCCTGGGACTAGAGTGCAAGATGTAAATACGCATCAGTGGTACAATTCCAGCCTGAATTTCTCGCACTTGCGTAACAAATTACACTGCATTTCTTAAATCATGATTAATATAGCAGATATAATGAAATGTCAGTTATGCACTGAGAATGATTAATGTAGGATCATATGTGAATGCATCGTACAATGACCATAATTATCACTATAAAGGTATACATTTTTTGTAATTTTGTCGGTATGAACTGAGAACCAAAATGCTTTACACTGTTCTGTCAGACACGCTGCTGGCCAGTTCTGATTTTCGGAGACATGCGTCATGCCAGTTACTTTGCAGGAATGTTACCGACGTATTCCGCTTTTTAGTGAAAGCTGTTCAGGTTGTGGTTTTACATAATTCTTCATCATGTGGCTCAAATGCAACAGAGGCTCTGCTGTGAGTCGCCACTTAGCCACTAACATATGTAATGTGAGCCCTCCGCTGGCCCCTATTTTGTCATGAGCGTGCGGCTTGCACTTCATCAATGTATTCAGCATGTTCAGAGAAAAATTTACCCATGAATTTGTCTTGCTAAAGCTTCACAACAAAGGAAGTTAATCTGAATAATAGAGACCACGTGCCGTAGGGACTCATTACCGCTGCTGAATTATAGTTTATCTTTTCACATGTGGCTTTAGCAAACCTGGAGAGGTCAGAGAATAGCTGACACTTTCAGGTCACTAGATGAATCATTTCCCAATCACCTCCCACTCCCCAGTTTTAGAAGGTGACCTTCAAGCGTATCAAAGGTAGCCAATGGCACGTTAGTGTCAACACAGTGTAGACAGAAGAAGACCAAACATTGATGACTTGCCTGTCTGTTTTTTAGTCTGACGTTGAAGTCCGGTATGGGTCAGAACAGGGGAAGCATTTTTTTGTGATCGATTCCAATGCCTTTTCTGCCACAGAACCGTAACAGATGAAGTGGCAAAGACTTGCCCACCATTTCTCATTTCAACATCTGGTATATTCACAAAATCCAAGTTGCCTAACCTGTCTATTTATGCAAGCAGCCCCTCAGCAAAGGCATGTGTAGGCTGCGTGTCCCCACTGGAAGAACACAGGGCTGGTCACTCCTATGCCAGTGTGATATTCACCTTGAATGAAGGACCCGAACCGCAGTGCACTCCCACAATTCATCAGAAGAACTGGAGGATGTGAGGCCCTTTCCTGGCACCAGTCCCCTTGGCCACGGTGCCGCTCTCCAGCAGAAAGCCATGTACCTGTCTGGCCAAGGGCACTCGGAGATGTCAGACACACCCATCCTCTTCTTCATCTTTCCTTGCTGGATTTTCAATGCAGTCACTTGCATAAGGAATAAGTGATATATATGAATTATGTGCTCTGCAATATCCTGACTTACATCTACCCGAGAGTCTGCCCCCCACCCCCCACCGTCTTCTCCTTGTTTGTCCTTCTATATTTGGAATAAATGTTTTAATTATTCATGTTGTTGTACGGCTTTTAGAATTACAAGCTGATTTTGAGAATGGCATTGTGTGTGTATCAGAATGACAGTCAGATGTCCCCAATGGGTACATTCAGCTATAGGGGAGCTGGGTTTTCACATATCTGCTGCAATTATGGAATCTAGTATAGGATATCAAATGCAAGTAATAGGGATGTATTTCATGACCAATAAAGGAAACCGATATTTTGAAAATTGTGCTTATGTTTTCAATTTTAACCTGGAGAAACGGCACCAGTTTCTGGGTATGCATAATATGAAATGATTGTGGGAAGGAATTTGTCAAGTCAACAAATAAACATTTCATGATATGTAGGTGAAACACTAGGACAGGCTAACAAAATGAAATTGATTCAACTGAACATTCAAAAGTCTCTCTACACAGATCTGTAGTGCTCTCTTGTCCAGTTACTGGGAGAAAAAAATGAAAATCTGAACATCTATTTAAACTGAATGCTAGAATGATGAACAAGTGGAACTCATCATGACAAAAGATACTTTGTAATGTCTGTCATCTGATTGCCTCTATATCGTGAACGATGGCAGCTGGTCGCTACCCTGGTCTGTCACAGAGGGCATTCAGTCAAACTGCAACATTGTTATTAAGGTTTTCACCTATCAAATAAAAGCTCTATTTCTGGCTCTGGGTGGTTGGTCCTTCAATGTTCTTCCTACTGTCAACATTTAAATGCCTAAGAATGCCATAGTTTAAATGGAGGTAAAAATTCACAGTCACTTAACCTCATGTACCTCATGGCCAATGCATTTAAGCCAATAAATTGCAGTCAGATATCGAGTGTTTACAGAGCCTTGTGTTAAGTTGTAGGACAGCATGTCGTGCTTCGAGCTCGCAAACAGCTGGCAGCGGCCTTTTCTGAGCTGTGGTCTGACTAAACACAGGGGCAGTGGATTGTTGGCCAATGGTAGAACAACCTTGATAAATGGCTCGGACTTGGTGTCGTGTGTGTAGGAGTGGGTTGACAAAAACTCAGCATAGTTCCCATAATGCAGCTTTTTTTCTTCCTGCAGCAATGTCTTCTGGGACTTAAACGGTCAAGTGCATAGGGCGCCTGTTACCCTGGGTTGTTTTTTTTAAAATAAGAATTCTTGGCAACCGAGGCTTAATTTGTGCAGCCTGTGCCATAAAAATGTCAGAGCGGGACAAATAATCATTGGCAAGGCAACTCTGTTTTCTGTAGTGTTCTGCAGCTTTGGCTAATTTCTGTTATGTGTCTGTAAACCATGTATGAAAACTGAACTTTGGCCAGTGATTAGTACACATTATGTTAGTCTATGGATGTACAGACAGAATTCAGTTTGGAAACCACTGGGGAGTATTTATAGTAACTTCTAAACATGCCACAGTTTGTTTGGATGGTTCTTGTAAAACACTAATACATACATCATTTTGCAATCCATAGGGTAGTTTTTTGATTTTGTGCACAATTATATGTATTAGTTATAAATAAGGATTATATTAGTTATAAATAAGGAACAGGAGCTGTTATTGTTTTGGTTAGCAGAACTATCTCTGTAAAATTATCAAGGTGGCTGAATAGGTACATATTGTACACAACATCGGAATTTAATGAGCAGTAAATGAGTGTGTAATGAGATTGAATAAAGTGAGAACGAATCATGGCATTTTATACTGCAAAGAATTCACAAAGTATCTCATTCTTATTTTGTATTATTACTTCATTGAGGTGATTGGCTAGTAATTACACTTCCTCTGTGAAAGATGCCCAGTGCATTGAGAGGTAACAACTCATTCACTGCCCTTTGTTGCCCTTTGTTCCTGAATGCAGGAAAGAATTCCTATTGTCGGTGTGGTTCTTGCTTGATGGATCGTTATTTAGGGAACTGGTGACCAAATATCTGTAGAAGTTAAAGGTAAATCAGCAAAACAAAGAATATAGAAACACACTATATTCTAAGCTATTATTTTGAATGGAAAAAGTATACCTTCGTTGAACTTTTAATAAAACATCATACATAAGTATTGGCCCCTCCTGGAGCCGAGACCTTATCGTGGTGGAGGGGTTTGCGTGTTCCAATGATCCCAGGAGCTATGTTGCCTGGGGCTTTATGCCCCTGGTA
>JAODJX010000109.1:12828499-12854768 GCA_026776945.1 Isichthys henryi
CCCTGCTGAGACTGCTGCCCCCGCGACCCGACCTCGGATTAAGCGGGAGATGATGGATGGATGGATGGATGGATGGACATAAGTATTGCTAATTTGGTCAGATTTGTATTCATAAGGCTTTGTAGCTGTCTTACGATGGTGCTCTTTTGGTAAATTCACTTCTGATATTACTTACATAGTCATTACCTTTTTTATGTAGTGGATGGCTTTATAGTTTTAAGTGCATATTATGTCAGGCAAGTTCACAAGTGCCTCACTCCATTAGCTGTAGTAATAGTGATAGACAAGCTCTTAGTGACAACAAAGGCTGCAGGTCCCCTTTCCTCTATCTATTCCGTCTGACTCTCCTCTCCTCAGCACCGCCAGCCTGGAAATATGCATAAGTAGTGGAGGTATGGAGAACAGTCTAAGCACTGTTATCATATGCAGATTGATTAAAGTGTCTTTTTCCAGATTAGGGCTATTACAGTCTGGGTTAAAAAAATTCAGGGGGAAAAGTTAAGAGAATGCCAGTCCTAAATCCAGCTTCCATCACAATGCATCTTTGCGATGCCCTTTGTTGCCCTTTGTTCCTGAATGCAGGAAAGAATTCCTATTGTCAGGCTGCTAACAGATAAGCACTTTCCTGGCTCTCGTTGAGATTCTTCTGGGTAAAGTTAAGACCAGTCATCTCTTCAGAACTCTTTACTGCAGCCTCTCTGCCATCCAGCATTCTTTGGCCCTCTGCCTGCATTTACCACCGTTGCCAGAATTTGAGGACGCAACCTTAATCTGCCGACTGTAAACATGAGCCAGACTGTGTTTCACCTTCTCTTCTGGTACCCTGAAATGTGTTACTTTAATCCTCCATGGCAATAAACCTCTTTAATTTTCTGTTTCAATGAATTGTTCTTTACTCTGTAAGCATTTTTGCACTATAGGAAATGGGATTTAAGAAGAAAAAATGTGACAATGAGTTGACCTGCTTAGGTGAAAGAGGTTAATGGACTATTATCATCCAGTTTTATAGATTACTTCTATGTTAAGATTTTTAACTGCATATATAAGAAATGAGTTCTGTGCAATGTCCTTACACTGCAATTAAGCCCAGTAAAATGCATTCTACTGTAATTTTATTTCATTATTTTATTTTTGAAATGACACATTAATCTTTGTATTCCCACAAGATGACCCTGGGCGGTCTGCCTCCTGTGCAGAGTCTTTTGCTCCTTTGTCAACTGCAGTGCCATTTTTAAGGTGGTGCCTGTTGTGCACTGCAGTGCACAGCCTGCACCTCCTATTTGTGGGGGGCTGACACCACCAGAAAAGGAGTTTATTGGGAGTAGCTATGGAGACCATGATTCTTTTCTTTGAACCAGTTGTTTAGAGTTTATTCAGATCAGTTCATTGATTTATTTAGCTGATTTAGTTCATTTCCAGCATGTTCTATTTTTCCTGTCGGGGGTGGGGGTTCCTTTTATTTTTAATAAAATTGAATTCTTGTTTAAGTATGTACTTATATAATATATAGCATATTATAAATGACAAATATATGCAGGGTCTCAAGGTAATGTCTGGTTCAGTGGGTTAAGATATGGTGCCTGTGATCAGAAGGTTGCTGGTTCAGTTCCTGTGGTCAGCAGAGCACCCAGTTGTTCCAGAGACTGGATGACCCTGTTTTCTCAAACGTTCATCATTTTCTGATAAAAGTTTGCTAAAAAAAAATAAATTATTTTTGCCATTGATGTCTATACATCCCTGCACCACAAGGTCATGAATGGCATGATCTGCTTTACTGATCTCGTTTGTGAACGAATTGAATAATGACTCACTCACAAACTAAATGAAATGAATGACTGAAATCAAACAAAGAGGTTTACGAGTCCAGACATATGTGTGACTGATTTAATTCAGGTTAGTCCATATGATTAGAGAATCAATGTGAATGTAAAGCTGTAACATTGGCATGAAAATTTTGGATAAGGAGATTATTCCCACATTTGAATGTTTCAAAAAAGCCAGTGAGCCTAGGTCTAAGATGGGGTTAATGTCCTTTGAACAATTTGTGATTGGTAAGGGACATTCTTATAGTTAATGAAGATATCGTAGCTGGAGTTCTTCAGTGTGCATTAATGCACCTTTGCATGACAGTGGTTTCTCAAGCTTTCATAAAATCCAGGTGAGACAATGCAGGAATTTGCCACGAGGCTCAGAGAAGCTTCTAGAGACTGAAAGGCAGGTTTGCAGCACTGCCGTGGATAAGTGCTCATCGTTTTATGCTTGCTGTAAAGTTCTTGATGAAAAATCCAGTCTCATAGTCACTTGCACACTGGAGGATGCCTCCCTCTGTGACTGAACTGAGGAACAGATGTCTGCAAAAACTGAGACTGTAAGAAAGAAGAATGTCAACTGCCTGAGATGAACAGGTAGAATGGATTTCAGAGAGAGATTCATAGACAGAATGGTGGAAAAGCTATGTCAGATAAATACTGTTGCAGATGTGGAAGCACAGAGACAAACACCCAGGAAGCAGTGAGACATGCCATAGCTGTAGTGGCCGAGATCACCTCTCCAAGATGTGCTGAACCAGAAACATATAAATAAGAAAACTGTCGACAATGCTGGTCCGTCATCTGCTATGCCTTGGTCATTACTGATGACAGTATGTCCAGTAGGCTGAACATTTGCTTGGGGGAGTCACCCAACAAACACTCATCAACTCAGGTGTCAGCTGTGTTGATATATGACATTATTGATGTTGGAAATTGAGAAACTGAAATCAGATGACCTTAAGTATCATTCTTTCTTCCCAGAATCAGAGAGAAATTTGTTCTCATATTCATCCAATCAACCACTTCCAGTAGAAGGAGCAGACATGTTCTGAAGGAGTACTGTAGGTAATCTGAAAACCATGGAAGTCAGTCTCAGTATAAATCCTAATACCCAGGCATAAGCCCCGCCCCTACAGCAGATTCCATTAGAGCTGAGAGGGCCTGCTGAAACAAAGATAAAAGAGCTGTTAGACATGGACATCACTGAAGCAGTAAATGGTCCTTCTCTGTGGGTTAATCCAGTGGTGGTGGCACTCAAAGTGAATTCTGAGATCTGAGTTTGTCTTGATGTGAGACAGACAAATTGCACCATTATCAGAGAACATTACCTCGCACGAAAATTAGATGAATTTGTGCAAGACCAGAATGGACCTATGGTGTTTGGTCATAGATCCATAAACTGGGTCTAAAATGTGGCAATGGCCAACTGGAACTGACACCAGAATCGTGCCAAATGAAAATATTTGCAATTCATTGAATATAAGGGACTTGTCCTTGCGTTCTCTGATAGTGAACGACAGCAGTATGAAACCTCCACTGCTGTGGCTGGGAGAGAGAGAAAGAGATGTTGAACATTTCTCTCATAATATCATTGTGCAGGCACCAGATCAACAGATACCCAACAAGGGCCTGCATGCTCTCCTGAAGCAAGTACAGGAATGTGGTCTAACTCTAATTCCAGGGAGATGAGTGTCTTCCTTCCACAGAAGGGCATCAAGCCATTGAAGAAAGAGGCAGAGCTGCTGTGGATGCTTGGCAACCAGAAATAATATCTGAGGTTGGAATAGTTCCTGGTCTTAGCTACAGTAGTGATGTGTTTCATAGTTTCTGATTTTGCTGGATACGGAGAGATGCTTCTTTAGAAAAGAAACAAAATTCATTTTTTAACCAGAGAAAAGCACATTTAGTGTTCTGAATGATGGACTGGCTAAAGCGGGAACCCTAGCTTACCCTGATAATGCTGCACCAATTTGAATAATTTCTAATGCAAGCCATATAGAGATGGGTGTTGTGCCAGTTGAGAGGAAGTAAGTAAGGACAGTTCCAGTTTGTTGTGTTGGCCGACTGTCTGACAGGATGTAAAAAGACATACATTTAAAATGAAAGAGTGTCCTGGGCTCTTATGGGCTGGTGAGAGATTACATCCTTACATACAGATGACAGATCTTGTAACTGATCATAAACCAATGGAATCAATAAACAGCCCATGCTTCAAACATTGTCCTTAAATTGAGTTCTGGGTTTTGTGTCTAGAGCTGTTCAATTTCAGAGTTGATCATGTGCCGTGTTAGTGCCACTGCCAAAACCTTAATGATGAGAGAGGTGGAAGAGCTATCGAACACAGTTCCAGAACTAATTGAGGTGAAGAAAGCAATTGAGAGTGGACACTTTGGAAAAATGTACAGAATACACATACAAAGCCTGAGAATCACAGATAGCGGGATCTCTTGTCCTATGGGGTATGTCGATGATGTTGGTAAGAAAGCTATAGGTGAGATCACTCATGCTAGCTCATGATGGACATGAAGGAATAATGGGAGCTGAGCTAAATGTAATGCAGTAAAAGTGTAGTGGCTTGGTAGGAGCAAGGCAGCAGGGAAACGCTGCAAAGCCGGCCGTGGATGCCAGTGCTAACCCAGGACTTAATGAGAGAGGTTGTTACGGCAGGTACTATGAATATGATGTGCTGACATCCATGAGCACAACAAAAGTAATTGATAGTCTGGAGTCTGTATTAAGCCTAGATGGGCTTCTTGTTACACTAAAGTCTGATAATGGCCCCCTGATGGACTCAAGCAAATGATGAAATGACAGAATGCTTCAATCACGAAATGCATTGGGATATGCAGTCAGCGGGATTTAACTAGGAAGAGCATGTCATGGTGTACAGAGGGACTGTGCAAAGAACAGCAGGCAAAAGCCTGTCACACTGACATTTAATTGACAGATGAAAGGCAAAGTACCACACATAGACTGGGAGGCATAGGACCAGCATGTGGTATAAAATAGGGAATTGAAATTGAATGCAGATGGGCAATGCAAAGGGGCCTAACCCAAGTAACTGCTGGAGTCTTGACCATATGACTGTTGGAGTCATTCTACTTTTTCTGCCTGCATTTCTGTGTGAAAAATAATGTTTGAAATGGATTTTCCATCCATCCATTTTCCAAGCCGCTTATCCTACTGGGTTGTGGGGGGTCCGGAGCCTATCCCGGGAGCAATGGGCACGAGGCAAGGAACAACCCTGGATGGGGGGCCAGCCCATTGCAGGGCACACTCTCACACCATTCACTCACACATGCACACCTACGGGCAATTTAGCAACTCCAATTAGCCTCAGCATGTTTTTGGACTGTGGGGGGGAAACCGGAGTATCCGGAGGAAACCCCAGAACGACATGGGGAGAACATGCAAACTCCACACACATGTGACGCAGGTGGAGATAAAATGGACTTCAAACATCTAAACATGGCAACGGGAGTCATTTTAGGTAAGGATGTCAAACGAAAGCTCAGAAAGCTGGCTTTAAATTCCCCATCCTTGTCTGCATTGACCCAGCCTGTATACTCATGACTAACCCTACCTGGGCAACCAAATCAGAAACAATAAACCATTAAAACAGAACATTACAGGAGTTGTTTTGTACAAAGTGTCCATTTACATTTAAGGAAATTTAAAATATAATTTAAGTCTTTTGAGTTGCATGCTGTTTTACCTTGTGGGATTTCCAAATAGTCATTTTGTAGGGTGATATTTGCCACACAATCAAATTCTACTTTAAGGACGTAGTTTCCCCTCTTTTGACAGAAGGGTGATGTCATCACTGGGATGGTTTCTTGTTATACGTCTATTGTCTTATCACACCACAGCAGTGTTTGCCAATCCGGTCCTCGGGGACCGGCAGCCAGTCCACGTTTTTGCTCCCTGCCAGACAGAATTTTTTTGCAGCAAGCTGAGATTGAGCAAAAACATGGACTCAATGACTCAGTTAGGAAACACTGGCCTAGATGACAGTATTTCCACAGGTGCAACTTTATAAGAAACTGAGTATTTTTAGAAGCAGGTAGCCATGCAAATGTGAGTGAGGAATTATTTACTGAATAACTTTATCCTGGTCAGGCTCTATTGGGATCTGGACCGTCAGTTGCAGCTTCCATCACAGTGAGTCCTACATCTCGAGATGCTGACATTCACTGCACTGCAGGAGTTGGGTCTCTCTCCAAGAACTTCCCCTCACCGACAAGATGCCCATGCTCGTTTGCTTATGGTACATATTAGGGTTATTTTGTGACCCATGTTCGTGGCACGTTCAATGTAGAACCACAAAGCCATAAGCAATTACTTAAGAAATGCAGTCAGTCTGAATTTTCCAGACCAAGAAAATGGGAATGTAGGCAGTAGTAGATGGGTAGGTTCCTTGCATAGGACCTGAGACTATATATATACATATATACATTTCTGAGAATCCGCATGTGTGTGTGTGTGTATATATAATCTGCCATAGGCTTATCTTCCCAAAGTCTTCAGAGGTTCCTTTGTGCCTGCTGCCGTTCATTGGCAGTGCTTCTGATTTCCATGTCCTTCACTCCACCTAGCTTGGTGGCCACTACCTGAGCTTTTGTTTGACTCATTGCGGCACTGTTATACCTGCACTAAATTCTGCACCATCTATGTTTACAAGGAATGTTCCTACTCATTTGTACAACCTGAACTGTACTGTATGCCCTCGTTACATATTTACCAGTCGTTCATTGCATTTGGGAGGGACTATTGTCCATCCATCCTTCTTCCAACTGCTTATCCTAAGCAGGGTCCTGGTGCTTTCCTGGGAAACACAGGAGACGGGTCAAAATATGGGCAATTTATAGACACCATTTGCATGTTTTCGACTGCAGGAGGACACTGTAGTCCCTGGAGGAAACCCATAGGAAAACGGGGAGAAGAAGCTCCACACAGAGCAGTAGATTCATGCTGGAGAGGATAAAATCCCACAGCATTCCTGTCAACTGTCCCTGCTGGTCTTGTGCTGTGACTGTTCACATCTCTCTAGTTGGGTGCAGTGCTGTAACATAACAGCGATGTATTTACTTGGTCTTCTTGTCCAGTGCAGCTTGTTTTGTTTCCCGTTTCTTGTCTGAGTGGTTTTTACCTGTCATCCGCCATGTCTGTATAAATGAGGTTCACCAGTGGCTGTCTTGCCACATCGATGCACTCGCAGCATAAATCCCCCCACCATGGACTAACTTGAAAAACTTGGCCTTGTCATGGCTTTGATTCATTAGAACTTTCCCTCCATTTACTCCCCCCCTACACATCCTGCATGACCTTCGCCTTAATGAGATCTTTACGTGGAGTTAGCCTCCCTGGGGTCAGCTTGAGGCAAACCCAAGGATGAAGGGCATCCTCCTCTTGTGCCAGCAGAAAATATCAGATAAGGTCCATGTGATCAGCCTTCTCTGACACATTAGCTCATTCATTACAGAGTGATGCATTTTTTTTTTCCTTTCAGAGGGTGATGGTGTGATGTGGGGAGGCTTGGCTGGGTGTCACACATTTATTTCCTCTCAAGTTCAACAGGCTTTTACATACGTTTCAATGGCAAATGCATGTTTGCATGTTAGAATTCTCAATTATGTAGGAGCCCCATCAAAAGATTGATATTTCCTATAAAGTATCATATCAAAACAAAGGCATTTTAAAAGAAGAAAAATAAATTCATAAAAATAAGCACACAAGAAATAAGAATAAGCTCAAAGTAAAAATTGAATAAAAATAGAATAATTTTAATAAATAACATCAATCATAATAATAAAATACTACAGAAAACATGGTAATTTAACCACCCACATTCTCTAGTAGAGACTCTAGTAGGGCTGGCCGATAAATCGATAACGATAATTATCGCTATATACTTTTCCTTGATATTGATGTGCCAAATGCTTGATGAAAAGCTCAATATAATTTACAACACAATATGATGCTAGTGACACGCTTTGCATCACAAAATGTGGTCACTTTCTCCGTGACTACTTGTCAAGACCAACAGTGGAGCACAAGTGCAAACATAGCTGTGAAAACGGGGGATTTATTGAAGAAATGAGAGAATGTAATCTGGTAGGCAGGCAGACAACAGTCAAAACCGTCAAAACAACACGGCAACTCAAAGGGAGCAGGTAAGTCTAAAGCAACCCGTTCAATAAGGGTAATCCAGCAAAATCCAAAAGGAAAATCCATAGTATAATTCAGCCCATGAGAAATCCGGCAGTAATAATCCACAAAGAATTAAGAAAAGATAGGAAACATGCCGGCAGCAGCGTATTTCAGTGATGACTAAAATAACCTGCTCATTTTCTATTTCAGACTTGTGAAATGCAAAATATTGTTTGAGCCCAGATGGGGATTTTTGTTTCCTTTTTGACACACTTTGAGCCCTTTTTCGAAGGGAGAGCTTCATCTAATGGGGTCAGAAAATACAGCAAATTGTTATGGAAACATCAATTTGGCCATCAATGCCGTTTGTCAAGTGTTTGTAACATTCTGACAATTAAGAAAAGCTAAGATTATATCTTTATAGCTAAGATTAACCATCTAGGTTCTTAAATTTCAACTCAGAAGTACAAATCAGCCTTTAAACTGCAGAGAAATAATGACAACATTTATCATGATAAGTATTTATCGATATGAACATTTTTGGCCATAATCGCCCAGCCCAAGCCTCTAGCATCTACCTCCCCACAGATTCCAGGTCCTATCTTACCGGGCACTTTATCCCCTACCTCACAAGGTCGTATGGGGAGTGAATGTTCTACTCATCTTTCATAGGTATCCTGCAGATGGTTCTGTTCCTTCCTACACTGAAAAGACACAGTTTGGTCATTCCCAGTTGTCCTTAATGTGTACACTGAGTAGGACTGGCAGCATTTCTAGGGATTACCTACGTCTCCCAGTTTAGGCTCCAGGCCCGCTGTAACCTTTTTGTTGAACAAGTGCTAGGAAGACTTATAGATTAATAGCACATAAAAATAAACTTGTGATTTACATTTGTTGTTTTATAGCTGTAAGATCAAATTCTAGTAGTATACAGCAATGACAGTTCGAATTATTTTCTTAAACTAAAATGTACCAGGAGATCTGCAGATGCTTAATTAGGCACAGTGATATGCAATATGCAAGCATTTAACAGCCCCCCTCCCTTCCAATGCTCTGACATAGAGTCTGCCAAGAAAAAACTGACATAAGGCCCATTTGCTCCTTATCCACCTTCTTTTATCAAGAATGCAGAATATGTAGGAGTTCTCCATACAAGGTCTGAAGACAATATTTGTGTCTGGGGACATGGATGACAGCAAAATGTCTGAATGACTTTCTGAGTCACAATCCGAACCTGTTCCACGTGTGATAAGATGCACTAAGCCCCCTTAGAAAATTTCGCACCCCTGTTTTTGCCTTGGACCAGTGCTGTTAATGCAAATAGAAAATCGTAACTGAAATATCCGAATGCGGGTGGGATTAAGATGCTGCAAGAAGCACTGGGGCTAATCGCACACTCTTGCATACAGATGACTGAACGTGTGATTGATTCACTGGGGTGGGCACAACAGCCAATATGTCGCTCAAACACCCAGTGACCTAATGATACTAAGCCCCATAATCATCCCCTATCATCGCCCTTCGTTCAACACTGTCGTCTCGAATGGAGTGACAAGTAAATTAAATGGTTCATTCTGATTATTACTGATTCTTTGAAAATTTTAGTTACGCAACTTAAATTTCATTACTTGGCTATAGTATTTACAAATTGCTGGTAATCTAAATGCAGGAGACTGCAGACCTTGAACAATATGACGACTTCTGTCCCATCACAGAGAGCAGAAGAGAAGGTAATTGAGATGAGGTCATTTTACAGGATGTGCACAGATTCTCAGAGAGAAGAGACACAGAGGAACCCCTGACTCACTGTTTTTTGACATGCTCTTCCGTTATGCTCAGTGTATGCATTCCCAAGGGACTAAAGTGTGCATTGATCAGAGACACTGTGCTTCCGCTACC
Source organism: Isichthys henryi (assembly GCA_026776945.1). NCBI lineage: Eukaryota > Metazoa > Chordata > Actinopteri > Osteoglossiformes > Mormyridae > Isichthys > Isichthys henryi. Next base: position 12,838,360 of record JAODJX010000109.1, read on the forward strand.
ATTACAAAGCACATGGAGATTGTCTACAGCTTTCCTCTGATCATAATATTTAAACGTCTACCTCTTTTCCTGACATTTGAAAGAAATTAAATTTTTAATCTAGTTTTTTACAAATATGATGAAGCTAGTTCATTGCTAGATATTCTGGATTTCAAAGAAACTAAGAAATTTTAAGAATATTTGTTCAGTCTAAGCTGGAATGCAGTCAGTGCGGTCAATTTTAAATTCTAGATGAACCCTACTAAACCCAAATTCTCATTAATATGTTTAAAGGAAGACAGCAATGCTTTACGTATTCAATGACAACGAAAAGGCTTTCTATCAGTTTCGAGTACAGGTACATTGGAATTCTCTTTACCTGCCCCATCTTGCTCTTTATAGCTTGGGGGGGGGGGGGTCATAGTACAGGGTCAGCCGTTGTGCATTGCCCCTTGAGCTGAGAGTTAAGGGCATAGCTCAAGAGCCCACAGATATGAGACTCTTCAGCTGAGGTCGGGGCTTGAACCACTGACTTTTGGATCATGGACACACAGGCTTACCTTGCTGAGTCACCCACCACCACCGCTACCCCCTTTTTAAAATAATATCAACGTAAAACACATGGTACAGATTTTCTTAAGAAATAAATGTTCTCTCTCAAACTGCAAGAATGAAGGTCTTCTGTGAAGACGCAGAGGCATCAAATAGGCAGTCAAAAGTATAGATGCCTCCCACAGGGCCCTGAGCATAATTCCCTATAGGTTTACTTAACTAAATGCTATCTTTTTTTCACTTTAGCATCTGTCATAGCTGAGGAGCTGTGACATAAACAGCTACTTGCTAACCACACCTAGCTTCCAGAAGTCAGAGTCAGATCACAGACTTACTTTCAGTCTGACCAACAGATTGTGTGACAGACATGGTTGATATTTCTTCTGATCGGGAAGCAGTAAGCATTTTTGCAGTTCTTTATCGACAATTTGCTGAGAGTGTTGGATATCTTCATACATATACAGGGAATGAAAACCACAGTGTCACCCAAATGAATGATAACCCCATAGTGTTTCCTGAAATTTTGTATGCTTTATTCAACTTTAGACATCACAAATATACGTATACATGGAAACCTTGACTTAGAATGCATATGCGTGTGTGTGTGTGTGTGTGTGTGTGTGGGGGGGGGGGGGCATTTATTATTTGGTTAAAACCCTGTTATTCTGACTTTGTTGGAACCACCAAATGCAATGTCAGAAAAAATCTGTGACTGCAATCAAAAAACTAAAAATGTGAATAGTTTTGTTTTGTATTTTGTTTGGTTACTTCTGGTTAAGCTTAGGGCTGGGTGCGGGGGGGCCACCCACTGAGCAGTAGACATCCATGGGACATTGTTTTATGGGCTAAATCTGGTCAGCCCCTTATTGCCTTTATTTAGACCAAAAATAGTCAGCCTGGGTTTAGTCCATCTGTTTGGGTCCACATTTAGCCCTAGACGGATGTCTTTTTCAGACCAGATACAGCCTTAATACACCCATGAAATACATCGCAGCAAGTGGGGAATTATCACGATGGGTATTATGTTGTGTTCACTTCACCCAAATCCTGTACACTATCGAATATAATCAATTTTTATTTAAGAGTTACATCGCAAGCTACAGTGTGCAACGTTCTCCAGGAAACAGTGGCCATCTGCGTGTTTTATGGTCTTACAGTATCTTGCGGAATGGTAATTTTTTTTTTTTTTGCAGTTGCTCACTTCTGCTAGTCAACTTCTCCATGTTTGACATCTTTCTGTGCCGGATGCGAGAAGTATAAAGCAGGTTTATAAGAACGATTTTCTGCAGCTTCTCCGTACCCATCGTGCTTGCGTACCGTCACACAAATTGACGAGCATGACTCTGACCGGTCGTTTAAAAATTCAAAATCAAAACAGATCCAAGTGGACAGGAGTAGTGGAAGGACATATTTCGAGGGTGTCCTATTGAATGGGGTAGGTCATTATTATGTATCATTATGAATTATGACATAACACAGAACTTTAGTCGAGCTAAACAGTAGCAAGGTAAGCTAAAGCTGTTCACCTCAGCAGTTAATGCGGGCGCTATGATTAGCTATCACGTAGTGAAACTGGATTTGGCAACTTTTTCCATTTGAAATGAGCACAGACTCCAAATTCCACTCCAAATCTGGAGTAGCCTTTCCACCCCGTCGCTAATTTGATCACGTCTATTCTCTCACCCTTCCCAACGCTGTCCTGCTTATTTGCTAGCCATTTAGCCTTTGTCTGTTCGGTGTACGTGTGCGATATAACTCGTCCACGATATTAGCACTATCGATTGTATTCTGTAACAGGATTCAGCAAAGGTGAATTAAATGTTTTTCTGTGTCGTTGCAGGTGCTGTCAAAAAGTGAGACTGCAGTGCCACCGACTGATGTATCCAGTGCCGCACCAGTAATTTTATTAATTATTTCTTTACTTCCAGGCTCTGTCCTTTCTTATAATTCCCTGATAGTTGCCCCAAACAGATTCTGAACATGAAAAAAGGTGTGGGAAGCACAGTTTGTTGCTTGTTTTTTTCTCTGCCTCGCTGCTCATTCTTGGGGCCATTTCATGTGTACTATCAAACAATATAACTTATGGACAACGTATCGAAGTCAGATTTTTTTTTATTGTTTAAGTTTTATATGATAAGTTGATATGTTGTTTATATCGCTCAGCCCAAAGCGAATTACATCGACCAGGGAATTTTGCTAGGCGACGGCCCATTATGAACCGAACCATGTTTCCTGCACTAGATTAGCTGCCCACAGCTCGCTACCAGGCTACGAACCGGTGGTTGACAAAAAAACCTAGCTCATCTGGTACACCTAGCACTGTTAGCTTATTACACCAATGACAAGCTGTCTGTCATTGGTGAGTGGCTTCATTTTAAGCAATGTGTGCAAAGATAGGGACAAACTGTGATTATGTCGTGGTTTAAACAAGTGAGAGTTTGAGAGTCTTGCTCAGAGAAAAGACTGTTAGTGGATTACGCTCAAAAGGTTTAAAGCTAGCATTGCTAACTCAGGCGTATTTTTTGCAAAGACATGTAAGCTTGCTGAGTCCATGGAGTTGGCATCTAAGGACAAAGTATCTTGCCGGGAGAGGCAACAAGATACAGCAGATAAATGTCATAAATGGACTAAAAATATTTCAGAGGAGAGGGACAGGCTAGTTTAAGAAACAACTTCCAAACAAAAAAGTGGCATAAGTGATTAAAAACAAGAAAATGTAGGTCAATAGCCATGCTACAGGTGCAGGGGGAAAGTTTTGTTCATGCTGATTCACAGCTGAAAATTGCAATGTATGTTCAATAATTGGACACACAACTTATGAATGCAAGAACTATTAGAATATTGAATCTGCAGAAAGATTTACTCAAGGCTTCTGAAGTGTATACAGTTTGTAATGCTGCCACTGCGGAAAGAGGGTGTAGCAGTGAAAGCTGGAGAGGAGGAACGTTGGGACATGAGGCGACTGTTTGATTGTAACAGGTTAGAGAAATTCAGTTGGACTAGAAAGGCATCCTCTCAGCAGAAAAAGTGACAGATACAGATCCAGCAGTCAAAGCTGCTCTAAGGCAACCAAAAGAGGTTTTTGTTAAAGGGCCAAGTATAATAAGAGAGTTCAAAGCCAAAAATCAAAATCCATTCTGATGTTCAAGCATTTTCGAAAAAGCCAGACTGGTGCCATATGCTTTAAAGGGGAACATGGATCTGGAGTTGGATGGACCGGGAGAGAGCAGAATGTGTCCAAATTTGAAAGGAGTGAGTTGCCCATTGTGATCGTCCCAAAAAGGGGTGAGTACAGAGTGACTATTAACCAGATCTTAATAGAGGAGATGCACCCATTACAGTGGATTCATTAGCTATCCTAACTGGAGGAGCAGAATCCAGTATGCAGGATCTCTCCCATGCCTCCCTTTGAGTTAGCACTTCGCTATTTCAACAGCCCCATTTGGAACTACTGTAGTTCCAAGACTGACCTCGGCTGAGGGATGTTAGGTGCAGGTGCTGCGGCAACGGCTCACACTCTCCTGTGGGAGGTAATCATTCTTTATTTGCCTGAAGACTGAGGTATTCCACGCGGTTTTGCCGAAACTTACACTTCAAGACTGATATTTCATCCAGTCTCCACATGTTCCATTTTGGGAGAAAACTATTATAAGGACATAATCTGGAAAGACTGGAATATTTAAGGAGCCTTGAAGACGGCATAACTATGGCAGTGATCTGTAGTGTCGCCGAAGTACACTGATAGTCAGATACTTCTCTGAATCGGCCTCCAATTGGAGCTGCTAAGACATGGGAGAGATCTCAAAGTAACACTTACGGAAGATCCTAGAGCAGTGTTATCTAATGCAGTCCTTGGAAACCCACAGATAATCCATGTTTTTGCTCCCTCCCAGTAGCAAAAATGTGGACTGTGACTGCCTGGAAGGGAGCAAAAATGTTGACCGTTTTGGGACACACCATCCTGGAGTACCAGCATTCCACTGGGCCACAGACCGCTTGGGTAGCCACCAGTCCCATATATTATGGGATCTTACCACATTGAAAAAGTAAAATTTTGTGGTTTGTATCACTCCATGAAAAGATGCGATTTGTTCAAGTATCTTCAAAAATGTTTAATACTGCCCCGTTCGGGGAAGTTTATCGTGCAGCACTCCTGCTAAAATTTCATTGCCCCATCACATTTATGTGTATCGGTCTGTGAAATTCCTATACAACGTAAAGCAGTTTGACATCAGAAGTTTAGGAGGACTCTTCTGTGCAACTTCTAGCTCTTGTACTATAGTGACAGGCTGGACACCTGCAGAGCTTTTGCTCAAATGCCAGACACACACACAGATCAGCCTACTTAGCTCAAAATTAGCTAAACTGTGGCGGAAAAACAAGCCAAACTAAAACAGAAGCATCATCTTTCCCCATGTGATCTTCAGCAAAGGGAAGGAGTAGGAGGAGTGGGAGGAGTTTCAAAGACCACCACTGGAAAACCCCACTCATGGGGCCTGCAGACAGCAAGTGGAGAGAAACCTGAACTCTACAGGGGTGACCAAACACTTACCTTCATCACCAGCACCACAGGTAGCGTAAAAAAGAAAAAGCCTGTACACAGCAGGCTTCCTGAAAGAAATCACAGACTTTCCGAAAAGACCTGATCTGTACATAGAAAGAAAATGAAATAACTTTCATGGCATCTGCTTGTTACCAGATGCAAGACAAAGGACTGGAAGGCAGGTATTTGGCAAACAAAAGGGGTTTATCAAACTGAACGGGAGCAGGGAAACAATCAAGTCTGCAAGGGGTCATAAGAAGGCAAATATACGGAAGGCCACAGGAAAACAAAAGGAGCCATATTATCACCAGACTGAGACTGACCAGAGAAACAGGTACTTAAATACAAAGACTAACTAGGGGTAACAAGCAAGAGGCGTGGCTCATCAGGGGCTCCTTAGGGAGGAGACAGGAGGGGCAGGCGGACATGACAGGCAGGATGTAACAGTGCTAAGTTCAAAGTCCTGGAAAAAAAAACACTGACCTTTTCATTTTCTGATTGATGTTGTACTGAATGAGGAGCTGGTGAGACCTGTTGTAATGTTTAGATTTATGCTTATGGGTTTTTATATTCTTAAGTGGAAATAGTGTAATAGATTTGATTAATTATACCTGACTGGTGCTGTTCGTCTTGCCGCGCCTTACTCTGAGAACGCAAGATTCGGTAATTCTGCACCATGTTACTTTTACTTTTTTCTTCTGATTCTGCGCTTACCGGTAAAACACTGGTGAAAGAAGCCCTGGTTTCCTGCTTGTTATTTCGGCAAGCGTCCTCCTAATACAGGGGTGGCCAATCTTACCCAGAAAGGGCTGCTTTATGCGCAGGTTTTCGCTGCCACTGCCTAATTAGATTACTAATTAGAGGGCTGATTGTCTGAAGAGTCCTCACACCTGGGTGTGAATAGCTGACCGAAAGGGTATCCCAAAAACCCGCATACACACCGGCTCTTTGCGGATAAGATTGGCCACCCCTGTCCTAATATATCACATGGTGAATATGCATCCATATATTGCGCTTAAGTACGTAAAGTGGCGTTTCATTTTAGCAATTAATTTAACCCCCTCACGTGATAGTGTTTGGTGACAGTTCTTGGTTGCGGTTTAATTTTCCCAAATCCTGTAATTTATTAGGATTCAAAATATTTAGACAATGACTACATAGCCTATTCGATTAGTTTGCTTTCGTAATTATACTAATTATTTCAATAAAGTTAGCGCATAGCCATCTCATTGTGTGCCACACAAAATGACATTACTGAGTAGAGCATAAATAAAACTTTCCAAATTAAATAAACAAGATTTAAAATGTGCATATCAAATAGGGTCTGGAAACACCTACCCCATCCGTGAGATCCTTCTGCGATGGATTTCCGGCACTGAGCCGGTTAGCTTATGGTCGCTTTCATTCATTACTTTATCAGAGCATTCCTGCAAGAGCATACAATTAATAATTTATTTAGGTGCTTGAGCCACTTAGTTCGCATTGATTTACTTATTCTGCATTTCCTTCAATTCAAAGAGCCTTTAAGGAAGTTCAGTTGAAAAATAAAAATAGCATACATCGGGGGATGATACAGCCGAAAAAGGGGGCGTTAAGGCTAGGCATTTTTTCAGTACGGCGCACAGTTGCGTGTCGCTGGAGAGATGCACGTAAACTCGACACTGATTAATAAACCTTCGCTTTTGAAGACGAAACAAGCGGATCGTTTTTTTTCGGGGAAAGGACTTATGAGTTTGGCTACGCCAGCAGCGCATGGTTCCTGTTTTCTGTGGGTGAAAAGTGACTTCATTCCGCGGGTTACACCGGCAGTGTAACCTAATCTGTCATGCGGCGCTGCGCTGAATGAAGTCGGGAGACCTCGGATGGGTGTGCGCTCTCCCGTGTGGAAGCTACATCAAAACCACTGCCCACTTGACATCCATCCAACAAAGTGCATCTATTGCACGCTTTCGGAAAGAGGGATTCGGAGTCTTCGTTTTTGTTAGCTCGATCTGTTTCCTTTTTGCCACCCAACCTCTGTTTCTTCCTGGCTTTTCGTCAGCACTTTTCCAGTAATTCTTGCTTCAGTGAACCAGCTATGCTGTACGACTTGATCTCGCGGGGACGCAGAAAAGAGCATACGATAAGTGTACCCTAAAATGGACCCAAGGCAGTCCTAAACCTGGCCAGAAAAGTATCGCTATCTGGAACAATATCCGTAACATCAGCAACAACATCAGCAAAAAAGAGAGAAGATTCGTCGCCGGGTTTAATGAGTTTACTCTCCTTGCCGTATCCAAATTTGTGATCTCTCACCCTGTGTTTTCTAGCGGTGAAAGGGCAATTCGGATGAACACTAGGTCATCCCTATAATTTGATCGGACTTACTGCAGGAGTTGTGTGCACCTAACAAGCACCATTACTCTCCGAACAATATACAGAATAACTGCTCATGAGACGGTTAGAATAACCACCCGGAGACGCGGCGAAATAATAAACTACCGAACTGGTTCCTCATCTTTATTGCGCCTGAACCCACGGGAATAATAATAAGTATGAACAGACATTAATGGTTATTAATGGTACGGCGTATCTGGGGATTTTTAAATACCGGGAAGCACTACAGTAAGCGGCACACAAGGACTGTGATTTTGATCCTCGAACGCGTTTTAGTCTCAAGGAAATATTCAAAGATGCATCGTTATTTGAACACCACCTATTCGCATGCGTGTTGTGCTTTTTTATTCTTGCTGTGGACAACACTTGGCACGACGGTCGTCGGTGTAGATGGGTCCCAGCAAGGGATACCGTTATCTGTGTAAGTGATGAATATTATGCGTTACAACTTTAGAGACAGGCAATAAGTTTATCTTACGCCAGTTGTTCGCTTAGATCAGTTATTCAACTGTTTTGTCTCGAATTGCAATAATAAGAGGTACCACAACTCAAGCTTATAGTACGAGTAAAATGCGTTTTAGGTATGCCGCACTTCCAAACCATTATTTTGCTTTTACGAATATACATGAAAGCATTTTACAATGTATTTTTAAATCACCAAATACTGTAAATCGTTTTTGGTACATGACCATTTCATAAGCTACAGTTTCCTAAAAATCTGGGCATGTCATGTACTGTTGCAATATTTAAATAGCATAATGTTACAAAAAAACCGTGCTTCATTTACTATAAGCAAACTTACACATTTAATTTAAAAGGTAAAAATGCTCTGGTATGCCAGTTAACTTTTTTTGGTGAATAGTTATACATTTCATGATGTGATACCGTGAGGACGGACGTCCTCCGTGTTTGTGTCTTATGCTTACTGTAAACAGAATTCCTTGACTACAAGCATATTGATGCTTCCCCTTTTTGATCTTGCTGTTATTTACAGTGTGAAATTGTGGGCCTCTGCCTTTGGGGGAGAGATTAAATCCATTTCAGCCAAGTACTCAGGTTCACAACTGCTGCAGAAGGTAAGGGCAATGAACCACTTCTACGTTATACTTATGGATTTGATTGAAGGGGAAGTTTAATTTCATCCAGCTGCTCATCACCACAGTGCCTCGCATGACAGGGGTATGTAAACTGAAAACAGTCATAAGATAGTTTCCTGCACTAATAGTTTCAAATCACCCTGCTGTCTAGAGAAGGTCTGGCAACAGCCATATTGTATAAATATACATTGTTAAGACTTGTTTTCTTAGATGGCCTCACAGATTGTTGTTGCGGAGAACTAACTCAGTTTACGAAAAAATATTGCAAGAGATTCTTATTTCTGCCTTTCAGTCCAGATTAGCCCACTGTCACCATTTGTAGGAGAATAGCGTCCACTTTTGCTGTATAATGATGATGCTTTTTTATAATATGCTGCCATTGTGGTCAGCTAAATGCGAAACTGCAAATGCAGGGTCAGCTGCATAAGTGGAATCTGGTGCAGGTGTTCCGCTGCGATGGGGCACAGCGCACCTTCCCTGCCATTTCTGTGCGGAACAGCTGCTGGGAATGGAATGTCGTGCAATTGTGTATCATGACGGCAGTCCCACAATCCCTCTGTTTGCTGCCATGTGGCCCCCTCTGCCTGGATGTATTACATAATTCCAGATAAGGGGAATGAACGTGGTTATCTTCCCTCCTCAGCTTGCCGCTGCATCTAACCCTGGCTGCCCACCTCTACTTGCAGGGAAAATGGGACATGCTATTTAATTCAAATGAAGGGGCTGGAAATTTACTGTAAAAACCTTGATCAGGAAGTGGATGCGTGCACTATGGTCTAGAGCCTTAAACCCAGAAGACCCTGTGCACTTTGCCGTTCTCTCAACGTAAAGAAAACACCACACGGCAATCAAAAAATTGTGTTCCGAACTTAAAAGTATTATGGGTGACAAGGGCCACGCATACAACATAGTTAATTTTTATTATTTCAATTTGTAATACACTGGGACAGCTGGAGTGCAGGGTTGTAGTAAGGAAATCTGGCCGTGCTGGTTCCGAAATGGCAGTGTCAGAGTTAATTTTCAGTACGCATTTGATTGGCAGATGGACTTAATTGGCTACTGCAGTCCCGGGGGGGGGGGGTTTCTGTGATAATGCACCCCTTGTGGCTGGATTTGCTTTTAAATGAGGAAAAAGAAAGAAAATCTGTGACAAGCAGACAGGAAAGATTAGTACCATTAAGTAGGTCCTCTGCGGAGTAATCAGATGGACATAGTCGTTTATAATTTCTAATCTGACCCCAGAAAAAAAACAGATTACCCTGCTTAAATTTTCTATAAACTCGTCGTATCATTAAAATATAAGATTGTAGTAAAGTAAAAGAATCATCGATATTTGCCGCAAAGATGCAAAAATGCGTGTTTTTATATGGAGATAAGATGCAGTAATACGGTCTGGAAGACAGTTTTATAGTGCATGTAAAAAAAAATGACATTTAATGGACTTTCATGCATAACGTGTCTGGTGCACGGAACAGTTAAATTCACACCGTTGGGATGTATCAGTGGATTATGCCTCCGCCGGCCGCGTTTTAAAATGGCTCTTATCTCATGTTAAGTGTAAAATGTGATGGATGAAAAACGAATTTTAAAAAAGAACTGCAGCGGCAGTTCCACAGATTTTCTTAATTTTCACTAAAAATGTGGCTGCTGACGTTTCGCAGGAACTTTTTTTTTTATTTGCGCCGAGTCCTCCGTTTGCGAGGTCGAGCCGAAAGGGGCTCCGGTCGGCTCCTGTGCCAGGCTGTTTTACGGATAAGCGAGCGCGCTTTGTCCCGCGTTCCCGACACGGCGTGTTCTCGCCACGTGTAAAGAGGATTTGTGCCCGTCAGGCGTGCGGTGAATCTCTCTGACAATTCCTTTTTTTTTTTTTTTTTATAAAAAAAAGCACCTTTTTGATGGTTCATACAGCAGACATATCCACAGCACTGCGTGGCCCGTGTGTGTATTTATATTTTACATTGTTTTACTTGTACCTATAATCTGAATCGAGTTACCTCGGTATTAATTAAAATCAATTTCCTTCACTACACAAATGCAAAATATAATGTAACACAGTTCTGTTTTCTTATCGTGACTAAAACATGCTGTATACAGGTCAAGGAATAATTGCGTGGTTGTGGGTTTTTATCAGTTATATGTTTTTTATTTGACAGCGCACAAATTTCTTTTTCATATAATATTTGCTAAAAATTATGTTCTCATTTCTTTTAAATATGGATTTTTTTGCGCTCAGAATGAAGGACAAAAGTGAAAACTCACGTGAACACGGAAGATTTGTTATAATTATATATCTAAAACAATGACCACGTCGCTCCAGTGCGAATGGGGAATAAGCAAAACCTATTGGAGATATTGCAACAGATATTTAAAATGGCGACATGATATTTCAAATAAACAGCCACTAGTAGCACGTTATCCTCAGATTACCCCAGGTTTGTTTTTACGTTTCTCCTTCCCCTTATGGCGATATATTCTTAGTATACAGTGATTTCATTATTCATACTTAATTGTCTATTTATTACACAAAAAACGGCCTTTTTCTTATTGTCTGTTCGCATGTATTTAGTGGAGGAGGTATCGGTTAATACTATGTGGGTTCGGGCCCTGCGTTCCGACGGCGCGACTAAAGCGCGCCGGCCTCTTCGCTTTTTCTATGTCCTGGACGCCGGTGAACGAGGCAACCGCAGACACGATTTTGTTGGAAATCTATTATCCAGAAAAAGTTTCGATGCTGATGCTGTCCTCTCTTGAACCAACTTCCACTCTGTCAGACTTAGCGTTTTTTCAGTAATTATATTGGGGTGAGCTGGGTATTTATATCTGTCTGGAGAAGGTTTTTGAAAGAGGATACACACCACACAAACACACACACACACACAAAAAGTGTATTTATGTTTTATGTGTATATAATCATGCTGAGCTCTCAATCTTTCATGACCACTGATCCAGTACAGGGTCATAGAGAAAATAAAAATGATTATTATTATTAATTATAACAATAATAATAATAAATGAAATATAATGCACATTGTTGCAGTGTGTCTGATGTATACATACTGCAATTTTCCGTGGTTATAATCTTGAATGTCATTTTGAAATGTGCTGTGTGTTTATGGGGTGTGGAAAATGGTGGCATTTGGCATGTGTTGGTAGCGCATGTTGCCAGGTGATCGTGTTTAACGTTAAGGAGAATTAGGGCTAGCTGTTCTCCCCCACCTTTCTGTAAACTTATATTGCAATTTCCTCAAAGTATTAGAAAATTCTCGCATTTCAAGGTTAAAACGAGCGAAAGCCTAAGTTCCAGTAACGAGAGACGGACGTGGTAAACTGGGGATCGGCGAGCTTCTGACAGTGTGGTGTGATAACCTCAAGCGTTCCTCGATCAATATAGCATCATTTTGAGTCCTTATGCAAATAGCCATGTGTTAAAGTGCAAACCCGGGCCGATATTTACACTGCAGAAGGGTTGACAGACGTCCAAGTCCCAGGAAGGCTGAAATGACCAGACATGTGACACAAAACAGCCTAAATATGTGGAGACAGTGGTGAAGGTGTCCTGTACGTTTGTATGATATTGTTAATCTCTCATGGATGTTAATTTCATGTATCATTGATCACTAGTGAACGCCAGGAGTTGGAGATGGATTGTTACTGTATATTTTGAGACGCTCTCAACTTAATTTTTTTCCGCTGCTGTATTAAACTGAGACCACAGCACAATTTTTTGTTTCACTCATTTCTCAGTTTATGGATGTGCTTCTGTTATATATGTATTGCAAACTGCAGCCTGGTTCTCTTCTCTGTTTCTCATTAATGAGGGGCCTCTTCCTTGCCTTATAGGACATCAGTCCTGCTTCTAGGAGCCCGATATGGACTGTGCTAGCAGTGCACTTCACACCTGCATTTAATGTTTCCCATTCCTTTTGACGGTCACTTGATGTCTTCCTACAATTTATGAGAAACTGTAGGATAAGTTAACGGTCATCTCAGCTAAGTCACTTTTGCCCTTTACCATACCCAGTGTCTCCTGCTTCAACGTATTCTTGTGTATTCCTGCCTTAGAAATTTTGAACCTGGAAGGAACCTGCTGCTTAGCGTAGCATTTTGCCAGCAGAACCATGATCAAACCAGCATTTAAAATTAAGATTTGTTTAAAAATTTAGAGTGGTCTTTTAATTTTTTCAGCGGCTGTATATTTTAAGTATTTTATTGTATGTATAACACGATATGCGCTTCCCTTGCCCATTACTGTAAATTGGTTCAGGTCAAACAGAAAGCTCTGTAATGGGTAACTTATATGAATAGCTGAGTGTTAATGTAGCCTGTAATTCCACAAGCGGAAGCCCAGTGCTGATGTTGCAGTGGTATCTTGATGCTTGTTACTCCTGAAATTTATTCTAAAGACCCTAAAAATTTCACGCGATGGGGATATTGAAGGCCGTTTGACTGAGAGCATCCACTCCACTGAGCTTCATGTTTGGCAAACAGGCTCATCAACCGCCCCCCACTCTCCAGCTGCCATAAAAAGTGTAAAAACACGACCCCCCAGGATCCCCCTTCAGCTGAAATGTGTCGGCATCTTCCCGTAAGCGTTTCACAAGGCGGAGCGGAGTGCCTGCGCTTGATTGACCACTACGCTGAGGTGTGAGTGAGCGGAGTGGTCAGCTACATGCCATCGGGTTTGACAAGACAGGCGTAGGCTGTTTTCTGTGCTGGGCTACCACCCCCATTTCCACACACCGTCAGTATCTATAACTCTTTTCCCCAGAGAAGCTACAAATACTGACAATTTGCTGGTGTAAAGTAATTCTCAAAATCAGCTTTTTAATTGTTGGAAATCGTCATATAAAATATCTATAAAAATATTACCATTAATAGCTTTGTTTCACAATTAAATAGTGGATAATAAATTCCTGCTGCATGTACAGTGTAAAAATCGGAAGTTTTATTGATGCCTTTTCAGTTTTCTGATATGAAATATTTTATATGAAATTCAAGTAAACATTTTTACTTGAATTTTTTTTGTTTGATTTTCAGTTGTATAAAAGCAAGTGTAGTAACATGCATAATTTTTCAGATGGAAATCATGCAAAAATGTATAATGTATTTTGAAGAAAATATTAACTACACCTAGTGTTTGCCATATTGTGTCACCCTCCATTTTGAATTTTATCGAAAAAAAAGATCTGAGTATTAAAATTAAAATTGTATTTTTTCTTATGAGAAACAGCATTTTTTTTTTTTTTTTTAAAAAAAACCTTACTGTGGTATTTGAGATTTTTGTAAATTCCTTCGTTTTAAGTTTGCTCAAGAGGAATCTTCATATTATCATCAGTCATATCATTGGTTTATTTCTGTTTGTTTATTTCAGTGGAGTTAGACCTGGTTATTAATATCTGCAACGTGTGACTTCATCAGTCTGGCCATTATTGACTCCTGGGTTACAGAAGATGAAGATTTAGTCGTATTTTTCTTGATTAGTTGTTGCCTACTGTCACCAAGATTATGATGAATAAACATTTTTAATGGATAAGTTTAATGGTGGAATGAAATAGCTTTACATTAACCCCTTTACTGTTTATCAGGACGTAATTTAATTGTGAATGAAAGCCAAAATCATCAACAGGCTAGCAGGAAATCAATCACTGATGACAAAACCCTGAAAGGTAGTAATGTTCAGTGTGCAGCTGCTGCTTCTGTGGAGAAGGGGTGGGGGGATTTGGGGGCATGGGCAAATGAAATGTAGATGGAGGAAAATGAATTCAGCTGTATTTTGCCTTCATGATTGTTATAAGCTTGGCCTGGGGCGCGGAGAGGACCCTGGTGGAGCCAGTGCCCCTTCTTCACCTCTTGGCTGTTGTGGAAAATTGATTTGTCCACGCTTTCGTTCCGGGCCATTTGACTCCTCACCATTTCTACTTTCTCCATGAGGGAAAAAAAATAATAAAAAATGGGGATTCCAGTTGTTAGTTGTGATGGCGGAAACCCTCTGAAAAGATGTGAAAGCCTTTGAGGAAATTACTTAAACTTGGAAATGAAAGTGTACAGATGGACCTAAAATAAGAGAATAATGCATACCTATAACATTTGGAAAAATACATCATGACACCAACACATGGAACTTCACATACAGGAGAACATCACAGAACACCGCTGCATGGAACTTCACACACAGGAGAACATCACAGAACACCGCTGAATGGAATTTCACATACAGGAGAACATCACAGAACACCGCTGCATGGAATTTCACATACAGGAGAACATCACAGAACACCGCTGCATGGAACTTCACATACAGGAGAACATCACAGAACACCGCTGCATGGAATTTCACATACAGAAGAACATCACAGAACACCACTGCACGGAACTTCACATACAGGAGAACACAGAACACCGCTGCATGGAATTTATATGACAAGAATATTTTACACGTGTGCGTGTGTTGTGATGCATGTGATATTTAATTAACATGACTGCAAACCCTATTAAACAGGAAGTGTAACAACACCTGTAAAGGAAAAGAAAAACAGACACTTTGGGGGTTGGTGTATGACTCAGTGATGAGGACTCTGTGCCTTTGATCAGAAGATACTGTAGCTGGTTTGAAGCCCAGGGCTGGTAGGGTGGGCCCTTGCATGAGACCCCATCTCTAGCGGTGCTGCATGCCGGCTGACCCTGTGCTCTGACCCCAGCTTGCTCTCACCGGTGTGTCTCCTGCTGAGCAAGATGGGGTAGGAGGAAACTGTTTGCCACTGCTGCTTGTTGTACAATATGCATACAAGTATATATGGCGGTGATATGCACACACGCAATCACTTAGTTTAATCATTAATAAATCCCCCAAATCAAATTCCATATTGTTACAGGGCATATGTAGTAAAATGAGTTTCCTAGTAATATATGAAGCTATGCTCTTCCAGGACACCACTGCCTCACATGTTTAAGTGATCTAATTCCACAACACTAAAAGGCGTTAATTAAGCAGGGGAAACGAAATTATTTTATTATTTTAGTATGTTATTTTTAAACTGTTCTCCAAGAACACAAGAATATTTTTTAAACATGCATGTAAACCAAGATAGTTTAATATTATCCTCTTCTGAAGAGATTTCAATATGCACCGCTCTGTAATTCTGCCAATGCAACACTAGGTGGTAGGAGTGAGACCTGTGAAATTGACCCTTGTAACAGTAGCGAAGCAAATTCCTTGAGAAACTCCTTGATTATATACCCAGCGAGCATTACCACCATTCAAACCAAGCATTTCCGTGGGGCCCCTGAGATTTGGTCCCCTGTTGGCCACAAAGAGTCACTGCACTAGGAGGTACAGGAAGCCCCAGTATGACTTTTTGAGTGGGGGGCCGAGACAGAACCCATCCCTGATTATACCAGTGCAGTATTAACAATTAACTCCTGCTTAAGATTTGCCATTCACAATGAGCATGCATTATTGTCAACATGATGACTGAATATTAGATTTAGCTGTACTGAAAAAAACTGTTAATATTGGTTCACAGAGTCAAGGAGAGGACTTTGAACAGGATTATGAAATGTCACTATGCGATTTACTTTACTGTAAAATACTTTGTTATGTTAATGAATCAATTGGCGTTTAAGTTGTGACAGATTTGCACATCGGTATCATCACCACTGTCGTCATCATCACGAAAATACATATATTAGAAATATATGCAACTGATGCTGACCTGTTGAAGTTGCACATTCTAATATTGTTAACAAAGGGTACCATATAGAATTGACCTAAGTGACCTAATCTGGAACCCGGGTTCGAATCCCCGCCTGGGTCACATGTGTGTGGAGTTTGCATGTTCTCCCCATGTCGTCGTGGGGTTTCC
>JAODJX010000109.1:12854868-12880966 GCA_026776945.1 Isichthys henryi
AGTGTGCCCTGCGATGAGCTGGCCCCCCATCCTGGGTTGTTCCCTGCCTCGTGCCCATTGTTTCCGGGATAGGCTCCAGACCCCCCCGCGACCCAGTAAGGATAAGCGGTTTGGAAAATGGATGGATGGATGGACCTAATCTGGATGTTTTTCCAGTCGTACATGACTGGGCTTCGGTATAGAGCACTGCAATAGAGAATTGCCTATAAATAGTTATGATTGTCCTTGTTTTTCCCCATATGTCATTGATGAAATATTATGTAGCAGACTGCATTGCATATAAGTAACTTTAGGTTACATTGAACAGATGGATACAATTTCATATTCTCAGCCATAATTGGGAGGTCTGTATGTATCAGTTCAGCTGTAATTGACTGCATCATGCAATTGGCCGGATCATAAGGTGGCATGGTCAAGTCTCAAAAATGGATTAAGTAAGAGCCAATAATGTGAACTCTATGTTAGAGAGTCTGCCAATCCAATGCAGCCTCTCTTTGTTAAAAGGAAAGTCTGTTGCCAGGGCTTACAGTAAGGAAGAGCCATTATTACGCCTTTTTATGGCTTTGCTGTTGCTCTGAGGGACACAAAGCAGTGAGGGAGGTGCCAGTCTATGACACTTAGGTTATATTGAAGGGTTGTTCTCATCATGCGTCCTCATGCAACTAAGTCATTAGAGTTAATTTGCTTCCTACGTGTATGTATGTTCGAAGCACATCTGTTCTGATTCTGGCTTCTTGAGCATTTTGGTGCAGTGGAGCTAACAGTAACAAAACGCAATGAACCGATGGTGATATGGCAGAATGAATAGCTTCTGCAAAGTCTCGTCCAGTTATTCACTGCCACTAAAATGCATTTGCCTCGACGATAAGCCGACAGAGGGCTGCTCACCGCCTATGATTCCTAGGCTTGTATTCTATTACCAGCTCGAAAGTGATAAATGTGAACAATTCTGATGACTATCCCGGTTCCCAGCCATTTGTCATCAGATGCCGTTCAGGACATCTCGATAGCTATGGATAACGGCACACTCTACTGGTGTAGAGAGCCCTAGGTGAGCTTCACTGCCAGCATCTCCCCCGCCCCCAGAAAACTTCAGTGCCCAGTTTCACTTTGTTTTGAATTGGGCACTGTATGCAGCACATTCCTTGTGCCAGGGGTGTGGGCGTAGGGGTAGTGGTGCAGTTTGCCAAGTCAGAAGTTAGAAGATGGTGCCCTAGGCAGCTACGTATGTCGCCCTGTGGGTTGCCGGTAGCTGACCTGGGTCCGCACCTCCTTCCCACTCAGCCATGGGATGACCGGCCTAATTATGTGTAGCATCACACCATGTGTTGGTGAGTACCCCTTGCGATTTGCTTTCAGGGGGTCTTCTACAGTATGAGTAAAATATGGCCAAAGATAAAAATCATACTCTCGTAACTTATTGACTGTAATCGTATTAATATATTGTCCAATTTTTATCGTATTTTGCAGTGACCCGTTCGGCCAGTTTTGTGCAGTAAAAGTCTAATACACTCCAATATACTGTGTGCTATTCATCAAGTGTGTACCATGCATGTGGGAGATTGCTATTCGCTCGATTCCACCCACACACATGCAGGCACCCTGATGACAGTAGACGTTACTGTAGGGCGCTTGCAGAGGGGTCAAGAGCTAATTTACGTTGTTGTGGCCTAATTGCCAAGGAGAGCTGATCTTCAAATTACTTGCCCGATTTGTAGAAAAAAACTCTTAGTAATATAGAAACTATTCATCAGTGTTCAATTTCTTTAAAGTGTGATTTATTTATATTAAGTTGGTTCAATATGATATCCATGATAAGCAATACTCATCAATGATTCATTTATTTGACTAATAATAGGAAAAGTGTGTGATGTATGCCTGCGTCTATTTTGTTTTGGTTTTAGACCTTAGTATGTTTTCTGTTTCATGTCATTAGCAGTATTTTATAACACAGTGCTAAGTAGTTTTAGCTGAATTTTTATATACCAATGAACATGTCCTATTTCTTTGGAATTCAGCTTATTTTGGTTTTAGTTTTTCCTAGGAGTCATTATTAGTGTACATGAGACCTGTTATACATGTATCAGCATGGCTCCCGTTGCGAGGGTTAGGGTTTGAATCTTGCCGCTGTTTGCATGTTCTCCCTCTGTTCTACGTTTTTCCTCCATGTTCCAAGTTTCCTCAGCCCAGAGACATACACTCAGACTAATCAGCCTGGTTCCTCTGTTAGAGTGGCATCCCATCCAGGGTATACACCAGCCTTGTTCCCTATACTACCTGGGATTGGCTCCACATGACCCTGATGAGATGGATTGATATTTATATGCACATTCAAAAGGTAGAATCAAATTCAATCTCTCCATGAAACTCCAGGGCAATTATTAAGTCCTTAGGGTTTTTTTTATGGACTTTGGCTAAGGTTTAAAATAATTAGGATAACAGAATAATTATATGAATGTTTTAAAAAAGAAAAAAAACTCAGATATCACTGCTCAGGTAAGTTGCTTTATTAGGGTTCATTGAAATTTCACTCATAATTAAGAAGAGTGAAATTTAAATCCTCACAGTAAACATCTCTTTTCAAGATATGCACTTTGAAATGTAAGTCTGTCTGTCTGTCTGTCTGTCTGTCTATCTATCTGTCTATCTGTCTGTCTGTCTGTCTGTCTGTCATCTACCTATATTTAAAATTCCTGCAATCCAATAACTACTCCTCATGTTCGCCTCAGTCACTCATCTTGCAGTAACTGCAATCCAATGAATACTCAAAAAAAATACACAAAAAATTTATAAAATGTATGACAAATGCTTGACAGCTATATAATGTTAGTGGAATTTCAAATAAGACAGATAAGCATCGTGCTGGATACATGTTCTTGTATGCTAATGGTTTTTGTTTGTCTATCCACTCGAGCCACGATTGCAGCTTTTTACACATTTAGAGAACAGATCTCATCAAATCTGACATTGATTTAATTTATTTGGTATGGTGGATGCACTGCATAATATATTGGCAAAGGCTTTTGTGAGATTATAAGATGTGATTGTGCATTAGGAGTCATTCATTCATTTCCACAAAAAAAGTGACAGACAGTTTAGCTGAATAGAGATTACTCTGTATTCACAGTTCTCACAACTGAAGTAGCAGGTTAACTGGTGACTTGTTTTACATGCATGTGTATGTCTGTATATACATGAGCATATATATGAATACTGCAATGTAATCTCACACCATCAGAACAGAAGGGTACATCCCTGCTATAGTTTTGTACTCCAAGGTACAAACCATATTAATGTACCCACAATGGTACAAAAATGTTCATTTTTCTGTAACTTAAATGGTACATTTATCTACAGCTAATTGTACAATTTGCAGGCCACTGAGGGTACAGCCCCAGTAATAAGTAATTGTACCCTCGAAGCAACAAACTTGTACTTTTTTTCTCAGTGCACTGGGTTTACTGTATGCCTTGCTGAAGAACGCTTCACCCCACTAAAGACCTATTTATGTATAATCAGTTTTATTAAATGATGGGATAATGCCAGAAGTGTGTGCCTCTTACATTCATAGATAGGTTATGTGTGCAGGCAATTGATTAGTGATGCCTTAAACCAATCAGATCAAGAGAACTTTGTAGGCAGCCTGTACATACAACATTACATCATTACATTGTGTGTATACACAAGTACAAGATTGGATTATGGAGTTTAACTCTGGAGGTCCTAGATGAAGCATTAACTGAATGTTGAAGCAACCTGACATTCACATATAGTGGAAACTGCTTATCTGGTCATGGTTATAGTGATCAACTGCTTATATGGATCACTTGAGCTTGAGACAGAATCATTCCTGTACAAATACTGTTTAACTAATTTGCTTATAGTAATAAAGTAGTGCGCTTACAGTGTTCATTTTGGGCCTTTTACAATGAAAAGATCTGGAAGAATTTAAACTACGGTAATTCTTGTTTTTTATTGTTATTATTTTGTTTTGTTTTATTTTGATCTCCGTACTTTGCCCTGCGGTAACCTGTCTGCTTCTGGTTAGCTACCTGAGGCTAATGCTGCATGCAGAGAAAACAATGATAAATATCGAACCATCATAGCTTATGATAACCAGCCAAAAACAAGCCAATGAGATGCAGCAGCTAAACTACAATAAGCTATATTTTATGCACAACATTGCACTATATATTATTCATTTGAATTATCCACAGTTCAGTAATTTAATTTGTACAGTACCGTAATTTGAAAAGCCTTTGAAGCCCTCGATAAAATTCAGTAAATAGCAACACTGTCCATTTTATTACCTTATATTCATGTAATTTATAGACAAATGACAGTTAGATGGTAATCTACCTGTGACATAAAGAAAAACGAAAAAATCGGTTGTAATGATCATCTGCTTATAGTGATCAATTTCACCCAAATGGACATGATCACACCATCCTTGTGTGATGGACTTGAGGGTGGTTCTATTAATCGTCCTACCTGACAGCTCAGACTGCTTTCTGACTCCTTACATACTGATGGCCCTAATAAAGTAACCAATTCAAGTGATGAATATATACTAGACATTAATTACTCCTTTGTTATTAATCACAGTATCTCGGGTTTGCTACAAGATATAGTACCTTTGGAAACAATGGATAATAAAATTAAGTAAATTGACAGTAAGTACACTGACGTCTTATTGTCTGACAGTCTAGCCAGAAGTATTTATGGCATAGCGCAGTCATTACCTTGGTCTAGGCTGCCATAAATAACTCCGTTTAGATGCACGTAGAGAGCTGTAGTGACCCTGTTACCCTTTAAGAATGCCAAGCTACCGTTAAAGGTTAATGTTATAATTGCTTATTCCTGGAGACCAGTCTTTTTTTATGGATGAAATTGTCCAAGAGTCAGTCTAACTTTTGACAGTTTTCATAAGTATTTTAATATTTTATCATCATCAATTAATGTTCAAAGCACCTCAAAGAGACTGTACTTTGGAGACCCAGGAGTTTGTGTTTAGGAAAAAGTCACCCTTTGATAAATGCAGTGTGATAAGCATCAGTATTTTTCTGATCTCAGTGCCGACACCCCTGTCCATCACTGTAGGGTGCTGGGGGCTGCAGGCTCTCCCAGGCAGCACTGGGTTGATGGCTCTGAGCTCACGCAGGATATGATGCTATTCCATCAAACGGCACCTACACACACAGTGGGCAGCATAGCACAGTCAGTTAATCTTGCTGTATTTGTACTGCAGTAGGAAACTGCAGTATCCAGAGGAGACCAATGTAACATACGTGAAGAACATGCAAACTCCATCCACACAGAGCGGACGCAGGATTTGAATGGCACCTGTAACACCGTTCATGTATATATGAATGTGTGTGTGTAGCATGGTAATGAATGACCACGGGAACATCAGCACCGTGTCAGCTCACATGGGGGTCCCACCATTTCAGCACCCCAAGAGTGGACAGCGCTTCTTCATCAGAACCCGAAAGGAAATGGACACAGAGCATGAATCTGTATGTGTATGTGTCCAGGTGTCTTCAGTAAACCAGGAGGTTAAACTTGTAGCAATTAAATTAAAGCCAAATTTGAAAGTACAATTTTGTTACTTATTGGAATAACATGACTCCTATTAGGTAAACTTTCCTTAGACAAGTAAATACGAATTAAAAACCTAGAAGATTAGTAGAATGTCAGCTGTATTTGAACCGGCTTAAGCTGCCAGTTTTTCTGTTGGACGTCTTGTGCTTGATTACTTTTGCTCTGTTCCACTGGGCTGCTTTCTGCCCCCATCAAAACCAACGAGAGGCTTCTGCCTCTTCAATTATATATCAGTTGCATTTTAGTTGAATCTGTCACTAAAGTATTCATGGGGGGAGGATTGGGAGACTCTGCTGTGAGGCGTGGGAGGATAGTGGGACCCGAAATAGTTCAGCCAGCCCAGCAAGTTACTGTCCTCCCGCCACACGCTGTTTCCTGCGGGTGGAGCGTGAACGATTAACGGGGGACTTTCCAGGCTCATCGCGGGGGGGGGGACGCTCGCATCCCCTTCACCTCAATTATGAGGTCGCGTGAATCAGCTTTTTATTTAGAACCAGGTCTTCACTGATACTGTACATCTGCCGCATTGACTTGTTTTCACTGGGCACATATTTTCCTTTCTTAAGATATGCAAGTTGTGTATTTTCCCTGACCTGTCAAGTTCATTTGCTGCACTTTTCCATTATGTCAAAGAGCAGAAGAAATTGTGTTTACGGCCCTTTAAAGTTACACTACCAACAGTTGTGTTTATAATCACACTATGTAAATTATTACAAAGGATTGTACACAATGTGTATAAAACCCTGTGTATTACATACATATATTTACACGGTTGTTAACATGTTTATTAAAAGCATATTCGAATAAATGTGCACAGTGTCCTTGCAAACTACCTCTGTTTGCAAACAGCGTTCACAGGCGTGATCCTAGCATTCCACATTAGGGACTTTGGCAGGTCCGGTGGAGGTTTGCTTGGTGTTGGTTTCGGCAAACAAGCCACATGGGCTTGCACTGCTCCTGGACTTCGTCAAGGTCGAAGGCTCGCATCTAATATCCCGACATACATCTGCTGATATTTGATAAAACAAATGCCTATAGTGGTATATAGCTGCATTACTCCTTTAGAATATTTAAAGAACAGCATCTTTAATTGCTTCCTTTTTGATTAATTGCTCATTTATTGATGCCGTGAGCAGGGTGATCGATTGTCAATATAACTTCCTGGGATGTATTAAGGAGTCCTGAAGGCAGGGGGGTGCATGACGTAAGCAGTTCCTGCTGCCAATTGCAGATGACAGAAAATGAGTATTGATTGCTGTTACTGTGGTTGCTTCTATTGTTGTTTATTACCTAACACTGTTGCCGAGAATTTGCTCTGATTGGCTGCCTGCTGATGCAGGTGAGGGCAGATTATGTTACATGCGAGGGCAACTTTTGCATGGCAGCCGCATGTCACTAGTGAATGTGAAAATCGGTTTTGGTTTAAGTTGCTGGCTTTTTTGAGAATTGACGTTTTCTGCCGTACATTTTAGTTGGGAGGATGGTCATTTTGTGCATGCGATACTAAGTCAGCCTACTTTAACCTCATAAAAAATGCCACCGTATGGTCTATTGTCAGGTTGATGGCCTGGTTTTACGTCTTCTTGGTCATTAACTGGAGAAGGCAGCTCCAATTTTGACCTGTGTGCTCTTACTGCCCCCTTACTGATTCTGGCTACAGCTGGAAGTTTCAAGATTCATTTTGACCCAGTTGCTGTGTATCCAGGAGTGTCTCTGTTTTGCTGTGATTTGTTGGTTGTCCTCCATAGTTTTCTCATGGAGGGCGGTAGATAGGTTACTGCTCTGGGAGTGAGACCTGTGATGAAGCTCTGCAGGTTTCTTTCCCTGGGGATGGGGATGGATGGGGGGGAGGGATGCGGTGGGTCTGCTGTCGCCCTTCAGCATGGTACTTAACCTAAGTGTTCGAGTAACAAATATCCAGTAGAAAATCGGTACAAAACATCAAGGTCTGTAAGTTACCAGAGGTAAGGACGGCTAATAAGCAAATATTCATACAAGCAGTCTGCAGGTTATGAACAAGATCCATTCCCCGAATCTGTCTTCAAGTCAAATTTGTAGGTAAGTCGGAAGAATGGTAATACAGGACAGTAATTAAACAGTAATTAAAGTAACTGCATACAGTACTGTACTGTACCACAAGCTCACTAACGAGTGTGTGTTCGTTATTACATACCATTGCCTTTAACCTGAATTTAATATAATACATATGTGTATGTGTGTGTTCTGGATGTATTAGGCTTTACAGCAGTCTGTTTGTAAGGATAAGTTTTCCATAAGTTGGTCGTTCTTAACTCGGGGGCTGCCTGTATTTAATATCATTTAATTAGACTGATGATTTAGGAGACTTTATTCTTTCTGCAATACTTATAAAAGGTGTAAGACATGTAGTAAGTTATTATGTACAAGCCTTCCTGTAATTTATTTTCAGTTCTGTTCTACTGTTATGTGTCAGCATGGTAGCTCAATGGATAGCACTGTGTCCACTGGGACTGTGACTCTTTATCCTCAACTGGTTGGTTGAAATAAAATCTTGGTCTGGATTTTTACTTTCTGGACCGGAACTATCCATCTCTGGTCCTCACATCTCAAGGTGGAGAGTGCGGCCTTCCCTCTCCTTGTGGAGTTTGCATGTTACCCCTGTGTTATGTGGGTCTTCCGAGACCTAAAGTCAGGCTAACTGGCATCTCTAAGTTGCCTTAGTATAATGAAGAGATGTTCATGAGTCTAGTGTTTCAGTCAAGTCTGAAGTTTCTGAGGGACGAGTAAGACTAAAGTGTCAAGTCTTTGAATTAGAGTCTAAGTTAAGTCTTCAGGCTCTGCATATGTACTGCAGGAACTTTGAATTGTATGCAGTACAATAATTAATAATGGTTAATAGTGTAAGAACCTGAGTTACAATATCATTTATAGTCTGTTGCCTTGAGTACCTTACATGTCAACTGTGTTTTTTGGCATGAATGTGGCCATAATCATACAAGTAAAAACACAGACATGTAGTGAACGTTCCTCAGGCATGTCATATATGATAGAAATAAGAAAATTTCTTGATAGCCTGAGCTATGTGTGTTTTTTCTTTCATGTGGGAACCCAGTTAACTGTAAAATCCTGTTTTGTAGAACATTCAGGGGTCTTCTACAGGATCTCGCCTGGTCCCAGCCTTTTTCCCTGAGCCCCAGGTCTGTGTCTGTATTAGTAAAGGCTGGTTAACATCCATGGAAATGAGGTCATGAGTTATTCCAACCTCTGGTGCAGACAAATACATTGACAGAAAAATGTATCGTTTCATTTTCAAAGTGCCCATTGTTTTTTGAGCAGACTGTGTTTATCTGTGCTGCACGTGAGATGCGTTCACTGCGCTCATTTCCTCAGTGCAGTCTAGCGAAAAAAACACACATGAATGCGTGGGAAGCTGCGGTAAATTTGAAAAATTGGAAGCTCTTGGAAATATTATGGACCTTTCTTGATTTCTGTGTCCATTTCTGCTATTGCAGAATCACAAAATGCTAAAGGGACTGGTTAGAAGATCAAAAAAAAAAACAATAGACTTTGCTCCTGCAGAAATGTCCAGCTTCTCATTAAATTAGGACTGACTGATTGTTCATGAGTCTTTATCCAGGAGTTCAAGTCAAGTCTGAGATCAGTTAGTGGTAAGTTGCTATTCAAGTCGGAAGTCTACTAATGTGCAGCTCGAGTATGAGTTGCCAGGTGAAGCGCCCGTCTGTGGTATATGGTTTGAATGTGTATGTGTCCTGTAATGGACTGGCATCCTGTTTAGGGTGTACCCCAGCCCTGGCCCCTATGCTGCCTGGAACAGACTTCAGGGGGTGTGTTTGTCTTTGTCTCTCATTTAAATACTTGTATCACAGCCCTTAAATCACGACCTTTCACTGGGCATAAATCACTGAGACAGAAACAATGTTTACTTGTGAAACACTATAATATAGTACAATTACTCAGTCTTAGTCATTTCAGATAAAAACCATCCAAATTTACCACGGTGCCTAAGCCTGTATTCCTACTACAGCATGGTTTCTGTGTCAGTCTGCGCTACACAAAAGTACAGCAAACAGGCACATTGGCAGGTCTCCTGCTTAGCCCATAATAACACGGTGGCACTAATACGACGGCATTAGATGCCTAGAAAACATCATCTTCCTGCCCAGTTGTCAGCCTGCGGCCCAATTTAGCCAGTTAATATCACTGGGAATCTGGGCTCTTTCGTCCCCCTTCCCCCACAAAGAGAGCAGATTAATGGAATTAGGCACCTCACAGGCTGACGGGATGATAGCGGGGCTTTTCTGCACATCAAGTCAAAGCTACCCGGCTTTGCAGTCCTTTAACCTTTATCTCTTCTCATTTAGCGCCTCTCCGCTCTGGCGTGTTTGCTTGGCTCTACGTTTATCTGATAAATGTCAGAGAGAACGAAAGCAAAAACACAAAAAAACACAAAAAGCCCCCAGTTATTTAAAACACTGGCTTCCATAAAAGTATTACGTTCATGTTTAGTGGCACATTAACACAACTGTTTAATTTGACAATAGAACGTTACACTGCAGTATAGTTACTCTTTTAGTGTTTTGCTCTTGGAGGGAGATGGAGGTGCAGCAGATAGCCGTGAAGATTGTCAGCGCCATGAGTCGCAGAGTCTTCTGAGCACCAGGACAGTGAAAGATGGAAGCCATTAAACCCTGTGGGAGCTTGACACACATTCCGAGAGGTAATGACGCGTTCACAGAGGGATGTTCAACTTCCAAGAAGCATTCTAGAAATGCCGGCATGCATTAGAGTGTTTCTATTAGCGCACTGCCCGTCTGTAGTTAGGCTTTAACTGCTTTTTCTTCCCTTGTACAGATGGGCTCTAAAAACATCTTAGGTTTCCTCAGTTTACGGACTTAGAAATGCAACATGAATCGCATACACACAACAAATATATGAAACCTGTAAGTCCCATTATGTTGCTCAGTGAGGATGAACTAAAATGAAACTTTGATTTTCAAGTAAATAATTGACACCATCTTCCTGCCCCAGTTGTCAGCCTTAAAATGTGTGCATTGAACACCTGGGATATTGACTAACCTTACGATTAGGTATGTGCAGTTGTATCCTGCAAGTTGCTGTTGTTGCCAGGAGCTAAGCTTATGCGTCTTATAGAAGCCAAACCTCCAAAATACAATATCCAGGAAAAACCATGTGTTGCTCTGGACAGAGATCTCAGCTAAGCAACTGAATGTAATTGTCTAAGGCAAAATTAAATTGGTGGCCCTACGATAGGTTCCGGATTAAAAGTGGTGCTCCTCTGTGACACAAAGACCCATGCTGGAATAGAACAAGTCTTGTCCCCCTCCTTCAATGATTGCCCTGTCTGCTTTTGCAGTATTATTTGGCCAGAATTTGCTGGCAAAATGATTTAGTGCGGCAATGGGTGGTGGCCAAACCATGACAACAGATTTGAAAGGTGTCATTGTGAAGGGAGCCTTAATAGGATTCACACAGCAGTTTTCACTGCTACATTGACACAAACCCATTACTTTAGAATGTTGTTCCTTTTTTTATTTTGAAACCACCATCGACATATACAAGTAAGTGTTTGGCACACAAATGACCACTTTTTAAATTGGAAAGTAAGTGTATGAAAAGGGGAATGAATGGGAAAAGGCAATAAGTTTTTTAGTTGAATAAGTCCAATCACTGTTGTTTTGATCCACATGATGGCCAGGTCAAATGATTCTTAGAAAAAACTTTACGACATTAATCTCAAACCACAGAGCAATTTAGGGACATGATGGTGAACGACTCCCCAAACAAACCCTCTGCTAGATTCCTATTTCCAGCTTCTGTCGGAGTCATGATTGCTGTCTCTCCTACACTGTAATCACACTTAGTGAAAATGACTCAAATGTTAGAATAGAAAAGTGCTCAGGTGCCCACCTGCTGCCTTCACAAAAGATTAAGGTCTTGATGGTGACGGAAGCCCTAGGAAACAGCTCCTGTCAGCTCTGGAAGATTGGTTGGCTTCCTGCTTCTGCAGGATGTCGTTTCACCGGAGAGTCCCTAGAATAGCGGTGACGATGGTGAGGAGCCGAGGGAACAGCAATGGATTCTGGCATTAATGGTGCTGCTTTACAGTAATTGCTTTGATGAATTTCTCCCTGCCTAACTTTCACTGCAGTAGTTGCAGTGGGGGAGGGCTACCTTTGGAAATGTTTCCCCCGTCACAAGAGGATGCAAAAGAAAATGTAATTATAATGGTTGGTCAAAGGAGGGAAATACAATCACTTAGTGTCCTTAACTGTTTTATTTTGTGCCAAGATTAGCATTTTCCCTATACTTCAGATTAAGAGGTCTGGTCAGTAGGTCCAGGTTACAATGATCGTTATATCCATTCAGGTGGAAAACGACGAATCAGTGAGTAATTATTAAGATGCTTTCCATAATATGAGTTGTTTCAGCGCCAACAAAGGCTTTTCGATGTTCCTGCCACAAGCCAAGCCCTCTGCAATTGATTAGAGTTTGAGACGCCTACTAGTTCATGTCAATATAATAATCACTCCCCTTGATGGATTGTTTTATAGTTTCAGTCGTCGCCGGGGTCTGTCCGGACACCCTAGTTGTCCATGGCAAGCAGCAACTCTCCCAGAATATCTGATTCAAATCAGCCTGCTATTGAGACGGGGAGGACAAGCGTGAAATTAATTGTTCCACTTCATCTAAGGCCCACGCTCTTCTTTTGAAAGAGTAATTTGTCGCCCCGTGTACATGGGGCTGAGGAAGGCATTGTGATGAGCATTCCTACCCCTTCTTGTAAGGCAGGCTGATTTTTTTTTCTTCTCCTTGTAGATTTTGGAAATGCTCCTGACTGGATAAATACAAGCTTGCTATTACACAGGCAGATACGACAAGTGAACTGTGAGGCGGGTCGTGACAGCAAGGCGAATTTATAACGCTGCGTGCCTCCAAAGAGCTCCCCTCGATTCTGGGGAACACACCGGACCGTAATGGCGACGTGGCATCTACTGATGAAGATTAAATGTTAATTATTATTTGAAATAGCATGTTTGGTGCTTGTATTGCGCACTAAACCTCTTCGCTTGTTCTGCCATTTACTTCATATGGTTCTTAATGCATTTTTTGCTACATGTTTTTATTACAGCAGAATGCGACCCTCTGCTGACTCTTTGGTTGTGTTGTTTAGAAACTGGCCACCGAAAACTATTGCAGAAAAATGCAGTAATGCAAGGGCTTAATTAATCATATCTTTGCTTCTCTTTAGCAAAAACCGTAGAATTCAGAATTACAAATTACAACATAGGTTACATTAGCACCTATACTAATCTTCTGAACTTCTCTTAATAGTATTTATCAAAAGTAATATATACTTAAAATACACCCCTTTCAGTCAGTGGTATTTTTGATTAGTGTTTTGGAATATGCTGAATATTTTATAAGTCAACAAACTTATAAGTGAACTTACTGAGCGGAACCAAGTTTGACGTTTCTGTAATTCAATCGTAATGACTCAGTATGTGTATAGCACGCAGTATGCATACAATTTAGGTCAGTTTAAAATATACATTCCGTAAATGCAAATATTTGTTTTTGGATATGAGAATATGAGTAGTAATGTCTCTTGGGGAAGCATTGTGTGTAATGATGAGACTGAGGCATTAGCTGCTGTTAAATTATTGCTATTTTGACAGATAGGCCTACTTGCATATTCAGTTCCCGAAAAAGCCTGGAAGTTAAGCAAACTGGCATTTGACACTGTCAGCAAAGCCGTTCATTTTTACTATTATAAGAGATCATGTTGCGACAAAGTTGTGTCATTCACTGTAAGGGTGCCAATAATTTGAATATCTAAAGAAGTGATCTTCAAGTGCGAAAATAGCTTCATTTCTGCTCAGACTTACCAGGAAAAGGCAAAGGAGAGCCAAGATGCCATGAATATGCAGCTTACAATATTATGAAGAAATTTGCAGTCATTGGCGTTATTGTTAACCACCTAGGAAGAGGTTTAAGGGGAGAATTGATTATAGATTTCATCACAAGTTGGCCAGAAGTGTTGAATAAGTGCCAAGCAAAAATACCGTTGGATGCTAATAAATGCATATGATACCATGTAAGGACCTCAATGAGGAAATATATGTGATACATTTCAAATTACTAAATGTAGATATTTGCTCCCCACAATGTAATATAAACCTAATCCTCTCTCTTTCTCTCTCTCTCTCACACACACACACACACACACACACACACGACAGTTTATTACTTTTTCTTGCCTCTTGCATTTCGCCATTATCACCCATTTCATTTTAATAGGGGACATTTAATGGCTACAATAGCCGTCGCATGTATGCTGCACGATTTACTTTCTGTAGGAGCTTCAGCAGCATCTTGGAAATATGGCGCTTGGGAGGGGGTGCGATGCGATGCGATGCCATTCTGGGCTTTACGAGCTCCGTCTGTTTCCCAGTGCTGGTGTCTCACAATGCGAAATGACATCAATACAGTAGTAAATGAACATAAAGGGATGTGAGTGTACACCAGCCTTTTGAGTGAGGGGCGTCTGGTCCTCCACGGAGGGAAGTACTTCCAGCATCTGCCGCAGATGAACATGAGCTAAGCTACTGTGAAATAAATCATTACAGCATTTCACAGATCATTAAAACAAAACTATAATTACCAGGCTGGCTCCACTGCCAACCGCTGAGCGGAGTCTCAACTTCTTCTTGTATTTAGCAAATGAGCAGCTTGTTTTATAAAATTTAAACTCTAAGATATGAAATATGTTCTTCGCGGCAACATCAAAATCGTCCTTCAGCTTGCCGATGCAGGCACTTTCTGATTGCTGTGCGTAAAGCAGAGTGACGCGTGCGCCGTGCCGTGAAGGCATCTAACAATGTCTGAAATCGTGGCCGTGTAAAGGATTATGGAATCCCCATATCTCCTGCTCTGTTTTTCAAATAGGTGCCTCCTCTGTGACATCAGTCATCAGAGCCCACCCTGTTCCTTGGAGTCACTAACTTGAACACAAATCAATCCTACTTGTCTGTTCTGCAGAGCCAAAAGATGCTACTTTTAGTTGTGGACATACAAAGACTGCCGTGAGAAAAGCTATTGTGCCAGTGTTGTATCCCATATATTGGCTTTGTAGTGTATGTTTATATAGAAGGCTTCTACAGAAGAACTCTCTAAAAATATAGTCCAGCTAGTGAACAGGACACGGTCTCTAGTTGGTCACCATATGTTTGTTTTGAGCACAGTTGTTAATATTTACAGCAGAGGCCTGGGCACTGCCGCATGCTTGTGGTAGCTGGCATCAGCTTGTGAGATGCTGATGATGAACTGGTCAGTGCATAGCTGTGGAACAGTGAAATTTGGTTATTTCCATATTTAGACCGGCGAGAAAGCCACTGATTTGGCTCAATAGCCAATTTTAAATTTCAAGTCATATTTAATTTCATAATTTAGCATTTTCCCAGGCAGAAGGCTCTTCTTTTGATTGTAGTTCTGTCTCTCTGCAGTCTAGTGGTGCCTCTTCCGTTTGCTAAAAGTAGTTCCTTTTTTGAGACTGTAGTAGGAAGGGTAGGGAGAGACGTCACACCACACAAGTGACTGCGAAACAATGACCCTTATTGTGGTGTCACAGTAAGGAAGCACACTGTTGTGCCCCATTGGTTTGGCTGCTCATTTCAGCAGGACGGCAGAAGGATCTCGACATACATCATTCAAAGGTGGCACATTATTAAGAAATAAAAGCTCATTACATGTGACAGACAACATGACTCAATCACAGAAGCTGTTACTGAAACACTTTAATAAATCTCCCAGCTGAATACTTTCCCATTTTGTTATATACATCATGGCATTGATTTTTTCCCACAGCAAAATGGATGAAATTGGCAGTTTTTTTTTGATAGTCTGACACTTCAGGCAAGTCTGAGGTTTAATGAAAGATGTTTTTAGTTCTGGAAGACTTTCCAAGACATTATGCAATTTACAAAATCACACCAAAGGTGATAATTTGAGAAGCTTTACAGACATAAACTGTATAAACTGTGGGAATGAAGGATCGTTTGATTTTTCACAAACACTTATGCAATGCAGGGTCTCTTTAGGCCTGGACCCTATCCCAAGATGGACTGGACATGAGGCAGGGGACACGCTGGACAGGATTCCAGTCCACCGCAGTATAGACAATCAGAATGAATCAGTCACGGAAGTGGCAAACGTTTGGGTCATGGAAGGAAACTCACGCAGACACAGGAACGAGACCCACATTCCTGCAGGTGTGAGGCCACAGTACCACTGAGCCAACGAGCCCGCCGCTATGGAAATACGATTGTGACATGCAAGAAAAGACAGAAAAAGTAGAAAGTATTGTTATAAAATGAAGAACATTTACTACTGTTTGCTCTTCTGTAGGATGTGATAGAGGTTGCTTCTTGCAGGGAGAATATGAATTGTACGTAATGGTTCACATCGTGAAAGCAGCCAAACTCGCTTATCAATCCCTGCACTGGTGACAGCAAAATGTGGCCAATATTGCGGAAACACCTAGCATTTTTGGCATTACGCTTTAAAAATCATCACATGAATTTTGGCGGTAATGTTTATAAACAATCAAAGAATGTTTACAAATATCATATATTTGATGATTAAGTAAGTAACTGGAGTGACTGGAATAACGTTCTGCAATTTCTAAAAACTGGACCTTGTTCCACAATTTTGGCCTCTAGTGTAGGACGTTGCCTTCCTTGACTTTATGTTGAAATGGTAAATAATTCTGGCCCATTGGGTAGTTTGTTTACATGTCTGACCAGCTATACACAAACAGTATTTGGAATGAGAGTTTCATTTAGACCTATATGGAGAGATTTTGTTTAGCATGTTGATTGTAAGATGTAGGATTCAGGTTTATCATGTGTGCTCAGGGGAAGGGAATCACAGTGAAGATGGGAGTCAGAAGCTAATGGTGGTTATCTGGTGGTGATGCTGGTGTGTGTGTGTGTGTGTGTGTGTGGAGGGGGTGGGGGTAGCAGGAATGGGGTGTAAAGGGAGTCTGGCAGCTGTGTGGAGGTTGGGATTCGTAAAGCGAGCACCAGCCATCCGTAAAATTAGCTAAAACTTGCGAACTGGGGGCTGCGTGTCTCTGTGAAATGAAGTTTCCTTTGTTCATTAATCACCCACACTAAGCTAGCAAGTTGTCATCATAGGTGTTTGCCTGTCATCACATTTTGCCGTGTCTTGCAGGGCACGTCATAGATGATGGGGAGAGAAAACACCAACAAATGATTAATGCTATAATATCAGTGATAAACATTCCAGGGAGTGCTTTGACTTGAGGATGCATCATGAACACCTGAACATCTCTGAATGCATGGAGTGGATGTGGGAGCCAGAGGCACTTGCTGCTTTGAGGGCTGTATGCTATCTGAGAGGGTGACACCCCTGGTTGCCCCTTGCTAGTGTAGGTGTGGTGTCTGCACAGATTCTGCATGAGGCTCTTTGTCTGAATGCAAGATATCTGCCAGAACAAAGTGCCAGGGCCCTGTGCTGTCTTGTGGAGCCAGCATGGCCAATGACGTCATACTTCTGCTACGCCGCGGATACTGGACGGTCTTGCTGTGGTTGCTGGTCTTGCAGGTATATTTATGTGACTCAGATTTAAACGATGCTCCATTCTGGAGCTGGGAGCTTCGCCTCACGCTCTGACTGTGTCTCGCCTGCTCAGGTGTGTTGGAGTTCCATGCCAAGGAGTTAACAAAAAAGTGTGTGCTGGAGCCGATTGTCTGCTTCCGAATCCCGTGAGCCATGCCATGTCCCAGGGCTGACATTCAGGGCTGATGGGGCAACAGAAGTAAACATCCAGAAAATACCATGAAATAACCTTTGAGGGCATCTCAGGCACGTAGCTTGTTGGAGAAAAGGTTGTATTCAAGCAGTTTTATTTTAACATACAGTAAACAGACAATGGAGATTTTGGCCAGCACTTGATTATGTATTTTATATATCTTTGACTTAATAACGTAATAGCGAATACCGCATGCTACTTACCCTATAGGAAAAATGGGGTCTTTTTGCCTGACTTTTCTGTTTAAATTGGGACACAAATGTGGGCAAATACTCTTATACTGTAAATAGGCATGCAGAGCCTTGTGGCTGTTGTTTCCCAGATAGGTATCATGACCTGATAGGTATCTTTCCCAGGTAGGTATCTTGTATCTGAGATGGATGGATATGTGGATGGATGGATAGGGTTAAGAAACCTTTCTCTCACTTTATAATAATATTATAAGAGATATATTTGGGATCTATGGATACAAAAACTAAACCAGCCTTATTTTCAGATTTTGGAAAACAAGAACAGCTTCTTGGTTACGAGACTAATTTGTTAGTCTGCTGTAAGTGGGCCATGCACACAAATGGGGTTTGTGATTTAAATGCACAAGGTGAACAGAATGGTACAGGAGGTCAGAGAGGTGCTGAACCAAAAATACCCGTGTGTCTTGATGAACAACTTAGAATGGTTTCAGGTGTGAAAGCTGAATATTTGGTACTCTCTATATATAACAGTGTGCATACAGTGTTAGGCAGTGAAAGGAAATGCAAAGGTCTTTGTGTTGGAGTAAAACTATGGTATTGTCTCTGTCAAAGTATGTCAGCTTATCTATTTTAAAACAGCTCCTAAAATCACTCCAAGATTTGCAGAAACCATCCAGTGCACCCATGTATTTTTCCCTCATCGAGTCATTTAAGTAACTGAATTAATTTATTAATTGTGCAGGTGGTGAACTTTAACGAATACATGGGATGGCTGGGGTGCCCCTGAGGAGAGGTTTGGGAGCCAAAGCCGTGTTCTCATAGCCATCCGACTAGATATCGGTCATTTTTGTTTAGAACAGAAGAAATTCTTGTTAGTTTTTATCGTGTTACTGCTAATGTGCATATGTTCACACGCTAAATTGTGTTTTACACCATACAGATAAATACCTTTAAACATTTTCTTCAACTATGGTATATAGAATACTTGCACAGATCTGAACCAGTCTCCTTAAGTGACAAACTATGGGATCAAAGAAATTAAAAAATCATTCATGTCTTGGTTAGGGACTGACACATAATAGTGTATCATATGGTTCAGGAGGACCCCACTGTCTGTACCTGTCGGGCAAGGTTCAGAGGGTTACTGTTTTAACGGGTATCGAAGTGAAGTATAAAGGAAATGAGTATTTAAGTAAATACCAGGTAAATACCAGGAACAGGTGAGGCTCATCAGAAGCCAAATAGGACAGAAAACCTACTGGATAGTAGCTTTCCAGGGCCGGAGTTTAAGACCACTGATTTAAGTGAAGGGAATGCAGTAATCACACGACCATTCTGTGGACGGTCTATGCGTTTCTGCTCAGGCTTTGCACTGTTATCTGAGACTTCAGTCTTAAATCTTCCTCTTGCCAAACATTCTATAATGTCTTCCAGGGGCACTGAGCCCCCACCATCCTATGGTTGGACAGGTAGTTACTAGAATCAGGGAAGGGGGGGAAAGCAATGAGTGAAGAAGGCTCCCGAAAGCATGGGGGGCATCAGCCACCATGACAATGAGGCAGCGGTTTTATTGGCCAGGCATTTGTGTGAAATGATGTGGTAAAACAGTGGCTGGGGGGGGGGGGGTGAGTGGGAGAGAATCCATTTATTGTCCCCTTCCGCTGATGATGAATGCTGCTGTCTTGGGACTGTAAGCAGATGCTAATGCTTCATAAGAACACCCCACCCCCCCACCCCAATTGGTCTGCTGGCCTGAACACGGTGCTTCTCGCGTGCCTCTGTGCTCCTTTCCCAGAGATCCAGCCTAACTCCTTCCCACCTCCTTCCATCTTTGAGAAGACAAAGAGCATTGTTGTTTTCTATGGCAATAAACCTGTTATGATAGCAGCTTGTATAACCTTCCCTTCTCTCTGAAGGCAGAAGTATAATGAGTTTCTATTTCACTGCAGATTTTAAACATGAATATTTTAAATGCAGTTTTTATTTTTGTATCATTCTCTCTTGCCAAGACTACTGCAGATTTTCCATTTTTTATTGTAAGAAGTGGAGCCTGATGAATGGAAATGATTCTCTGAGCTGAAATAAAACACTGATAAATTCTCCTTTGCCCGATTTCATGTTGGCTGATTGGCACCGTTCAGCAGTAATTTTAATGAATTTTGCACTGATATCATCACGCTCCCTGATATTTTTATTTAATATCATTACCTTCAACTGCATGCATGATTCATCATAGCATCAGCAATTAGGAAAAATGATAGGGACTGCTTAACATGTAGAAGTAAACTTACAATGTAAATATTAGAATAGTGGTTAACACATCAGTAACCTCTAACTAAGATTGTTTGTGGTTCATTTTTGAAGTAAATTAAAGTTGCTTCCCCCTCACACTGAACTTAATGGCAACAGTATTTAAGAATGATTACCGAGGTGTATATAACTCCATTTTTGAGTGCGAGTTTTAATAAAACCCTATATATGCAACGGGATTTAACACAACTCTACCTATCTGTGAGATTGTATGTAAGCTTATGTGTATATTTGAGTTTATTTATATACAATCCCATTTATGTGTGGCCCTGAATGAAACCTCCTTGTGTTTGAGATTAGCGGCAATCCTATGTGTGAGATTTAATATAGCCCTGTGTTTGTGTGAGATTGAATTTAATCCTGCTTGTTTGTGAAGTATAGCCCACATGCACACACAGATTACTGCCGGAATTCCCATTTGTCAGAGGATGATTCACACCTGTCATCACCATGGAGATGGAGATGGCTTTACGGGCCTTACAGTACATTACACTAACTGTGCAGTCACGTCCAACACACTGTGGGCTGAAGAACAGCATGCACAGACATTTAATCTAGTCTTATTTTAAAATCTCAGACCATTTTTGTTGAAAGTGCCATGGGTGAGACCTCTGAAAGGACCTCTGTACCTTCTGGAACGGACTGGAATGTTCTAGAAGGCACTGGGATGTTCTTTCAGCAGAGCGGCCAGACTACTGTATTAAAGCTACTCATGAGAGACCTCAATGGAATTCATGAGACTTGCTGATCTTCCTTGTCCTCTGGCTATTTACATCCTCTGAGTTAGAGTAGTAGACAGTCAAAATGTCAATGTTGTGCCTGAAAGACCGCAAATGCCCTTCTCATTATAATATCCAGCTCCGAGACTGGATTATCATCTGAATTGTAAGCTGTAGTGGCTGCAGTGGGAAATCATGTTCTACTGAGAGAATAAAGATTTTTGAAAATAACAATGGTTTTGTTTTTTTTTCTGCAGAAATACAAAGAATTTGAGAAATTTGTCCGGGTTGAAGAAATCGATGGTTTGAAGCTTGTTAAGAAACTGGCCAAAAACATGGAGGAGATGTTCCACAAGAAGGCAGAGGCCATGAATGTAAGTACTGACACTGAGAATTTCTACTTCTGGATAGCGTCAAAATCACTGTATCGAGGCAGTTAATTTTCTTCACACAAATCTCCCCGCTGAAGGCGAAGTCGAGGGCGATATGACATTAAGGTGCAAGTGTGATTTGTTTATTTGTAGCTGCTTATAAATTACTTCTGTTAATCTTTGGGGGGGGTGAAAAACAGGTGATTCAGATTTTACACCTTAGGAAGTGAATTTGTGTCAGAGGGAGGCCGCAGGAGGGGATCTGCATGGGTTGCCGTTGCGATTGCTGCCAATATCCAGTGTACCAGCAGAGTGTGAGTGTGCGTGTACAGGCCAACCTGCAAAAATGCAGCTGCTGAGTGGTTATAAGCTCTGTGCTCACACGGCGGAGCATACCTGCCTTTTACCTGGATAGCTGCACAAAGAGGGTTGCCATAATGCTTCGGTTGATGCGGCAGACGCGTGTCGCATTTCAGCTCCTCGCGTGACAGGCTCCAGCTCTGGTGCTGTAATCACTTTAATAGCACGCCCTATTCCTGTTTTTGTGGCATATTTGGTGCCCTCGCAATGTAGTGGTGGGGGTGGGGATGGACATGAGCAGGGGATGAGGCGGAATGAGGCAGTGCCTCAAGTAGCCCATACTGGCAAAAGTTCATTTTGACAAAGGACCAAGAAAAGAAAACAAATTCCCTATTTCCCCAGGATAGGATGCCTATGTGTACATTTTTCCCGATGCCTATATCTGTGTACACAGTACAGATTAAGCTGTCAATGAATTCACTGAAATTCACAGAATTGCTTTTAGGTGGTTGAGATGCCATATGTGACAAAACAGTGTGTGTCATTCTGGGAGGTGCGTTTGGGATGCTGGTTTTTCAGTTTGAGGGTGTATACTGACCTGGTTGGTGGCATTTCTGAGGAGCGGAGTGGCTCAGGGCAAGGCAGCTTATGTGGGGACCCAGCTGAGAACATAAACCAAGACATAGGAATCATAATTGCTGCGACTGCCTGGTCATTGTAATACAGATGTAACTATAATGAAGAGTAATAGCTGACAATCTGCAGTCTGCCCTTTCTGGGATAGCTAGCGCCGAATGGTGGCCTGTGTGGCCCTGCAGGTTACGGTAGCCTAGGCTATGTGATCACTAGGGATGCAACGAGTCGAAAATCTCTGGGTTCAGTTAGCACCACAGTTTAAGAGAAACGGCTTCGACTTGGTGCGGTAGCTAAAGTAAACACCCCCATAGCCTGTAGTTATTTTTCAGCCCAGTCAGATTGCCTTTAAATGCCACGAAGGGACTAACTTGCAGAGGCTGGTCCTGCCTTGTTCCGGTCGTACACACACTCGGATAATGCCGTGTCAAATGAGTTAGCATGTTGGATGTTTCCAGCAACATATCCCAGTTTGGTATAACAGGTTTTTATTAACTACTCTCCCTCCAGGGCTGGTATATTTTATTGGGAAATCAAAATGTACCCATACAGCATTAGCCATAACCAGCTCACAGCCACAATTAGCATAATGTTTTCCATGTGGAACATCTACTTCTGAATTTAGGTTCCGCATGTGTCAATAAATGTATTCATTCGTTTCATTTCATTGAATTGAAAATGATGCACTGAACTGTACAGGACTAATGCATGTACCTTTATAGCCCTAATATTAAGCCAAAATAATGTATTTAGATGAAATGTAGCTGCATATAATCATTTAAAAAATTATTTTAATAACGCATTATTATTTAGCCTGTCATTATCTAGGCGAATTTCCCTTTTAAATGGGCCCCAATAGTGTAGGGCCCAGTGCCGCCACACTGGGTGCACGGTCATAAATCCACCCCCCCGCAAAACAAAGCCAAAGGAGCCATTCTGGTGAAAACAGAGGGAGTAAATAAAATTTGGAAAATTTGGGTTTCTGAAGGAGGGAACAAGTGCATGGATCATATTGTATTTTAACGGGGCGAAAACAAGAACAAGATACCGGAAGGGCAAATCAACATTTGCAATCGGGGTCGTTTAATTCACCGTCTCGAGGCAACCACATCCCCTCCTTCACAATGAAAGCAGGTGAATATGTTATTATTTGGGGCTTTGATCCTCCTCCCTATGGCCTACGTAATTTTAACAATGTCCTCCCGTAGACAAAGCGGCGGAGCGGTGACAAAAAAATGCTCCTGCTCCAAAGCTTGCCTTCCGCCAAGCGGGTTTTTGCTTAACTGCCGTCGTGTAAAAAGTAATTGTAGCGGAGCGGTAATTCAGTTTCGGCGCGTCCGAGCGACAGTCTGCTGGCGCAGCCTTATCTCTGCCTTCCCGACGTGCTCCTGGCTCTTTATCAGGAAGCAGCACGAGCGCGTCCCCGCTGTGCTCTGCCATGATATGTGCCTGTCAGGCTCGGGCTTTTTAAAGATAGGGAGCGCGTGTGTGCCATTTGCGCGCGAGCGAGCGAGCGTGCGTGCGAGGTTTTTTTTTGTACACTTATCGACATAATAATGGCGTGAAAAATTGAGTCTCTCAGTCATATAAAAGAGAACTTTATTAGGGGGAAGTTGTATTTCACGTTTGCTCTGGAGCTTTTAATTGAAGCTACCATACAGAGATAAGGGACGTAATCAAAATGCACTTCAGACTGGTTAGTAGTAAACAAGCCCGCTGAAAAAAAAAACACCCATCGTGCTTGGCTGCATCTAAATCGCAGCAGACCATTGTTATTTTTAATTGCTATTACCTTTACTGAGTATACTGTGGGATGAGGTTATCTTCAGCTGCCAGGCTGTTCGCAGGGGCATTTTGCCGAAAATGGATAAATAAGCACTGCGCCTTGGAAAACAGAAAACCGTAGGATGGCCGGTTTGGAAAACCTCTAACCTGTCCCTTGCCTCCACAGATTGATGTGTAAATTGCGCAAACGCACTGGCATTATGCCCCCTTTCACTGCCATGTTGGGCTTTCTTGCATAAATACCCATGAAGTGTTGCAATCACACTGGGTTTCCTATGTCCTCTTCACCCCAGTTTGGTGGGGCACCTCAGCTGTGGGTTCACCCTCCAGGCACCTCAGTTGCCGATCTTTCTGCCCTGGCTCGTCCGGCCTGGTTGGGGGGTCACCGCAGTTTCATCTGGATGCTACTGACCCGCCTTTAATGACAGACCTTGGCTGAACGCTACACAGCAGTTACGGACAAGGAACAGGCTTTTTCTTCGTGTGACACTCAAGATGTCGAGATATAAAAGGAGGGATAGACGGGAAACTCTGCTGCCATGTGTAATAAGCATATGGGGATGAATGACAGTAGAATTGCTTAAAAAAGAATTGCAGATAAACTTCCTCTTCATTCTGGTACAACATGCAATTTCTTTTGTCTTTTTGTGTTTCTATTTTTTTTTGCAGCAAAGGTGAATTCAGAATTATTCCAAAATGATGTATCTCGTTTGCTCCTAATTCATCATCCCACATCTGGTCCTAGCCACCGCAAGTATTTATTTGTTGGTGTCACATCCTGCCTGGTTTCACAACTTCAACAAGCATAGCTCTAGCCTCTAGCAAAATCCGCAGAGCCCTCCCACATCTCCACTGGCTTCCAGTAAAGTTCGGGATCCAGTAAAGGTCCCATCCCGCACCTTTACAGCATTGCCTGTTTTTGCCCAAACTACAGAAAAGTATATAAAGTATGCATTATTATACAACACAAATACCATTTTTACAACTCCTCACCACAATGGAGAATGATTATGGTATGTGGCTCTGCAGGTTAGGATCAGAAGGTTGCAGGATCAAATCCTGTGGCTGACAGTGATTTTACAGTGCAGCCATTAAGCAAGACCCTTAACCCCCTTTGCTCCAGGGACTGGCTGACCCTGCTCTCTTACTTGTATGTGTCTTTGAATAAAAGCATCTGCTAAATAATTAAATGTAAATCTTGGGAGGTCTTCCAGACTTATTTTCATAGTTTACCACCTCATAAATTCCACTGATTCAGATAAGCCCATGATAACAGTCTGTTTTTAATTACGTGGGATAGATTAAATCATTTGATAAATGTTTTCAAGGATAAAGAACATTAAAATTAATTTTACAGTTTGCGCCTTTAATCACAGTTACATAAAAATTATATTCCAGATATTATAATATTCATTTTGTGCTACATTAAAATAAAATCACATTTCTTATCTGATAGTGAAATGATTCGATGAGTATTTTCATGATCCTGTAGTATGAACTTGTTTTTGGATACTTTGTACCAATAGCCATTGCATTTTTTTAAGAAATATATTTGTTGGATTTCCATGACAACGTCACATATAAACATTACATTTATTTAGCAGCACTTTTGTCAAGAGGTGAAAGCTTGGGGTCAAAGAACATGCTTGGCCAGTATCTGATTGGCTTTGGGGCAGGTAGGTTTCAGGGCCCTGCTCATGGGCCCTCGACACAGACCCAGAGCCCCAGCCTGCAGAGCCATATACTCGTACAACACCAGCTATAAAAAGCACATAAGAATGCAATGGGACAAGGCTTTTATTTCCTACTATTCCATGACAAAATTTGTGTCCGCTAAAAATTCCATAAATGAGTCCCTAGTCTTTTGGAAGATGGGATAGTTCCCCTTTTCCCTAAATGTTACTTTTTCCCCAGTGCATCAACACATCAAGCCATCGTTAAACATTTGGTCCACTAGCAGACTTTCAGAAACAGACGATGGTGTGTTTGGCTTGCAGCAAATGGAAATATAAATTTTATCCTTTGTATTGCTGAGGTTACAATCTCCATATTGCATCATCGTTAATGTATCTGGTTTGCAGTTATCTGTAAAGCTCTGTGCTGCAACAGAGCTGCAAGTTCCATCTTCTTCTATCTATCTTCCAACTGTTTATCCTGAATAGGGCCGTGGGGGAGCCTGGAGCCTATGTCAAACAAAGCAGGGGTACACACTGGGCGCGATGCCAGTCCATCGAAGAGTATATACACATGTGCACACACACACACACACGCACGCACATGTAGGGTATACCTATCCTTATGGGGCCCGCTCATTCACTTCTATGGGAAAAATGC
>JAODJX010000109.1:12902857-12913033 GCA_026776945.1 Isichthys henryi
CAGGCGGAGATTCGAACCCGGGTCCCAGAGGTGTGAGGCGACAGTGCTAACCACTGCACCACCATGCCGCCCCGCTGGTTGAGTAATCTTACTTTGAATGGTAAAGCTTTGATAAGAACTGATATACAGATTCAGTTCTCTTCATCTGGTAATACAGCCTGAATGGTCGAGTGCGCAAACTGAAATCTTATTAAAACTCCGTGAGAATTAGCTGCCAATGGCTGGTTTAATAACTTATAAATGAAGCCGGATGGATCTCCCTTGCATAGCGGAAGAGTTTGTCGATTGTGCTGAGTTCTTAACTTTGTGTCTGCAATGTTGGATAACCACCCAGGCATAATATTAAGTGTCAGAAGCTGAAGTTTGATCCATATATATCTGTAATAACTGCCTGCTTCAGGCTCTGAACTCGCGTCTCTTGAATCCCTCGTCACTCA
The DNA here is from genome assembly GCA_026776945.1 of Isichthys henryi. Classification (NCBI taxonomy): domain Eukaryota; kingdom Metazoa; phylum Chordata; class Actinopteri; order Osteoglossiformes; family Mormyridae; genus Isichthys; species Isichthys henryi. The sequence goes on from JAODJX010000109.1 coordinate 12,903,295, forward strand.
TTCCGACTCGGTCAGTATTCACTGAGTGCTTGTGATCTTCGGGAGTATCTGTGATATGACGTGAGTATTTATTCGTTATAAAAATCTGAGAAAGAGTGACCGTATTAACACATAGATGTACCATACACATTTAAAATAAGAGATGTTGCGAACAGATACTGGAAGATAAATTGGTTCTAAGAACAGCATCCATTCATTAGGTTAAGTAAAACAGGGAGCTTATTCATTTAGGAAGCTAATTAAAGTTAACAATGGGTGCAGTTGCAGTTCTCTTGGGTGAGCTATTACCTTCACTATCTCACACTGGGTTTTTTAAGTGCATGAACAAAGAGAACATAAATCTTTTTTTCTGGATGTTTGTAGATTATTAGTGCAGTGATTCGTCATGAATGTTTTTTTCAGTTCTGTTACTGCTTTTAGTCGTACGTGACATAATCAAAGGGGTCCTGGACCTATGAGCGGAGAAATTAGCTTGCATGCCTTCGTGCCCTGCATCTCGTGTGTGTGTTTGTGTGTGGGTGGGTGTGCGAAATGCTGATATCTTTCCTTTTAACTTTACAAAAGAGAAAGTGTTTGCTCTTCCGCTGCGTCCTGTAGTCAGAAATGCTGGTGGGGGAGGATCGTGTTTAGAAAGGGTAATGTGAGAAAGTTTGGTCCAGATGAAGGTCACTGGCTTTCAGTTACAGCTCCCACATTGAGCCCCTTTCATATTTTCCCTTTACACTTTGTCTCTTGTTTAAGCTGTATTTGCATATTTGTATCCTTCGAGGATGACTTACATTATAAAGATTTTCCTCAGTCCATGCGTGACATTTCAAAGGCCCTACTGTGTGGGGTGTGTGATGTAGGACAGTAGTCTTCCGCCTTATTTAAAGTGATAGCTACATCTACCAAGAAAGAAAATGTGTGTGGGGGATTGGGGGTGGCAACAGCAAAATCAGTTCTCCTCTCACATCCACCCTGCAGTGAAATACACCTGCATACGCAAAATACCAAAAAAAAAAAAAAAACAAATTAACATAATTGATCTGATTGCTAAATAGTGTGCTACCAGCTTGTAGGCAATGTGTTAGTGACCACTGATGTAGGATATGTACATGAGTTGGGGGGGGGGGCTTGCTGTTTTTCCCCAAACAGTGGCTGTGAGATACTGTGTTTAAGAAGGTGCCTGAGTTTATGCCATGCAGCTTGAACCATATTACTTGCTGACAAATAAAATTAAAGCAATTGCTGCGAATTCACGCCAGCCTAATTTGCTATGTAACGAGAAGAGCATCAATCCCAGTGGGGCTTCACACAGGGTGTCACTGATTAATTGCACCTCTTGCCTTTGTTCTCTGCTGTCGTAAGCTAATTTCTTTTAAGCCATCATACTTATTTAAGCGAATTATTCCCTCCCTCTGGAATGTTTTAAAATATTTTTTTTTCGGCTAACATCTTTTAAGTGGAGGATTTATTGACCAGGGATGCAAACTTACCAGTGTACTTTTAAATAAAAAAGGTATAGCCAGAGGTAGATAGTTCAGGTCCAGAAAGTACAATTGTGGGCCAAGATTTGTTTATACCTACTGTAACAGTTGAGTACTCTGTCATTGTGACTCTATACTCAACTAGTTAGATGCAACAAAATCCTGGTCTGTATTTTAACTCTGGTCCTGATCTATCCGCCTCTGTCCATAGCCTTATAACTTGTTAAAAATGAAAGGAAAGGAACTTTTGTTCAGAGGTCTGGGGACAATGCAGAAGCCCAAGGCCACTGTAGCAGAACTGTTTCACCTTGTATGTCAGTGTTTCCAGATAATAATTTCCCGGCCCAGCAGATGTGATTAATTGAAGTGATACGGAATTTGCCATCTGTGTAATTGATGGGTTTATTGGGAGCACTTTGCAGCAACTATAACAAGTGGTCATATCAGGATTGCGGGTGAAATAATGAACATCACTGTCCTCCAGGAAGAAACGCTTCCTCAAAGTTCCTGATGGGGTGTGGGTCAGGAGGCAAACCAGAATATCTGAAAGCTTGGTATGGGCAGAGCAGGATGCATGGAAATTGTCGCTGAATCATTCTGAAGTTCAGACAACACTACAGCCCATAGTCTTTATCCTGTTTTTGGGGGGGAATCTCCATTGTCTGCTAAATGCACTGTGACTCCTGAAGCATCTGACTGTACTGATGTTATGAAGTGTGATATCTGAAGGCCATGCAACCTCTTCTGGAGAAAATACATTTTTGTGGCATTACATTCAAATACATTTTTTTCCCTGTTAAATGCCATCATGACTTAATTTTAAGCATTTAGTATGCAATAAATGAAATGCTTACTTTATTGCCCCGGTCCCATCCTTTTCTCTGCTGAGATAGTAATCAATTCTTCGGGGTGCAGTAAGCAAAGAGCTATTTTTAAATCAACTGAATGATTACAAATAACTCCCACAATATGTTCTCTTCTAAAAATAATCATAGGATCCTCTTGCTAGTGCATATTGTATTAAAAAAACGAAACCTCAAATGCAGGTGTAGTTTTACAAGATCAGCATTTTTCCCTCGCTGGAAATATGAGTCAGTGGCTATGTGAATTACTTCCCAGCAGGCCCTATGGCTTCCAGTTCACCTGAAAGCAGGGGTTCTGGCAGTGGGGCTGCAGCAGCGTTATTGCCTGTAGGCCTGCTGTACTCCTGTAGTCTGCCTCAGCAGAGGAACCCTCTGGCCTGGCAAAGACTGAGCACTCATTCTGGTTCCTTATATAGGTTTGTCCTTTAGACTTCATCTAAGGTCACACAAGCACTGCATCGGCCCTTCAGATAGTAGATGTTTTCTGGCCTGTCCTTTGGAAGATTAGCAGTTCTTTTAACCATTGATGGAAACCCACGGCAGAGATGCCAGACGAAAGCTTACAACATTGCTTCTTCAGGCACCTGACTGATCTGTTTTGATAAAGAGAAATAATAATAATAAAAAAAACTCAGTCTGTTTTTATTCTGGATAACAAAGGTCTCTCTGGTGTCTCCCTGTAGATCACTGCTGCATGTCGTAACACACGTGTCCTAGCTTAGAGCTTTAATGTTGCTCTTTGCTCAGGTGTCCAGCAGGGTATACCTTGAACACTCAGGGATTAACAAAGCCAGATAACTGACCCAGTTCAGTATCTGTGCTAACGGAATCAAAGCTGGAACTGTTGTCAACACATTTCCAGCAGCAAGAGGCTTTTGTGTTCAAGCCTGACCACAATTCTGTCGACTGTTATCAGGATGGCGTGGTTTCCAACGTGCAGATATGACCTCTGTGTGCTCAGTGTGTCTGCATGCCTGTTCCTATGCATGCGCATGAGTGTGCATGCGTCTACGGGAGCCTCCGTCGCGGTGTTGGGATTCTGCTGCTCATCTCAATGTTCTTGTCTCCTTCCATTTCAGTATGAATACTTCAATGCCGTTTTAATAAACGAAGTAGACAAAGAAGGCAATAGCGTGGAGCTCGGAAAGGAGTTCGTTTTGGAGCCAAACGAGCATTTTAATAATTTGTCCGTCAACCTTAGCCTCAGTGTTGTTCAAGTTCCCACCAACATGTACAACAAAGGTACGTTTGACGGCCTGTCATTGCTGGGCTGGTGGCCGTGTGCTTTCACACTGTCATAAACTGTGACACTTCAATTAATGTATGTCTCTTTATTTACCTCAAAATAAAGAGTTTGAGCATCAACTAAGGGTCATAACCATATCAAATTTGAAAACTACTGAAAAACTGTAAGCACCTGAGAATGCACATAGGATTATTTGTATTCCAGTTCTTAGAAATGAATGTCGGATGTGCTCGATTGAGTGAAGTGGGTTAAGTTAGTGGCTGCAGTCTGAGAAAAGGTTTAATTAACAGGCTGAATACCAGCTAGATGTGGAAAAAGGAAAAGCAAATTGACTGGGAATGATTAAAAGGAACTGTTTCGTCAGCTGAGGAATAGCTGGAGTGAGTTGGGTGTAAGTGTTTTAAATCAGCTTACTTATATGGGGATTAATCTGTTTAAATAGGCTGGAGTCTCTGAGGAGCTTTGTGGTCTAGAACAGTGTTTTCCAACCCGATCCTTGGGGAACCCCTGACAGTCCACATTTTTACTCCCTCCTAGCTCCTGCCAGACAGTCCACATTTTTGCTCCCTTCCAGCTCCCTAATGGGAGCAAAAATGTGGACTTTCTGGGGGTCCCTGAAGACTGGGTTGGGAAACAGTGGTGTAAACACCCCTTTGTGCAAAGACAGACAGGCTACAGTATTAAGAAACAGTTACTGTAAACATAAAATTAGCACCACACTAAGCTTTCATGTAGTTGCCTTTTCCTGATGGTGAGACCTTTGTGTGTTTGTAAGAGGTGCTGTAAATATACTCGGAAGTTTAGATGCATGTGACTTCCTTGAGTCCAGGACCCGTTAGTGGATTTTTACAAGCAAATAACTGCCTGCGGATGCAGTTTTTACTACAGTCTCGACGGCCTTTGATGTCTCTCTTGTACATTGATTGCGTTCCAGCTTTTGTTCTTTTCATTCATTTCTTAATCCATTTAACCAAATTTATTTATAATCCCTTTACAATTATGAAACTGGTAAAAGTTGGTATTGAGAAGCTTGCAGCCTGAGGTTGGTGGATGAGGCCCGGTGGATGAGGCCCGGTGGATGAGGCCTGGCTGGAGTCTGGTCAGCATGAATTCCCACCGTCTTAACAGGCCTATTAAAAAAATAAAAAGTTTTTGCAGCCTCTGTAGCAAAATCATACCGAACATCCTGTTTTCTTTCTTTATAAAACCCTATGGGTTAGAGATGCATGACTTCTTCGTTGACATATCAGTAGCAACCGATATTCATTAACAATGCATCTGCATTGGCACGATGGTTCAGTCTTGGTCAGTATTGCAGGTCACGATATTCCACAGTCAGCTATTTGCTGTAGTGGAGGGATTTAGCCAACTCATTCAAAGCCGAACCTACGCTCAGATCTTTCCCTGCCCGCAATATATCATGTGGTTGCACTAGTGAAGCGTTAGTTTCACTGCACATTTGTGGAGGTCACAGGTCACAGGTCACCAGCACTGGTGATATTAGACAAAAATATATCCGCTACCAGTACTTGCCGAAATTTCCATATCGGTGCACTGCTTGTTATTGTTACTTTTGAAAACGTCTTTGTTTTTAGGTGTCTGTTTACTTCATAAAAGCTTGACAAATGACAGCTTTAATCCATATAATACAAAGGTGACCTCAGAACCACACCTGCAAATGGCTCTGGACTGACACAGATCCTATTAAAGGGACTGCAGTACACACCCACGACGCCAGCGGACGTTGTAAGTGAGACTTGGGCTGATTTCTATTGACCCAGCTTGGTCTCGGTAATGTTCCGCTTTGTCAGCTCCCACTGTGGCCTGTTTTTGTTGCCTTCCTGTAGACTCTAAGAAACATTTCATGCCTTATTTTCACCCCAAGCCACGTCCAGTGAAACAAAGGAAAACGGCGCCTTGCTTGTTTGACCCCAGGGCTGTGGATCTCACACATTCTGTAGATTCCTGAGCAGGCCATCCAGTAGCTATTGAAGGCTGAAAGCTACACAGCAGGCATGTTTACCAAATTGAAAAACAGGCACAATTGGTAATGATTCTCTTAAATGAACTTGCTCAGTTTACTAAATTAATTAATACGTATATTAAGCATCCCGAATGTGCACTGATTTTCTTTTTAAAATTTATAACATCATCTCAGTCATAACATTCATAAAAGTTAGTCTCCCTGCTCGTTCCCCTGTATCATATACTTTTAAAAACAAATTTATCTTAAATACAGGGATTTTTGCATAAAAAGTATAAAAATATATATGTATATGGAATTATATATTCTTAATTTGTAAAAGTATTCAACCTGTCTTTAATGAATCATATGTACATACTGAGAGTCCAGGTGCAAGCTGAGCCATGCTCTGCTATCTGTAGATATGTATAATCCAGTCAATATTTGCTATAATGTATAATCCATTTAACTAATATGATGTCTGAGTTATCGTGGCCTTCTTGCAATACTAGGAAAATCCATCCATCCATTTCACCCTTCTGTCTCCAGTGAATAAGCTTCGAGAACCTCTTACCCAGTACAGGATCGCAGTGAGCCTGGGAGCAAGGACACGGGACAGCCTGGACGGGATGCCAGTCCATCTCTGGACACGCACAATCACACACCATGGGCAATTTCTCATGTCTGGTCTTGGAGAATTAAAAGTCTTCCTGGCTGCATTTTGGTGTCTGTATGGATCTGCTTATTCCCAAACTGATTCAACAAATAATGCTTTAACTGGACCCCTGTGACGTGTCCTGTGCTGCTTGAGATGCAGGCTTCAGTGACCCTGTAGTGAATAAATGGTTAGAGGATGGATGGACGGATGGAAAGATGGATGGTAAAAGTGTAGGTTAAGGTTTGGAGTATTGAGATGGGGCTGTACATGTTTACTGGAAGCATAAAGAATCAGTAGTGTGTTCAGATCATATTAATTTGGAAAACGATTGTTTGTGGCTGTTTATATATCACAGACCAAATTGTACATCACAGTAAAGCAGAACTGTGATGTTCCATAACATCCGTAATATTTAATATATATTGTCTGTATTTGCCCTGCAACTCAGACAGGATATGTGGTTGGGAGATCGATGGATGTATGCATTTGATTTTTGCTAAATATGTCCCTGTCAGTATTTTAGCTACTAAGAATATAATATTTTCTTAGCAGCTGTAATATAATATTTTGCTTATGCTTCCCCCACTTATAAATTTAAATTTTTGTAGGAAGTTTACTTATCTTTTGTTTATTCGTCATTTGGCACGTAACAGAATGCATTAGTTTATGTAATTTTATTAAATATAATTTAATCAAATTAAGGAACCCAGTGGAGATGCAATTCACACTTCTACTGTTTGTGCTTTTTTGGAAAGTTATTTTGTTGCATCATAAATAGTCTTTCCAATTTGTCTCACTTGAGATGAAGCTATTGATCGTCTTGCACAACGGGGGAAGTACAATTAAAACAGAGCTTTGTAGACACGTCATGATGACTGTAATTAGTGCTCAATATGCGGATTCACGTTGAATGAGCATTTTTCTAGAAGAGAGATTCACCCTGCTAGAGATTTTGTGTTTGAAAGCAATTTAGAAAATTGCAGGCAATTCCAAAACTGGGGAAAAATATTTTTCATGACACTGCATATGTACAGTACAGCTTTCTTACCGAGTTCCCGAAAACGAATTTCTGTTACGCCTAAACCAGTCCTGTCGAACTTGTGTGACACAATACACCGACGATGGAAGAATATTCTGTGTAGAAGCCGGGAGTTGGGCCGTCATTTTGATAGGAATTCAGCAAGAACACTGGTGGTGTTTGGCCTCCTGTTAAAAAAGAGGGGAATATGAGGGAAAACCAGTGAGGTGAAAAAGTGACTGACCATGTAGATGGAGCATTCCCAGTTTCTGTTAGCGTGACTTCGATTATATATTACGATGCAAAATATCACTGAAGAATTTTCTAATCGGCAAAGTAAATCAGTAACAGAGTTCCAGTATGGCTGCCGTCTGGGGCAGAGTCTGCATTGCATTTCACATGGATGCCTCTTTGGCAAATAACTGAGCTAGAATTTACAACTTAATATGTAATATGAAAGTAATATGAAACGATTAGCTGTTGGAGAAGAATATTACTATAATAATCAATTTAGGTTTAGATGATCAAAGGAGTATTATTTTTGTATTGTTATGTGGTACATTACACTTGCAATAATGTATAATCTGTACTGTTATTCCCATCCTTCTTCCTTATGGCTTATTCAGTACAGAGACTGGAGCATAGGGCAGGAAGCAGGGGAATATTCCTGGATATTCTGCAAATAATCTAGAATACACACATTTCATATTTATATTCCTTTACTATATCCACAGTTATATTTTATTGGTCTTTTTCTTGGGGAATCAGGAAGATGAAGTCAACACCTTAGAATACATGGAAAGTTGTGGCATTGGAAAAGTTGCCTTTAAGGGTCTTTCTTAGGGTCCCCTGTGGGGGGAGGGGGGGGGATGCCAGCGTTAAGGGATCTCAGATTGGCCTGAGGAAAGATCTCTTACCGGGATCCTCAGTGTTTGTGCTTCCAGAAGGTGGCAGATATCAGTGCATGTCCTCTGAGCAGGAAATGCATTTTTGGGTAATACCATTTAATCACAATCTGCAGGAGCATGCGCCTGTAATTTTTAATCTGTTGTAAATGTGAGGGCCAATTAAGACGAATAGATTCTATCCTGTCATTCTGCAGACGAGAGAAATGAAAATGCAAATCGTGACTTAGGAGTGCTGTCTCACAAAGATAACGTTCTTGGGACACCCCTCCGCCTCATTCTGGACTGACATTAATAATGCCGACACACAAATCTTTATTGCATTACAGGAAATGTGCAGCTCTAGAATAAGCCTGTGATCAGACAGTCATCTTCTTAATAAGAGTCTCCCCCCCTTTGAATGCATCAGTGTCGGATAACCATCTGGCCTGGCTTGCAGGAATGAACAGCTCTGTGGCTAATATTGCTGAAAATAGATAATCCTGGTGTGACGGCCCTTCTCGGAGGGGCTGATAGCGAACTCTGACTGAATTGTATTCATAACTCTTGTAACTGGGAAATTGAAAAAAGAAAAACCCCAGTTAATCTGAAATGGACGTGCTTCACCGCATTTTAATATCTTCAGGGAAAGACTCTATATATGTACAGTATATGAGTGTGTGTGCGTGTGTGTGCACGGGCCTGTGTGTGTACTCAGTAATATGTAAATGTATTCAGTATTGTGTAGTGATGTGTGACGTGCTTTTGTCAGCATTACTGCTTCTCTTAGCGAGTCCATAACAGCTTATGACATTTTGCGCCATAGGTGTTATTGGCCCATATTGTCTGGCATTGGTGCCATGCTCATGACAGTGTTATTCAGACACAGCGTCCAGTACAGGGTCACTCCTATTGAGCTTGGATGGAATGCCTGTAGGTATGAAAAACAAATCTAAGTGATTTTAATCTTCCTTTTTTCTTTTCCTCCTAGACTCTGCAATACTGAATGCGATATATTGGTCAGAGGCACTGAACAAAGTGTTTGTGGATAATTTTGAGCGGGACCCGTCACTGATATGGCAGTACTTTGGCAGTGCCAAGGGTTTCTTCAGACAGTACCCAGGTGAGAGGCACTGCGCGTGGCATGAGGACGGACTGCCAGGCAGGCAGGCGGTGCTGAGAAGAGCAATCAGACACATCGTGATTATAATTAGCTGGCTGGAACTGCTTCCCAGAGGCACGGCGAGAGACAGTCTGGGAGGTTTTAGTCAGAGTGAGTGACAAGCAGAGCAATGAAGAGGACCTAGCCAAAATGGAAACTCTTAGGCTTAATGCAAAACACGTGGGAAGAGAATGCTGGGGTTTTGGGCATAAGGAGAAGGAGGACAGAGGGATGGATTTTAGGTATAAGGAGAAGGAGGAGAGAGGGATGGGTTTTGGGCATAAGGAGAAGGAGGACAAAGGGATGGATTTTAGGTGTAAGGAGAAGGAGGAGAGAGGGATGGATTTTGGGCATAAGGAGAAGTAGGAGAGAGGGGTGGATTTTGGGCATAAGGAGGAGGAGGCCAGAGGGGTGGATTTTGGGCATAAGGAGAAAGAGGACAAAGGGGTGGATTTTGGGCATAAGGAGAAGGAGGA
>JAODJX010000109.1:12947740-12967203 GCA_026776945.1 Isichthys henryi
CTTCAAGAATAGCAGCAGAGTGACAGGGATTAACCTCAGAGTTCCTTTGAATAAACCTGAAATCCTGTCTTTTGAATGCCAGTGATTAAGCCCATTGTAGTCTGCATTCCTCCTCCTCCCCCCCTCTTTCTTTAAGGAGGGGGGGCACATGAGCACAGGAATCCTTTGGAGAGAGAACACTTAATTGCAATGCAATTAGGCATCCCGAATTAGATATATTTAAAAGATAATTAAAGGTTTGAGGGGAGTTATATTCCCCAGTTTTCTATTGAAATGATTCATGTTCTAGTGGAAGCATGGTCTCCTTTACTCCTTTTAGTGCTTTGTGCTGCTCGCAGAGGCACTTTGCTGCTGCCCTGCTCCATGCAGATGCATCAAACAACAATATTTACCACTCCGCTCACTTGCTTATTAATCCATTAATTATTCCATTTTTACGCAGATTGGTTCTGAGGCTTTCCCACTCGAGACCCCCAGAGCCCCTTTGTGTGGGCTTAACTGTTTCCCTCGGGGACAAATAAAATGTTATCTGATCTGACTACTGCATTTGATGGTCGTTTTTGTGTGTGTGAACCACTCTTAGCAGTTTGCCACTTGTGCTCCCACCCCTTTATTGTTTTAGCTGATCCTCACGGTCACGTGATTTTCCGAAGTACTGGGCAGCCCAAGATATTGCACGGACATGATGTACAGTAGCGATGCATGCATGGTAAAAGAATGACATTTGAAAGGTGACAGAGCAGCTCATTTTCGAAGTGGGGGAAGCTTTATGTACCTTGCAGTGTCCCTTCGTGTCATGTGGTCGCAGAGAAATTTCTGAAAAAAGTAGCTTTATATCTCAAATCAGACCAAGGGGAAAGTTCATCAGTAGCCTGTCATCCTGAGTCCATAAATTATTCTGTTCCGGCCCATTTCCAGTATGATTAACTATGAGCAGGGAGGGGTTTAATGGCAGAAGGTGGATAGATGTCCTCAGCTCAGGATGGCTGTCATGGGGACAGAGCAGTGAAGGAGATCGACCGTTGGCTTTAGGTAGCTGGTGTGTGTTGGGGCCCCGCTGTTTACCTTGGAAATATCCGGCTGTATAAACATGGAAAGCTGTGAGAATGAACATCTTTTAAATAAGGGGAGAAGTAAATGTGAAAGCCTTCAGAGAGCATCAGCTCTGGTCCTCACCACATCCGCACTTTATCATTGATGTGCTCCGGAAGTGGAGCTCCTGAAATGGCACTGAAATGTCCAGCGCTGATTCCAGGAGCCTGGAAGATGTGTTCTCCCTGCGGGGTGGCACCATCCAGGAGCCTAACCAGTGGTCTGACATCTTCAGGGTCGTGGATTCAAATCCTGTCCCTGACTCTGCAAAGTCAAAGTCTTTATTCAACATATGCACAGTAAGTCAGAGACATCTGGGCAATGACACGCTTGTGGTGAGGCTGAAATGATCACATAGCCGATACACGTGTGCCACTCAAATGTAAATATAGAGGATGGAGGAGGTGGAGAAGGAAAAGAAATAAAATAAACTTTTAAAAATGAGATAGGATAAATATAGCGGGTAAAAAGGTAATCCATTCTGAGGTGTTAGCATGTGAGGTTCTTGTTAGAGTAGCTGAGGGTACAGGTGATCTCTGCTGGGCCGAGAACGGGATTCGGTGGGGTACAAGCAGGATTGCAGTCAGGCAGAGCTTCACAGCACCAGACAGTGACACTCCTGCAGTTCATTAGGGACATGCAGGGGGGCTGAGTGGTGTTTGCTTTCAGGAAGCTCTTGCTGGCTAAATTTCATGAGGCAGAATGTTAGACCTGGAGGACTAGAGGCCCACGGAGCTGTTCCGCTACCCCAGGCGCCAGTCACCTGGACTCCAGTCCTACTCATATTCCTGCTTGTGGATTTTGCATGTTTTACCTGTGATTTCCCAAGTTTCGTCCAGTGTCTCAAGTCTCCTTGCTCAGTCCAAATTCAGTCACAGTCAAAAGTTTGGACATACCAAGCTGCCTGCAAAAGACAGTGATACTGTTGCAACACATGTCCTGACCACCTGACCCAAACCATGTAGGAATGGTTTTGAAGGAGTTTCACCAGAGAGTGAAGGAGAAACAGCCAATGAGAGCTCAGCGTATATGTGGACCTGTTTAAGGACAGCTGGGAAAGCTTCTTAGAAGGCCACCCCATGAAACTGGCCTAGAGAAGACAGTAGGGTCAACCAGTCCCTGGTGCAATTGGAGTTAAGAGATTGCTCCTGGGTTCAATGATGGGATTTGAACTGGCAACCTTCTGACTCCCAATCCACAGAGCTTCCCTGCTCAACACATACATTTTGTTTCATTTAATACTTTTTTGGTCAGTGCATAATAATTTTAGAATTTAAAGATTAATTGTCATTGTTGACACACCACAGCACACAACAACAAAATGTGTCCTCTGCATTTAACCCATATGTGACATAGCCGGGGGCAGCTATTTCAGCACCCGGGGAGCAGTACCTTGCTCAGGGTACCTCAGTGGTGCCTTGCTGGTCGAGGATTCGAACCTATAATCTTTCAATTACAAGTGCGCATCCCTAACCATCAAGCCACCACTGCCCAGTTTTGATGTCTTTATAATTATTCTAAAGTGTAGAGAATAATACAAATAAACGTTTCTGTGGGTATGTGAGTCCAAACTTTTGACTGGTACTGTAGTGCACTTAGGTGTATCAGCCTATCCTTCTCTGGACTGGCATCTGTCTCACTGCAGCCCCCTAGTGGGTAAATGTGTACAGAGAATGCATGGATCAAACTGCATAGTTTGGATATTTCACCTTTATTATGTGTGACTCCATAAATGATTCATTACTATCACGTGACCATAAGCAGACACACACCAGAAGAGGGATGTTTAGCTGGTGTGGTTGTGGCACCATGTAAATGCATTTATTTGTCATTGAATGTGGGTTGCATGTAGGACAATGGAAACATAATAGGATAGGATTTGAAAGGAGAACAGACGGATTGCTCACCGACTTGCCAAATCTGTTTTTTGGTTAATTAGCTTTTTTCTTTTCTTTGAAGGAGTAGGATGGATTCTATTGAACCTCATTGTTCAATTGCACAGAACAATCCGCGTGCTCAGTGTTCTGGAAACTGTGTAGCTGTCTTTAAAAAGGCGTTCTATCCCGGCCTGCTATTCTTCCGTTGTTCCAAGATTATCCACCAGATGGCAGAGTGTAACGCAGTACCACCAGAACCAATCATGCCCTTTTCGCAAACCTGCTGTCAACTCATAGTGCTGTTCAATGTTTTTAACGCATCATGTCATATTTTTAAAGGTACATAATTTTATATTTTCTGTATTAGAATATAAGTTATTGCTATAAACAAAATTCCTTCTTGCAGTATGAAGAGGGACAAAAGAGGAAGAAACCAAACTACAGCAGTGTGGATCTCTCTGAAGTGGAATGGGAAGATAAGGATGACGTTGTATGTGTTGTATTTTTTTAATGAGCTGCTTTTAATTTAGATGTTCATTTTTTTCTGAATCATTTTCTGAGACGTTATGTAGTCCCCTTTTATTTGCAAACAGCATCTTGTACTTAACTTTGTCATTCAAAACAATGTGCAAATTGCTAATACATTTTATTGTTCCTAGTATTTTGAACTGTAGAAAGTCGTAATGCCTTATCTGTGTTAATTATGTTATTTAAAGGCTTATTATTCTAACACAATGAGTCCGTTATTGTGAACAAAGATGCAGTTATTGTCCACAGACCGTGCTTTTGTTCAGTCTTTGTACTTTTCATTGCCATTCCTGGTACTGTTCTTATTTAGTTTCCTTTGTGTTTTCTAGTTGCGCAATGCCATGGTTAACAGGAAGACTGGAACATTTTCTATGGACGTTACGAAGACTATAGATAAAGGGGTAGGTCGTGGTTGGTAAGGGGGGGCATCGTATAAATCATATAGAAACCCATGGAATCGCAAAACAGTGCAGAACTAAAGGCACAAAGGCATAAGTATTTGGGACCGGATGGCGCAGAGGCTAATGACTGAGAGTCAGACCATTTTAAAGGGAATGTTTTCAGCTGCACGTTAGCGGTGGTGCTGATGTTACGATACACCCCATGTCCTGATTAGCGTGGAGAGCGACGGCAGCCGAGATTAGCATGAATAGCGACGACGTGCCGCCGTGGGGAAGCTGACTGCGGGGCCAGGCCCAGGCTCTGGGGGGTGTCACCGTTGTGGATGTTCTCCTTATCTCAGTGTAGCACATGGTGGGAGATGAGCGGGAGGGGGATGATATTCCAGCCAAACTCCTTTTTAATGGGCAGACTGGCATAAGGAGCTGCGCGTGAGGCTGCTGCCATTGATGGGCAGAAAGGGCCCGAGGACCCTTGTGTAGGGAGGACTCCAGCATCACCAGCCGACACAATGGCTTCATCACCAGCGGCCGACCACAACGTGCAAGCGCCTTTTAAATGCAGCCTCAGCTGCCAAGGCGTTCACCAGCACAAGGGAAGGAGTGTCTGGCCGAACTATTCCCTAAAACTGATTTCCATTGAACAAGAAACGCAGGGCAGAATTGACAGATCGCACCGCCTTTCAGTCACATTCGCCGAGAGGGCACCGCTTTTACTGCACTGACGGTTAAGGGAGCTTTCATAGACATTGCATTATATTTAATGACAAATTGAATGAATGTAGCAGTTTCATACTTGTGAAGTGTATATGTAAGCATCTGTTAAACGGACTGGATTTTGTATGAAGTCGGATTATGTGTTCAAGGGCTCCTTTTAAGCCTATTTATAGATAACATCTTTGTATGTTGTTACTACTTTTGAAACGTAACTGTTTTTCGGTATTATCCACTAGAGGGCCATGCAGTTTAGTGTTTCAGAGTAGCCATAAGTTAAAGTCTGGGTAGGAATCTCACAGATGTAAAGTGGGTGTAGGGCTCATTCAGTCTGCAAGGGAATGGAGAATTGAGGTCATCAGCAGTGTAATATCGTTGTAAAGCACTATGTACCTGCCTGTGCCGACACTCCTCTGGAAAGTACCTTCTCATTCACCATTTTTATGAATCTCTATTACTTCTCTATCCATTTTGATGGGTTGTGTTCAGCCATTGAAGGATTTCTTTTGAAAGACGGCTTTTAAGAAAAAAAACGTTCCTTTCTTTTACTTTATAAATGCATAGTTTCTCCGCATTTTCCCTGTCTGGGGGGATTCAGTGGGATTTATTGTGACGCTGCAGTTTGCTTCTATGCTCTGCAGCCTATTACTCTGTATAATTCTTTGAAGACTTGGGTGACTGTCCACAGCAGGAGAATGGATTCAGCCTCAGCCCCAGTGCTAAGCGTGTGGTTAACATCCCATAATGGATGTAACTACGTTGAGTAAGGTAGAGCAGCATATGATACAGGCTCATTATTGCGTTACTTCATAACGGCTATTAAAGTTTGCTTGTGATTGGAAGGTTATTGGTTCGAATCCCCAACCAACTAGGCACCACTGAAATGCCCTTAGCTAGGTACCACCTCTAAGCACTGATCCTCCGGCACTAAATAATAGCTGCCCCCTGCTATGTCACATATGGGTTAAATGCAGAGGACACATTTCGTTGTTGTGCACTGTGTGCTGTGGTGTGTCAACAAAGATAACTAATCACTTTCACTTGTAGCAAAATATATACAGACAAAAAACGTGCAGCTCCTATTTATACCATCGGTAAACATTGTGTAGGAGTGAGTGGGGCTCTGTCACAAATACAGCTCTCGGGTCATGTCGTGTTCTGGGTCTTTTTTCAGAAACGTGTTCTTGTCTTGCACAATGACTACTACTATACCGACATCAAGGGAACTCCTTTCAGGTAGGTATCCGCAGTGCCCCTATCACATTCGGGGTTAGTACAGTATGTATAAACAAGCTCCTGAATCAGACGGCTTTCATTATGAGAGTCACCCAGACCAGATATATCGCTAAAGTCTTGCTGAACCTGAAAGCTGTTACATAATAGAGCTAATATGCATGTTGTTCTTTAGCGCATATTTTACATGAACAGCTCGCTTCTGCAGCCTAATAGGCCCATGGGCCTGTTTTCACTCGGGTCCTTGTTTTCAGTCTAGGGGTGGCCCTCTCCAGGGGACATGGAAAATTTGTTTTCAGAGGGAACGTTTCTGTGGAAGAAGGTGGGTGCCCTCCGGTCCGTTTCCTGCTCATTCCCGTCCCCGGGGTCCTGTCCCCCCCCAACCCCCAGTGCTATGTCCCCACGCTGCCCTGCGGTGTCTCCCATTCTCCATGATCTTACTCTCTTGTCTGTTCAGTGTATATTTTCAGTTGAGAGTAAGCTGCAATTAGAACGGAAGCTAAATATTTGGTTAGTTGCTGTGTCTGCCAGGTATCAGTCTGTTTCCCAGCGGCTCGTACCCCATTTTTCCAGTGATCATGCTTTTTAATATTCATACCCTGGAACTGTGCACATTGTTCGGTTTGTAATTACACACACATGACTTGGCTCCTTGTGTGATGGTGAAGCGTGTCACGAACCATAAAAATATCTATTCCTCATGAGATTAAGAAGTCGCCCAGCGACACGTGCGAGTGATAAGTGGGCCAAGGAGCTCTCGATTCCTTAAGTCTTGGTAGAATGGTGGTGGGAAGCCATCTTTGGCTTTACGACGATTTTGTGAGCAGCTTAAATGTGCTTGTTTGTGCTCGCTTGACTTTTTCAGGTTTTTTTTTTTTGACAAAACCTCTTTTTTTTCATAGCGTTTGTTGAGCAAACCACATAATGTCATTCGAACCATGGCGGTCCGCATTGGATATGATTATAAAACGATATATCAAATAAATTATTATTTGCTTTTCATTTTACGGCAGGACAGTGTGGGGGTATTTTCGAGGAAGAACGAGCCCTGTTTCTGTCACTGTTTTTCTTCAAACCGTGGCTCAATATGCAAGTAATTACTTGCTGCTCTGGTCAGCGCACCGCGCCTTGACCCTGCAAGGCCTCCCTTATTTCCCTCTTCCCTCACACAGAGCCGAGGTGACTGAGAGCCAGCCAGCCGGCTTTGCTTACACCGACTTTTTCTGTCCAGAGGCACGGCCCTGTGCTTCTTTATTACGGCGTGCGCAGTCTGCATGGAGGCCTTTCTAATGGCGATGTCACTTCCTGTTTGTAGGGCTTCACGACCTGGAGCACCCCGACGTGGCCTTAGCAGATGAATGGTGAGAGAAGCCCAATGCGAGGAGGGAATGCAGTTGCGCTTTGCCACATCCCAAAGGACAGAGTGCTTGCTGTCGCTGGGGGGAGCGTAGCTGGCCTGATATAATTTATAGGCTGTTTTCTTCATCTCTTGTGTGTACTTTTGAAATCGCAGGACTTACTGCAACACGGACCTTCACCCGGAGCATCGCTACCTGTCGCAGATAGAAGCCATCAAACTCTACCTCAGCAAACGAGACCCGCGCCTGAAGTGTGAGTTTCCCACCTTCCCCTTCACTCTTGTTGTCTTTCTCTCCTTCCACTGCATCCCCCCCCCCTTTTCTCAGCCCCCCCTTTTGTCTTTTGGTTAGAAACTCTAGGTTTTCATTTTCATCTATATCGTTTGTTGCTGAGCCCAGCAGCATGGTGGCTCAGTGTGGAAGCACTGCTGTTGGACACCAGTAGGGTTGTGGGTTTGAGTCCCCCTCTGCTTTACAGTATGTGCCTGCTATTTTATGGGTGTTCTCCTCATGCTCTGCTATCCAAAGGCATGTAGTGAGGCTAACTGCCCACAGAGCATGTGTGTGCCCTGTGATGGACTGGCATCCACGGCGTACCCCACGATTGAGCCCCATGCTGCCTGGGAGAGACTCCTGGCCCAAACCCTGATCAGGATAAGTGGCTAGAAGATGGATGGATGTTGCCAAAAGACGTCAATTGTAACATGAGAGAGGTGAAAATTCCAGCTACCTGAGAGATTGATTCTTGTTGCTTAGGTGACAAAGAGCTGATTCACGAGGTCCTGTTCGACGCGGTGGTGACGGCTCCACTTGAAGCCTACTGGACGAATTTGGTGCTGAACAAATCAGAGTAAGGCTGTCTGAAGCATAGGTGTCATGCAGGCTCCCCAGTTAAACACAGGGCGGGAATCCTGAGAAATACAAACAGTTTACTGATTATAACTGCCTGAATGTGGGAGTTCTAATAATACGGTAATTACTTCATAAAGAGTAGTTATGCTAAAATATTCTCATGTATAGTTTATACGTAGCATTCATGAACAACAAAGTGCTGGCTAGATTCAGGCTGGATGGATCTTTTGTGTCGTTGAAGGAACTCGGACAAAGGCGTGGAGATTGCCTACTTAGGTACCCGGGCGGGGCTGTCTAGGATCAACCTGTTTGTGGTCCCTGAGCAGCTGACTAGTCAGTAAGTACAGCTGAGGTCTGTCACAGTTCTCATTTTATTCATATCATTCTCTTTATTCTCGGACTGTCTTGTCCAGTGCACTGTACAGTGAACAGCACATTCATTCATGGTACAATTCTCCTGAAAGAGCAGAGCAGTTCAATTAGTGCACTTAAGGGCTGTGGAATCCTGCTTATTGTTTCTGAGCCAGAATGCTGAGCGATACCTTCTCTGATGTTCCGTGCAATGTTACTATTTACTGTTAAAGGAGGTTCATTATTTATTGTTACTTCCTATTAATGTCTAAAAGTGTTTTTTTTACTTTACTTGCTTGGTGATGAAGATGCTGCTGGTGATGACAGCATATTTTCCGTGGCCGTCGCTTTCCATCACCTCTGTGTTCCTGTCTATTTCAAGAGACTTCCTGACAGCTGAAGACAAGGAAGGAGTGTTCAACGCCGACCACTTCCCGCTATGGTATAAGCGAGCGGCGGAGCAGGTTCCGGGTACCTTCATCTATTCTCTCCCCTTTGGCGCAGGTAACTGCGTCTCCACCCCCCAGAATGCCAGCCACTCCCCCACGCAGCCATGCTACCTTCTCATTATTGTATAAAACACTGACGCTCTTCCTCACCGGGGTGCTGCCTGACGTTCCGCCTCAGACACACTGCTCTGAAGCTGCCCCTGTGTTTTTCACGAGGCACTGCCTCTCTGACCCACATGCTTTCCCTGCCTCTGCTGATAAGACCAGACACAGCATGCGCTGTTGCTGCAAAGCATTACACACTAGGCATCAGACATTTCTTACTATCATTTATGTATTTCCTCTGTTATTACACTTTAAATTGTTTTGACTGGTAAATTTTCACCCAATGATTGTGTATAAATGATAGATGTTGACCCCTTTGCTTTTGCCACCTAAGTCGCGTCTGGAGCCATTTTGATTTTCCCAGGCGGGGCCCCCATAGATTGTTCTGTGAAGCTCATCAGAGGGCTTTGGAAGGTCTGGGATGCAGTCGTTTTCCTCCTTTTTATAACGAATGTTGTTCTCCTTACTGAAAGGCTGGGCGGCATTAGAACAGCACCATCACTGTTAAACTCCTTCATCTAGGCAGGACTCTTTAATATTCTGCCTTATTTTCGCTG
Organism: Isichthys henryi; assembly: GCA_026776945.1. Classification (NCBI taxonomy): domain Eukaryota; kingdom Metazoa; phylum Chordata; class Actinopteri; order Osteoglossiformes; family Mormyridae; genus Isichthys; species Isichthys henryi. Next base: position 12,957,255 of record JAODJX010000109.1, read on the forward strand.
AGCCCAGTCATCACCTCCCGCTCACTCACATGCAAAGACTGAACCCTGATTTCTTACCCTGGAAGCTGAGGGAAGCTCTCTGTGTTTCAGCAAACCAGCCTATCCTTCGTGTGTCTGAATTTGATTGCAAAGTGCTATTGTTACCTAGTAAAAAAAAAGACCCATGAACTCCAGTCAAGCTTTCGGGTGATTTTGTCAGTACTTTAGGAGTGATGTGGAAGCATTTTGGTTGCCGGATGCTTTAGTGAGCAGCCTCGCACCTCCCAGGTGAGAGGTTCACATCCCACCTCCATTTTGTCTGGATGTGAGTCATGCGGCTTCTCCAGACGTCATGCAGATGTCTTTCTCTAGGCCAACATCACGCAGTTAAGATGATTGATTTCTTTAGTTTACATTAGATTAGATTTGTGTATTGTCATTCTACAGAGAATAAGTACATTGCCAATAAAATGCAGTTTGCGTCTAACTGAAAATGTAAGAATTTCATTATTAACAGAAAGTACCATATTAATTTAAAGTGAAGTGCAAGAATGTAGAAGAAGCCAGAAACCAGGAGGGCATAGGGTGTGCCGTACAGGAAAATATATAAGTATGTACAGATATTCAAATACACAGATATATGCAAAAGATATATACAGGAGCTCTACAAGATATATGACATTTTATTTGTCACAAATAGAAAACAACAGTAAATTATTGGATGACACGGAGAGGATTAAAGACATATATACAAAATATAGAATAAAGAATATTTCATTTAAACGTGTAATATTTCAGTCATATTTAAATGGTTCCTGGTGTAAGTGTGCCTGTGTGCCCTTTAATGGGCTGACACCCCAGCTGGAGCGCTCCCCTCCCCTGTGCTGCCTGGGCCAGGCTCCAGCCCCCCTATCCCATAATAAACTGGACAAGCAGTTGGATAGAAGGGAATATTTCATCCTTTAAAGAAAGGAGATGATAGGTTGTTAGAAGAACTGGGGCTCCTGCTTTGACAGTTTTTCGGGGAAAATGGCTTTCGGTAAAATGTGGCATTTCTGAGTATCGGGAGGATTACATCCCAGGGACGTGGCCTTTTCCTCAGATTCCATCTACAAATGAGAACACAAGACACGAAAAATGCAGATGAGGCAACCGCCCTTCCCATTGTTTGTTTGGCTATGATTAATAAATCCGGCATGAGCCCGTTCTGTCTGCAGTCAGCGCGCGCCGTGTCCGCTCCGGCATTGCGAATGTGCTGCCGGCGCAGAGGCCTTGGATTCTCCATGTTATTCCTAACAGGCTCCCACTCACACTCCCACCAAGCTGATGATAACTGTTAACATGGGCTTTTCTGCAGTCTCCTTAATGGTAACCGCTGTTCATGTATTGTTAATCATCTAATCATCTCTTCTAACTTATTGTTATTGTTTTTAGTTATTGATTAAAAACATTATTAAATCATAGGCATTCATTGATTAAAATCATTATTATATAAATTATTTTAAAAAGTGTATTATTATATTTAACATAGTGCTTAAAGGAAAATGGCATCCTGTAACTAAACGTGATTTTTTAAATAAAAACTGTGAAGATAGTGCCACCTTATGGCCAGAAGGAGAACTTTGGGTTAAAAACTGGCATCGCGAATCGAATTGAAACTGAATATTGATTATTTTATTTTTTTTCCCTTGCAGTATGTTTTTCCTTCTTTAGAAAAGAGAAGACGTTGAACTTTCGATGGTTTTGGTCTTGTATCTGTTTGCAGGATCTTGTTGCGTATTGTTTCCAAATGTTAAAAAGAGTTTAAAATTAGAAACGCGTAAATGAGTTTTGGGAAACATGAGCCACTTTCATTCCCGAGTTGTTTCCCGACGTTATTGATTCTCTACAGTTTGTCATTTTTACGTTGATTAATGTTCACTTGTTCTTCAGTAGACAGTGCTGTGCAATGAGGGTTGAAATTGGATATGTTAGGGTGGGATTTCGTATTTATGTGGCATGACCCTCCAAAATGAAACGCTTCATGTGCATCCATTTAAGCGTCTCTCTAGAAGCAATTTATTTGAGATCGGAAACTTTTTATTGAAAGAATGTGGGTTCAAGAAATGCACTTCCTGCCTGTCAAATTTCACTCTAATACAAGTGTAATAAAAAAGTGTTCTTCCTGAGCAGTATATGATTTCTGTTACATTTAGGTTTAAAGGCACAAAAAAGATGTCACTCCTTCTGTAACCGATGCTCCTCTTTTAAGACGTTTTCTTTGGTCGGCAAGCTGAGAGCATCGGTTTAGAGTGCTAACGTGGAGATTTTCTGTTTGTTTATTTTCCCGCAGGGTCTGAAAATAAAAGTGTGGTGTTAGCCAGCACTGCCATCCAGCTGTTTGATGAAAGAAAGTCTCCCATAGCTGCAGGTGAGTCCCAGAGATCCCTCTTCATTACACAGACATTAGTCACAAAACTCCAGGCTGCAACATAAATGGCCATAAACAGTACGATTAGGTAATCAGAACTAATCCCCCCAATCTTTGTGGAACTGGGCAGAATAGCAGTATCGGTTTGGTGGAGCTCTCCTGTTTCGCCCTCATGCCTCGCTGGCCGTTCCTCAGAGCTTGATAATAGCCGTTAACCCCAGGCAGGCGTTTGTCTCCATCCTGTGCACACCGTGTGCCAGTGCGGTTCCACAGAGGCTGACTCTTGATCTTCTTACAAAATGCAGATACTCTAAGGAGGCTCACATTGCTGCTTGTAACATAAAGCAAAGTAGATGGGCAAGCCTTGGACATTCGTAGGTTTTCGGTGCGTGTGAATACGTCCTTTTCACATTTTCCACAGTGTTTATGCTTGGCAGCCTCCCACACCCAAAAAAATGTTTATTTTGTGAAGCAGGAAGCTCTCTGGAGCAGTTACCATTACTCCTTAGTGCACAGAGCCCCATGCAAGATAGCGCCCCCTTCTGGGCGGGAAGGGGGCTTAGGGTCATTAACTGCATCTCTCTAGCGGTTTATAGCCAGGCTGTCTGACCCTGAGCTGTGACCCCGGAATACAGGCACAGTATGCGGGTATGTGCCTTCTGCAGCGATTTATCCTGAGTGAGACACTAATGAACCTACATTCCTGCTCTGGGAGTCGACCTGCAGTCCCGCTGTCCGAGTTAGTTTACTTTTATTGTCGCCAGTGTAAACGTACAATTAATAAAAGGACTTATGTACAATTAATGAGTAGATAGAATGGTATTAATGGGACTAGACAGAATGGTATTTTCATTATCAGTATGGTGATGAATAGCGTATCAGATATGATTCTGGGGTGAAGGGCATGAGGGGGATGGGTAACTGCAGCGGTGTCCTGACATGCTCCAAAGCCAACAAGTCTGATTGGGGGCGTTTTTATTTTTATTGCGGGCATTGCAGTAACTCAAATCATTTTCATATGACCAAAGAGGTACAGTATGGGCGGCTGGGGAGGGCGGGGGGGCAGCAGTGGCAGTGTAGGTCTGATGAGGGGGCAGTGCTGCTGTCTGCCTTCCCCATCAGCGGAGGAGCTTAAACAAGCTTCTGCAAGACAGATTCGTGGGAGGATCTCCCACATCCACCTCATAAATTTCCATCTGGCCTGGATCTCTAAACATCGCAATTCGGCATTATTCACAAATCCATAATTTTATTTTTTTGACTCATACGTTTTAACAAATGGATGTGCACCTGAAGATTTCCGTGCTGCCAAACTGGATTGCAATTAAAATACTGCTTCCTGAGAGGTCAGCTGGCGATGACTGAAGAGTGGCGTGGAGGGGAAAAGGAGAAACAGAGGTCTGAATGTGTTGGTATGAAAACCGTGGGCATGTAGGACCCTGGGGCTGCTCCTGGAGCTGGACGCCATGTGAGGCAGCACAGTGGGCCTCCTGGGTGTAAAGGCGATATGACCCCATGCCATTAAAGACACATATCCCTCCACCTCTCCATCACCTCTGCTATGTCCCAGAAAATGCTGCTGGACACACTTTTCTGTCGGTTTTATTGTGACCAGCAGGTTCCCTCTGATGAGTCCAAGACAAAGAATATTAGCTTGCATGAAATGTTCATGTCAGAGTCTGCTTTGGGATAGTATACTCTGTGTGTGTGGGTATGCATCATCAGCTGTCAGATCATTCTTTAAGATTCACAGGATGTTACCCTCTAATAATTACCTTTGCTGGACTACAGCTCAGGTAAAACAGTATCATTGACCATATCAAACTTTCATAAAGCTGGTTTTTTTTTCGGGAAAAAAAAATCAAATCTAACCTCAAGTGATCTCCGCACACATGTCAGAGTCAACCTCCTACTCAAGGGAGCCATGCTGAGGCTTCATCTTGTTAGCTTGGGGTACTTCGCAGCACTGGGGCCGCTCTGTTGTGACTTCATTAAGTCATGTCAGATAAAATCTTAATAACTATATTTCCGCCTGTTTATACATATCTGATCTGCCGGGCTGAGCCTGGTCTGGAATTAATATTCAAAACTATTAGCTTCATCTGATGGCTTGGTGACATCATGTTGGGAGAATGCAGCGTCTCTATGTGAAGTTCTATGCATGTAGTGTAAGAGAAAGCATTTGGTATAGATGTTTTGTTTCCGCAAAGCGGTATCGCTTGCCGCTGTATTACAGCCAGAGGTGAACCTTTCAGATGCAGAAAGTACAAATCCAGACCTGCCAGTTGAGTATAAAGAGTCACAGAGTACTCAGCTGGTTGGTTGAAACAAAATCTTGGCCTGGATTTTTGATTGCTGGACCTGAAATTTCCACATCTGATTGCAGCTTGTGCCTAAGATATTGCATTACATATTAAAGCAAATTTCTCTGTAGAAAAGCAGTCAAATTGACTTTATTGTCATAGCATCGATATACATGTATAAAGCGGCAGGAGATGAAGTTCCCAGGAGTCCCCACTGTGACATATAGACAGCAAGTAACAAAAAGCAGGGATTCACAAAAAGGTGGAAGAACACAGGACAGTGCAAGACAATGGAAGTGGAGCTGACAGGTTTATTTATTATGGATTATCACTCCTAGGGTAGTGTGTGGATGGAACAGCACTCTGTGAGCGCGCTCAATGGCGTGAGCTCCTGTCATGCTGTCGTTTCTGCAGCTGGTCAGCCTAGAGCTCACTGTGTCCCAGCCTCCGCAACAGTCAGCAGGCAGCAGGTCGGTCTGGGCCTTCACCTATCTGACATCGATGAGTGTAACACAGCTGCACAGGTTTGCGTCCTCCTTTCAGAACACAGGACACACTCCCGGTCCCTGTGGGAACATTCACGCTAGCTAACACGAGTGATGGCTTCAGGTAGCCTGCTGAATAGGAGCAGAGTCTGGCCCTCAGGAGCCTTTTCCCCCTATTATTCCCATCACTGTAGTTATTTTGTTACCGATATTAATTGCCGAGTTAAACAAAATGCTTTGTGTGTGTTGAACCAGTATGACTTTCAAAATTAATAAATAAAGTGAGTTTTTCTTGATGTGCAATTATGTAGCAGATTACAGCATATTGTTCATTTGATGGATGATGGATGATATGATTGGACTGTGTAGCTTCTTAAAGGAAAAATCGTCCTGCCACAGGGAGACCAATAATTACAGATCTGGGAGCTTTTTGTTTCTGAGAAGACAACGTGAAGGCAACTTATTTTGCAGCACAATCAGTAAAATAAGTATCTCTCTGGTTTTGGTTGCCTGTCTGTTTCAAGCTGAATATCCTACTAAACAGATATGCACACAGTAATTTGTGAAACATTTTGATTTATGCATATTATGGCCATTTGCAGCAGTGGAACTTGTCTGAGAAATGCTGGAATCTGGTTTATATACATATGTACACATAGGCACACACACACCATATATGTTTACCCATGTCTTACAATCAGTCGTATATCCTAATGTATTCATCAAGAGTACATAGAAAAAGCACAAACTGTCGTAACAGCAGAACAACTGTTAATTTTATCTATAAAATCTCAGAGACAAATACTTAGTTGCAGGAAAGGTATTTCCTCTGCATAGAAGTGGTGGACAAATTGATTCTTTGTGAACCATTTGCTGTATTTTATGATGCCACTAGATGGTGAACTCTGTTCAAAAAAAGGGCAAAACGGCTGTTCAAAATCAAATACAAAAAATACAACAAACATCATTTTGTCCTTAACTACTACATAGATGCAGAGCATGCATGTACATGTGCTGTAGATAGAGCAGAGTCCCGTTGGAGTTCCCTGCCTTCCCCACTGCCCTGCCTGCTAGAGGGGGCCGCCCTCTCGGCCTGCCTCAGATCCCGCTGGTAGCGGGCCGTGACGGCCGCATAGGTGCATCCGTAGACGGCAGCGCCCAGCATCATGAGGCACACCAGTCCGCACACCACGCCTGTGACGGCCACAGTGGCGATGGCATGCCGCAGGTTGGGGGGGCGTGCCCGCTGCTTGGCCCCGCACCCGTTGCCGCTGGAATATGGCGACTCATGCTCTTTGGTCTGGTGTTGGAGGTGGGCGAGCGGGTGGCTTTGGCTAGTGTTCAGGCAGGAGTCAAACAACTTATACGGAATGTTCCGGAGGTCCTCGTCCCTCAGGTCTCCAGGCTCTGCGCACCTGATTTCATCCATTATTCCTCCTGTAGGTAGTGGACAAAAAGGGAAATACATCATCTTTACAGGGGTTATTATTCAGAAAGACTGTCAGCGCACATCCACAGTCAGTGAAGCCAGTTGCATTGTTGTTTGCCCAGTTTGCAGAACAACAGCAGCGGAGGCTGAAATGACTGTTCATAATCACTCATTAAAATCACTCCTGACAACACCATTGTGCACCGTTTGACCAAGTAATTACACTCTTCATTATCCTGCCTCACCTGATGACAGTTAAAGAATGTTCTTTTGTGTGGGAACAGTAATTAATGAGAACACAATGGGCCATTAGACACCGGCAATTCCCCAACAATGAAATCTTTAAAAGCAGGTGGAGATGATGACTCAACTTTGTTGAGCTGCTAAATAACCTAAAGATTTTTTTAAATGACTTTTTTCCCTGGAGAGTTCAGCTGTGCCATGAAAGTAGCTTTACCTCAGCTGCACTCCTATGTATATTCTGCTCTAATGTTGATGTCACAATTATATAAGATGTTGAATTGAAAGTGTTCAATATTGAATTCTGAATTAAGCATAATACATGTTCTCACAGAGGCACAGTGGTTAACTGGGTTCTCTCAAACCTCTGGGACCAGGGTTCGAGCTTTCGCCAAAACTCCACGAGTGTGGAGTTTACATGTTCTCTCCGTGTCCTCGTGGGGTTTCCTCCAGGTACTCTGGTTTCCCCCCACAGTCCAAAAATATACTAGGGTTAATTGGAGTTACCAAATTTCCCAAAGCTGTGCATGTGTGAGTGAATGGTGTTTGAGTGAATGGCGTGCGAGGGAATGGCGTGCGAGGGAATGGCGTGCGAGTGAATGGCATGCGAGTGAATGGTCTGTGAGTGAATGGTCTGTGAGTATGCCCTGCGATGGGCTGGTGCCCCATCCTTGTGCCCTGTGATGGGTTGGTGCCCCATCTTGGGTTGTTCCCTGCCTTGCACCCATATCCTCTGGGACAGGCTCTGGACCCCCCATCACTCTGAATAGAACAGGAGGGTACAGAAGGTGGGTGGATGTTCTCATGTTAGCTGAAGGTTGTTTTCCAAAATGGGAATTTAGTTGAATTTCAGCTTCGTTAGTTGTATAAATCAATCATGAGTTTTTGTGTGACGAATGTGGAAAATTATTTAATGATTGTTGACAATAATTTGAATTTATCCAGAAACTGGAACAAATAATTCACATCATACCATTTTTTTAAAATATTGGCGCTGTGACCACCGTACATTTAGGAAAAGTGATAAAATGTCAGCCGACAGGAGCAGCTGTTTTAACTGGTCAGAAGCGTTAGTCAGCTGGCAAAAATACGCTTCCAGGTTACCCCTCCCGTTCTTGGCATGGGAATGATAATTAAATGCCAGCTATAATCCAGAATTTGATTTAGTGACGAGCTTAGTGGGCGGACATGTTCATTCAGCAGTTCATAATTTATTTAGCTGAAAATGCCCCATTCTGTCTGTGTACATTTTCTGTTGAATTCGATTCTATGTCTGCAGACTAGATTCTATGTCCATCCATCCATCTGTCAATCCATCAGTCATCTCAGAGGTGCTCTGTAACTAAGCAGGAAGCAAACACAGTCTTAACTATGGAAATGTTGAGGCAATAATAACAACAGCATGTGTTTGGATTGTGGAGGGAAGCCTGAGGTTCCCAAAAACAGCCGTATGGACAAAGTGAGAACATGCACATGCACTGAGTGCCAGCACTGTCTGATGGCAACACTATCTGCTACCTCTCTGTAGACCTGTAGGGTACTGTGGCCTTGCATTGTTCTTTACCTTTAAAGAGAAAGGTTTCCAGCCAAAGCTTCAGGCCGATGAGCTGGCAGTCGCACTTCCACGGATTGCTGTGAAGGGAGAGAACCTGCAACTTGTTCAGGGACTCCAGCAGCATCCAGTGCAGGTTCTGCAGCCGGTTGTGGTGCAGAGAGAGCCTAGTGAGGTTGTGCATGCTGTCAGGCAGGGTGGCCGGGAGCCTGCTGATGCTGTTGTGGGACAGATTGAGATCAGAGAGGCTCCTGATAGGCCTGAAGAGATGCCGGTCAATATCCTGGATGGCGTTGTTGGCCAGGTTGAGAACCAGTAGGCCCCGGAGACCCTGGAAGGTATTAGTGGAGATGGTGGTGATGGAGTTGTTGGCCAGGTTGAGCACGCGGAGCAACGGTGTCTCTCTGAAGGCCGTGTAGCCCAGAACGTGGATGCGATTGTGCTCCAGATATAGTTCCAGCGTGTTAAGATGCAGCTGGCGTGGGATATCTCGCAGACCGCGGCCTCGGCAGTCCACCACTTTAGTCTTTGGATAGCACGTGCATGCCGTGGGGCATCCGCGGGTGAGCTGGATCGCCAGCATTGCTGACAGCGTCCAGATGATGCGACCTGCTCAAATGGTTGCATCATCAATGTGTGTGGTCATTTCAGGTGGCACTAATTGTCATTGTTATGGTTGCAATACTTATTAGTTTATTTTTTAACATTTCACGCAAATAGTCTTGCAGGTCAGGACCTTTTTGGGCGATGCTGCCGCTTTTTTATACCTCAAAAGAAATCAAGTTTTTTTAAAAAATAAACTTGCTCTGAAATAAAAAATGATGACCATCAAATGTTGGATTGCCTTTTGATTATTGACAATATACTAGTCTTTGCCAATATTTTATTACTTGGCCTTGAGAATTGGCAATATTTAACTTGGAATTTGATTATATCAGTCATTTAATAAAACCACTTAATGTAAACAACACATGGTTTTAAGACAAACTGATTTTCTTCTGTGGTAAAATTGACAAAATCCACCATTAGAAGCTTCAGATGATTATACAGGTATTTTCCTGTAGTTTCAAGTATTTAACAGCCCTCTGAACCCATCGTACTTGTTATGATCTTTGGAGAATTATGCCTTCGATTAGGATGTTCTTGCAAGTTTACGCACAGTAGCTCTTGTGGTTTTCAAATTACAAAGAGAAGAGGCCTCAGGATTAACAAACAACACTATGTTCAAGGGAAGTCTGGTAATTACGGCTCCATTCCCTTTGGAGGAATTCTTTTCTAGCATAGATGGCCTATTTACTCTCTTTTTTTTTGCTCTCTATGGTGTATTTTGGCCCCAAGCTAAGAGTTACATGTGATTATAGTGGCTGTTACCATATTGCCTCATCTAGCCTGTGCAGCTGCCCAGAGTTCTTGGCTGCATTAAAGGCTAAAGTTTCAGCTTGCAGTTACTTTCATGTTCAACAACAGCTAGCTAAGCTAGCAAGCTACAAAGATCACTCCATCTTCATGTTTAACGACAGCTAGCTAAGCTAGCAAGCTACAAAGATCACT
>JAODJX010000109.1:12983053-13007500 GCA_026776945.1 Isichthys henryi
CCATTGCTTCCGGGATAGGCTCCGGACCCCCCGCGACCCAGTAAGGATAAGCGGTTTGGAAAATGGATGGATGGATTGATCTTGTTTTTTTTTCACTACAGGTTAGTTTGCAAGTTGTTGAACATAATGTACATGAACGAGTTCTGATTGTAGGGCGGCTTATTCTCAGCTGCATTTGATCATGTGACAAGTGCACTTAAAGCCTATTGGACAAATGAATGAAATGTCACTCATGCTCAAACCTTTTTCTTTAAGCCACTTACAGTACATTCATAATTTAACTGTCAGTACTAAGCTTATTTTATTTGGCTTCTATAAATACGCACACACAGCACACACACAGCACACGCACACACAGCACACACACACACACACACAGCACACACACACATACACACACAGCACACGCACACACAGCACACACACACAGCACACGCACACACAGCACACGCACACACAGCACACACATGCACAGCACACACACACACGCACAGCACACACACACACACAGCACACACACACAGCACACCTGCCACGGTTCAAACGCCACACCGGCTTAAAACATACTGGCTTGTATCGTACATGTAAGTGTCAGCTGTCGTCATCCAAGTTCTTAGATTATGAGTAAAATTGGCCGGGTCTCTTCTGGGACCTGAACGAAGATCCACTGAGTCTCCAGTGCAGTTCTTTAATCACCAAGCTAATGGCTGCTCTGGTGCATTATGGTATGCATGAGCAGGGCCAGTCCTGAGTCTCCAGTGCCATGTCGAGGCTCTAACTCGGTCCTTCAGTCCGTGTTTGGATGGATATAAGATCCAGTGATTAAACCTCTCAGGTGTTTCCTTGCTCGCCGAAGAGTCGCTCTCCAGAACCATTAGAATGGTAAATCAAGAGAGAATTTACTGAGGACCTGAAAAAGCCAGCATACAGCACCTTACAGTATGTAGAATTCTATCATTTGTAGGTGATCTGGTCATTATTGTCTGTGTATTTAGAGGTTTTACCTTCTCTGGTTGTTTGTTTGTTTTTGTATCACATAGGCTTTTCCGTGAATATTGCCCGGGCTGCTTACACAGCCAGAAAACTCAACTGAAACTAACTAACCGGACCTAAAGCGAGTGCTTCCCGGCACCATTGTGTAGACCTGGATCACCTCTCACACCTCTCTTCCTTTTTAGGGTCACTCTTTACAACTATCAAGCCATCTGTAAAATCGATGCCGAGAGCAGTGCCAGTGCACGCAGCTTATTAGATGTAAGTACTTTCAAGCATGACCTCTAAGCTATTTTCTACCTATGAAGAATTTCATGGTTGTGCCATTTACCTTCTGATGTCCTGGACGAACGGTACGTCATTACTGATTTCCTCTAGGTTATATATGTGTCCTACATGGTACATTACTTACTGCTTTCACATAAATATGTTTTTGAAGTTAGATTTCCTCCCCATTCACTGCATGCGAAATGCATTATAAAAACAAATTTATGAAAAGAAACAATATTATTACTGCATTTGTCAACTGCGCTTAAAATTCTCTCTCAGTTTTGGTCTATTTCTAGTCTTTAGTCTATTTTAATCTATGCTATTTTGGTTTTTGTTTCGCAATGCTGAGTAATCAGCCGGAGACTATATAATTAACAATTCATGAAATTCAGTGCAATTACACAAGTATGGATACCTGCATATTTCTACATTTTACTGGAACATGGGCACAGAGCTGCACTGACAAGTGCAGATTTATGTCGGTAGTTTTATATGCCATAATTTTGTGGGTTGGACTTATGTGCTGTCTGTGATTAAGTTCCGAACAGTCAGTGACAGGTCTTTAAAAGTGGATTCTGGATCTTTCTCTCAGTTCCATATCTCACTGCTAATATGTGGTATTTGATTTATTTGTTGCCATTTGGAGAAAATTCTCTCCTAGGTGGTCCCCACACATGACAATTGGGGTAGCCACATTCATAATGACATGAAATTCAGTAAGCTGTTCTTTCATTGGGCACTTTATGAGTATGCACGTAGATCTCTGTTTTGATGTAGTAATTTCCCCCGTTTTTTTATCTTTTCCTTTCATTTTGTTTTCTCTCAGCCATACCTCGCTGTCTTCGCTGCTGTGAAATGGCTCTTCACTGAACTTGTCATGTAAGGACACCTGGAGTAACTGGTTTACAGTGGCTTGGCCGCCCTGTAGGGCCGGCACTCCGATGCTGTGAGGTTACCGCGTGCCATTCGCACATGAATCGCGGTGGCGTTTAATCATAACCGTATGTGGTGGCGCTTAGCTGGTATCTCCCCGCCCCACGTGCTTTTAAGGCCTTCCTCCTCTCTCCTGGGTGGTCTCTAAGCAGTCTGTCTTTCTTAGTAATTATGGGATACAAGTTAAAGATTTCTTAATGTGCGTAATGTTTTCGATAAAGGTAGCCTTTAGAGTTTGTTGTCCCTTTTGTGTTACACGTGAGTAAGAAATGTGGCTGATGGGCGCACGTTAACGAACAAACCTGATTTCTGCTTTCATTGAACTGAAAATGAAATAACTAGCTGTGCTGTTTGCTTCCAGACCTGTAACATTTAATTCTGTCATCTTCAATTTCTAGATTTCTGGTGGAGTTTAACCTGTACAGCTGGTGGCACTCAGACTTCACTGCCGCAGGTGAGTTTGACGGCGGGGGGGCTGGGCACCTGGTGACTTGACACACTGTTCCACACGCCTTGCCTGCTCCCGGCTGCCCAGTGTCTGATTGGATGGGAAGGCTCCTGCCCCAGACTTTCTCATAGTCATTCGTCTGAGCGATTATGAGCTTTCATAACTTACTGGAGTGCAGATAAAGACGCTCAGATCATCTGAATGTTTAGTCTGGCACCTGCATGCACTTTCTCCACTGTCTTTCGTCCATCCTTTTTCCTCTATTGTATGAATAGTGTTTGTTTTTTTTCTCCTTATGAATAAAAAGAATAAGATTATAAAGATAATGGATATCAAGGTCTAATGTATTAATCCTTCGGTCCTTGTGAGACATTAAAATGTTTGGCATATAATACAATATGTACCTACAATCACATGCATTGGAAGGCACTTAATACATAGTACTAGGTAGGACACGATTCTGCTTCTAGAACCGTTTCAGGGATAGAGCAGTTATGCTTTTGTACTGTTATTTTTTAACTTGCGGACTTCCTGTCTGGCTCTTCCACACTCATTTCCCCACGTCCCCACCTCATTAACTAGGTGTTTTGGCCACCAAAATGCCATCGACTAGATGTTTTTCTTGTTCATTACACCATTCTTTGTAAACTCCAGACACTGTAGTTTGTGAAAATCGGGTTGCTGATTCAAAGATGCTGGAACTGTCATGACTGGCACCAAGTCACACCACATTCAAAATCACTTAGTCTTAGCTGCTCTAACACTTAGCCGCACAATAACTGAACCTCTTGGCCCTGTCTCTGTGCTGCATGTATTCATTTGTGGCCGCAGGATTCTCTGACTGCATGCAGTGTGACCTAATAAAATGGCCATTAAGTGTACACTGCCACCAGACCATCTACAAAGGAGCGTGATAGTGTCGCGTCACATGACCTGGTCACCTGACCTAAACAGTAGAGATTGTTTTGGAGGAGTTTGACCAGAGAGTGAGGGAGAAGGAAAAGTGGCCAATGAGAGCTCAGTATATATGTGGGACCTCCTGCAGGACAGCTGGAAAAGCTTCCCATGAGACAACCTCATGAAACTGGCGTAGATGAGACAGTAGGGTCAGCCAGTCCCTGGAGCAATTGAGGCTAATGGCCTCACTCAAGAGCCCAATGGTGAGATCACTCTGCCGACCACAGGATTTGAACCAGCGACCTTCTGAGTCTCAACCCACAGAGCTGCCACCCCAACAATATTTTTTAAAAAAAACTTTTCTCATCAGTGCATAATTCCACATATGTTATTTTATAACTTGATGTCTTTATAATTATTCAAAAATGTAGAAAATAGTAGTGTGTAGGTGTGACCAGACTTTTGACTAGTACTGTATTTATCATATGTATTAATTTATAATAATAATGTAGCATGTAAATAAACACACAGGTTAAAGACAGACCTACAGTAAAATGTACCGTAACGGTAGTTTTAGGTAGGTATAGTCACGTCAAAGTCGATAGTTTCAAGGTGTAATTTCTGTGAATTGGTTTGTACAGTAAACTGTTTATCCTAATGTAAGGACAGTGTTAGGGGCAGAATTGGGTAATTCAGGTCCAGAGAGTAAAAGTCCACATGAAGATTTTGTTTCAATTGACCAGTTGAGCATATAGAGTAACAATTACAGAGTACTCACCTGGTAGGTTGAAGCAAAATCTAGGTCTGGACTTCAACTCTCTGGAGCTGAACTACCCCCCTCTGGTCAGGGGAAGGTGCGGTTTCCCATCCCACCAAATGCGGCTCCTCGTGGTCTTAACCCTGTCGGAGAATGATGGAAACCCAGTTTTTGGGAGCCCATTCTGACTGTGAGTCGTCTGTGCTGGAGCCACATAAAGTAAAGTAATCCAGAAATTGCAGTCGTGAGCCGCTCCGCTGGTTCTTCATCCTGCTGGCATGTGGTTCTGTAGCCCCCTGGACCTGAACGCACTCCGCAGTCATTAAAATACCTGCATAGAAACAGGCTTCTTTGAAACGTTCAAGTCTCCCTTTGATTGCAATTTGAATGTTTGCTTAAGATGAGCTTGCTGATGTGGTACATTTTAATACAGCCAGGTACAAGCATAGTCTTGTGGCTTTTAGATGTTTAATGCAACCACAAGAATGTGTTTTGCCTGTATCACATTTTCCTCTGTAGAACAATTCAACATAGACTTCAGTGTATGCTTTGTATCAGGTTAGAATACACTTATATGTAAGCAGGGGTGTTTCCTATTTATGCAGTGTGTCTTCCAGAAGGATCAGTTTGTTGAGAGGAAACTATAATCTCTTGTAATCTATTTGTCTGTGTCAATATGGCTCAGATGACCTGACAGACTTGCATCCAGTGTAGTAATGTTACTAACCGCTTGTAATTTAACTAAATTAGCACTAGGTGGCAGCATCTTGAAACTAATAATAGCTGTTTGAGGTCAGAAAAGTTTTCTTTGTCCTGCGGTCTTAGTTTGCCTGCCTTTTTATTTAGCTTGCTTGTCCTTGTTTTATTTATTATGGAACTATTTGAGTGTTTATTTTATTAGTTTGTTTTTACTATTTGGCTAAAGAGTGAGCTAAATGAAATATATAAATAAATTGAAATTGTATTTTTTTTCCATGACTTGTGAAATAGCTACAGATTTCCCAGGGCGGCTGCCGTCATCCTGCCCCGCTCCTTCTTGTGACCCATGCACCTCTCGTTTCTGCGTTCTAGCCGCAGCCCAGCGGAGTGGCAGGACCATGGTGGTGCCATGCGACACCGAGTACCCGGCCTTTGTCTCCGAGCGCACGATCAAGGAGACCACAGGGAACATCGACTGCGAGGGATGTTTCAAGTGTGTAAATGTTTACTTAGTGCTCAGACCCCCACCCCCCCACTGTGCACATGTCAGTCCAGTGCCCATCGGTGCACCTGTTGGTGTGTGACTTGCATGTGCACGGGGACCTACGCGCTCAAAGCAACCGTAAAACACAGTCAGCTAATCTGCATGCTAATGACTGCTTTTCCATTAGTACGGTTAATTACCACATTAATTAGGATTTTTTTTTTTATTACATTTGCCTCAGTTCCTTCTTTCCCAGTTTCGGCTTCTTTGGGAAAAAAAACAGAGGCCTGTGCTTTCAAGCGCTGGTCGCGGAATTCTCTAAAAAAGTGCCCATCCTGCTCTGTCATGTTTTATTTGCTGCAGTTGTCTCACAGTCGCAAACATCTCATCCTGCAAACTCTCCCCGCTGCGTGATTACCGCCATTTTCTCTTGGCTGTCTGTGACGCTGGTGCATGTTCAGTTTTGTCCTCAGTCATTTTTATGTGTTATGCTGAAGGGGGGGCATAGTTTAGAAATACTTAACATCGCTGGCAGTGTTTATCTTTTTTTTTTGTCTCCATTTCTCACTCTTGGCGGGCGGGCGGCATGCGGGGGCCCAGTAACGCACCTTAAGCACGTTTGCAGTATGTCTGCCTCCGCCGGGTTACCTTTTAGGTACCAGCATTTCCCTTGCAGCAATGTTGTTCTGAATCAATCACTCAGTCCTTAAAGTGCACCGGGGCCCACAGCTGTTTGGCAGCAGGCATCTCTGATACCCCCAAAGGGGTCCCCCCGCCCCCCTACCACTACCACTGTATGACTCTCCTTTCCGTATACAAACCCAGAGCTCAGAGTGAACCAGGTGATGGACCTTATTCAACCCAAGAGTTTAGACAAAACAGAAGACATCACCCATACAGAACAATGCAACCTGATAGGTATGAAAGAGGTGCTGGCCTGGGCGTTCTAGGTAAACCCAGCTCTGGGGATAAGCAACAGCTATTCCCTGGTTACGCTCCATATATAACAGACGTAAAATTATTCCTGTGCTGCCTGTGAGATGCAGAGTTTTTTATAGTGCTTTGGTTCACGAATCAATACTCATTTCTCTAAGGCTAGATGTGGCCTCACATTGCATCATAAACAATTGTATGCTGATTGGCATTACATGTATAAACCGACTTGCTTTAATCCATCCAGATAATGTCCAAAAAGGTGGAATTTTATTATACTGTTTTCCCAGAAGGACGGGTGGACTCAGAATTTTATGAAAAGCCAGTCATAATTCGCTAAATATTATTTTGGTGTGTCTAATGATTTAAAGAGGGAAAGGATATAGTTTTAGGTGAATTCAGTTCTAAAATGACTTTTCTTCAGATTATTACCACATAGACAGTATTTGAGTTAAACCATAACTTATTAACTTAATGGGCATTTGCACAGGAATTTCCTAACTTTGTATTAACTTAAGTTTGTGGCCTCTTTATACAATCTAAGAACTTCACATTCAGTTATTTGGGTTAAAAAGTGCCCGTGTCTGACTGGCGCCCGTCCAAGGTGGTTGCCCGCCGGTTCCCTGCCTTGCTCCCCGTCGTTACCGGGCAGCTCTCCAGGCTGACTCTCAGCCCTCTACTGGATAAGCAGTTGGATTAGTCCTGGAGAAAGATACGATGTGAATTCTCATTCAAACAGTTCAGCATACTAAAGGGAGACCTGACTTCAAAGTGCTTTATCTCAGGTGAGCAGGTCCTCAGACCTCAGGTATCTGTGTAGCTGCTTGGTGACTCTTCAATGCTGTGTGTTTTCAGATTGAGGTCTGGGATGTCTCACCATCCTGCCTGTGTGTCCTCCTGACAACATCAACACAATTACTTCAGCTTTGGCCTTCCTGGCACGCATTTATCTAGCTAGCCACTGCACTCCCTTTCCCTGAAAAGTCGTCTATTTACCATTACATGAAACCCTCGGCATTATCTCAGGGCATGGGAAGTCAAGCTGAGAGATTCTTTGTAAGTGTTCTGGGCGGGCTCAGCCAAACAGCCCCGAATTCTAACGAGATGAGATAAGCCGCAGTCTTTGTGTGGAATACTGTATATCTGGTCTGTTCCTGGCTTCTGCAAGCTCGTCTTACCATCTACCGGTCGCCAGGGGATTCCTGCGCTGACCTTGGCCTCGGACTGGACATGTGGCCTTAAGCCTCATTTAACACGTGTCGCTGCTGTTATCTCCCTGGTCTCAGCTCCCAGCAAGGTTGTGGTATGGCGGTGTTTCCCAGTCTTCTCCTTGGGAACCCACTGATAGTTCACGTTTTTGTGGGAGCTGGGAGGGAGCAAAAATATGAACTGTCTGCGAGGGAACTCAAATGGAGATTAAACATGGACCAGCTGTAAGTCCTCAAGGACCAGATTGGGAAACGCTGTTGTACTGGATTTACTTGGTGCACAGCTTAGTACTTACTTCCCCTTTGGTTTAATTGTTGATTAAATTGTTTCCTTTGAAAAGGAGATAAAACAGTACTTATGTGTAAAACAGTACTTGTGATGTGAATTTTTCTTTCCGGGTGCAGAGTGCAGGACTGTAGAAACTTGAGCCTCAGTTAATTGACCGAAGTTAGCTGGTTCTATAATTCGCACAGTTTTTGGTTAATTTCTTCATGTCATGATATTTGTAGAGATGATTCCTGTTACCATCTCTCACACTCATCATTGCCTTGCCTTCTTTCCGTTAATACAAATAGGTATTTTAATTCTTAAATCACAATACTATACATTAATGTTCCACACACACCGCAACGCAACGTTCTGGTCTTGGGGGGACAATTTGTAACACAGTTTGCTGATTTTCCTCCTCAGACACACCTACTATACCTGGTAATTAGTTGATTAAGGTGTGTTTGAGCTGGGAAATCTGCAATTTATGTTTGATTCTGGCCCTGCAGCACCAGAACTGGGGAATCCTGCTCTGAAGCAATCTTTTCATTAAACGATTAATGCATCGCTTATATACTATAACCACTGATTAATTTTACAAACCTTATCGATATAAATATTATCCACAGCAGCTAAATTTCTCTTGAAAAAAGAAAATTAGTGTGGTCTCCATTAACAATTTAGTTTTTTTTTTTTGTCAAGCAGTTGTGGGGTGTTCTGTGCATCATTTGAATAAACTCTCATTGCTTCCAGCTGTGGGAATGATATATAAAAAAGTGGGATGTGTGTGCATCCGCGTGAGGTCATGGGGGTGACCGAAGAGACAGCGCGCCAAGAAGAAGGAGAAGCTTATGATATAGGAAAGTCAAAACAGTACTGTCACGAATTATAGCTGAGGTAATATTTAAACTACTAAAAAAGACCTTCTGGCAAAAGTACAGCAAATAGTGTGGGACATAGATCCTGCTATTGGAATGAGGATGGCAGGGCTCCCAAACACATTAACGAATTTACAGCGAATGGCAACACTGTGTTAAACTGTAAATCTAAATACATCGCATGTGGTCACAGAGCCACTGAAACCCTCAGTGTATAAATGCCTCCAAAGTCTAACTAATCTGATTAAATCAGTGTAACTAAGTTTGAGTTTGAGTTAGAGGAAATCTACTTTGTGTTATGAAAAATGATTAAGGTGAGAAAAATATTCCGCTTTAGTTTGAGGATATTTGATTTGGAAGTGTTAGTGGTAAACACTTTATTAATGTTATTAGATAGTATTTATTTACTTAAAACTGAAAATCATTAATGTGACATTGCTCAAATAAAACTTAATTTTACGTATGTTATAATAATCTATAACAAACTATAATAATCTAATTGCTTATTCTGAATGGGAAACCTGTTTTTTTATTTTGTTTTTTGCATATTAAATTTTTGTTTTTAAGACAGTTTTTGTTGTTGAATTAGATTTTCTTTCAGTATTTATGTGTTGTAGGTATAGCAGCTAAGTTGTTTTTTTTGAGTTGATATACTGATGTACGTACTTATTATAAGTCAGTGGGTTTGGTTGTGCTGTTCCGGACCGCGTGTTTATTGACTGTATTGATTAATCACTTTCCACGTTACTTTCCACACAAGGATGTGTGGTTATGCAATTTTTATTTGACCTGAGATTTGCTGACTTTTCCTATACTCCAGTATAACCCTCCTATTATGTTATTAATCACCTTATTCCTCAGAAAAATTTAATTTCACTTTTATTTGTGTGTCATGAACTCATATGATTTTTTTTTGCAATATGTGTATGCAAACACTGCCATTCGTTATCCATAGTTTTTTATTTATTTGCATAAATGATCAAGGTTCAAAAATTGCATAGCTTTTGT
Organism: Isichthys henryi; assembly: GCA_026776945.1. NCBI lineage: Eukaryota > Metazoa > Chordata > Actinopteri > Osteoglossiformes > Mormyridae > Isichthys > Isichthys henryi. The sequence continues at coordinate 12,992,830 of JAODJX010000109.1, forward strand.
TCTAAATATTTGCATTCATTTGACCCTCTATGAACATCTGATTTGAACAAATTTGCTTTCTTGAAATTTCTCTTACATGTTAATCCATTTGCATAAAATTGAGAGTGATGCTCGCTCTGAAAGGTACTAAATCATGAAATGGTACCCCAGCCTCCGAATGACTGACAAAGTTTACAGTTCAGAAGCGCCGCACTTTTCCTACAGTTCAGAAGTGCCAAAGACTTTTACAATCAGCATGATCTATGCATATTCTTATGAAGATGGCTCAGATGATCCATGTGTCATGATTGTGCCTTCTTCACTGAAAGCAGTGGGACACCATACCCGTCCTCAAGAGTAGAGCTGTGACTGCCTGCCATCAACACAGTGACACCAAGGTGCATTCCACTGTAATTCCACTGCATTCCACTGCTAGCATGGCCTGTAATATGACCATCTACTCAGATCCATTTTATGGAATTTACAACTCAAAGCAGGAGAAGCAGCTGTTACCATATAGCAGCCACGAAGAATGTAGAGATTTGAAGGTAAATCTTTCCAAATCATATCATATCTATGGTGAATTGTTATATTAACCACATATGATACCAGACATGCTTGATGCCTGGAGACACAAGCTGGATGCAGTCAGAGATGTATGGGATGGATGAAGCATAGCATTTAGATTTGAGCATCATGTGACAATTATCCTATTTATGGAGGAGCAGGAGAGAGACATTAAGGGATGTGGGTTGTGCTGAATATAGAATGATGTACTGTGTGATGCATCTTTGTGGTTGAGAGAAGATGGGAAGAATATGGGAAGATGCTTTCCTTGAAGGTACTTCCATTGTGATATACTCTACCAAGAAGAAGAACATCCCTCTGGTAATAAGATATAGAAGCAATTATATGCCAAGTACCTCACCAAGATGAGAGTCAGTACTCCTGCTAGCACATCACAGTCCACTGCTACAGTTGTCAATGTGTCTGTTCCCAGCATATGGAATAATACTGAATTGCACTGATGCTCGTTGAGAAACATGTGAAGGCTTTATTAATCTCCACATCCTGCAACTAGACTGGCTGCCCCATTTCCCTGCTGCCGGTTCCATTGACCAGAGAGAGCAGGTAACCAGGGTTTCCTTCACAAAAACTCAGAGATTTCAGATTTGTCCTTCTTCCACGACAGAAAGCCTTCATGTGTCCTATACAGGAGGTACATCTGCACATCACATGGAGTGTGGTATGCAGGGAGTCCCGCTGTTGTGTTTTTGTTGGTACTGTAGATGCCTCTGGGAAGCAACAGAAAAGAAGCGTTATTGGTGAAATGAATGTTCCTTCAACATTCTTCTAAAATAACTTGTGAACATCCTGGGAGAGCAGCAGATGTTTGAGGTTCTGGTTATTTCAGTACTTTACTAAACATGAAGTGAGGGGGGGGAGAAAGAAAGATTTTAACAGGGCCAAAGGTTTGAAAGTTTTTTTTTTTTCTGGGACCGCCTGAGTATACATACCTGAAGATGATTGATCGATGACTCTGATTTGCATTTAACATAGTCTGACCAAGAAAATGTCTTCAGTAAATTGTGGAATTAAGTCAATTAAAAATGATCTTGAATTGTTAACCAAGCCGGAAAAAAAGTTCCTACTTTTTAAAATTAGCTATGAATATATTTGAACAGCACTGATCAGTTTGACTCACAGCATAAGAGAAGTAGCTGATTTTCAGCGTAATAACAGGGTTAATTTTTCACATTCTTACCCATAACATCCTGACCAAAGAGCGATTTAGTCTGGCCTGGAAGTACAGACTGTTTGAACGGAGTGGTGTCATTGGCTGTTGGCCCTGGGCGGTAATTACATGAAACTGTTCGATTTATTACTTCCTGAACAGTGATGAGGACCAAGATTCTGTATATTTAGCAGAAACCCTCTCCTCTGTTACATGTCCACATTTTCCCTCCGCTGGGCGTGTGAGGCCCTGGAGCCTTGAAGAGCTTGATAAAGCCACAGAGAAATGGGTGTCATGTTTACGTATGACTATATTTATGTACTCTGCCATAGATACAGTTTCACAAAGGTTAGGTAGGAACCAAGGTTAAGTATGTTTGTTTAGCTTATGAGATCCGTTTTCACGACCAAGTAATCTTTCAAATACGGCATATAATATGTTTACAGTACTGACAGGAAACTGTCTAAAAAGCCACGTTTCTTCAGCGTACATCTAGGAGAGGGAGGGAAAGGTAATTCTTTGGCTATGTTGTTTCTTACTTAATAATATCACTGCAATACTGCAACATTTTTGGAGGCAACATCTGCTCTACAACATTAAAGTAATTTCAGAAGGATTGGGCTATAAAGTGCATGGCTCTAGAATGGATGTTTTTCTCCTGATTGCAAGTTAAGTAACCTGAGAGCCTTGGTAATTCTTGCGGTTCAGGGAGTAAGCGTCCACATTCAAACGCAGAATACAGTTCTGCAGGTTTTTTTCATGCAGATATGGCATCTTTAAATTCATCCAGGATGCTGCTTCCCTGGAGTGAAACCTCTGACCTGCATGGTACATCCTAAGGTGGATTCAGGAGTTACATTCAGTTGCGTGCAGTAGGTCATTGTAATTTTATTGTGAAGGAATATCTCTTGTACGCATTATCATGGTGCCTTGTTCAAAAAAGCACCAATAGACTTTGGTTGTTTTAATGTAAATAGCTCCAATTCACCTTGTCCCGCCATTCTCCACATTTCAGTAACATGGGGGGTGAATTTCTGGGGTTCTGGCTGCCTGTAGTCAATGTCAAGTACAAAGTAATAATTTTAACATCAAGTGTCTATTACATCCACAGTCCATAATTTTGAATTTACAAAATACAATGCAGAAATTAATAAACTTTTGTTTGGGGAAACCTTTTAGCAGATGCATTAGTCAATCAGAGCCTGAAGAAACCAGCTGAATGGCATAATTTTTCATTTTAGTTTTAAATGGCAGCATGAAAAGATTTTTAGCCATAAAAAAGGTAAGATGCTAAAGCTGTCAGCCTGCTAGATGTGAGCAGCTAACAGAATGTTCTCAGCTCCATCTGCATGTCCCATGGCAAACTGGAATGAAGCCAGCTCCATTAAATAGCATGTAGGAAGTGCCCAGTGTAAAAGCATGATCTTAAATCTTCTCCAAACAGCAATGGTGATTCCCCTGATTACCTTGCCTGACTCCCCAGTGTCTAATTAAGCTTTTTCATAATTTGCCACATCTGTTTGTGTTTTGGAACACAGTCATATTTAAACGATTTTACTTCTTCCATAAGTTAAGCCAGCGTTAATATCTCTCGGGGGGGGGGGGGAGGGGGGTGGCTAGGCTAGCTCCCGCAGCATCTAACATTATAACCTGTCCGCTTCCCTGTTGGCTTATGGCGCAGTTTGTTTGCGTTTCTTTATTTTCTTTCCAAATTGTTCTTTCAAACAAGCCCCATTTTATATAACTTTACTGTATTTCTGATGGCGTTTTGACACACTAATTTTGAGGAATTCATCTACCATACATACATTGCCTCATATATACATTTCAGAGGCCAGAGGCAGAAAGCAGGTCACCTCAGAGAGATTATGCCATGGGCTCTTCAGCTCTTCTGATGTCTTTCCTGTTGAACTTCTTATCCCCTCGCCAGGGGAAGTTCAGGTGCTCCGTGTCGTTGTTGGTGAGCATAATAAGAAATGGCAGCTATAACAGTGATGGAACATAGAGACAAAAAAGTACCTGATAGACCTTGATTGTGATTGGAGTGTGAGAGCTCTGTTCACTGAACGTGTGAATCTGCATGCCTGTTTACAGTGGGGGAATAGCAATGGACATCGGTTTCATCCACGCTGCCCTCTGCTGTTCCAGAATCACCCAGCAGTTTGCTAGCAACCTTACAGATATATCCTTCAGGTTATTGTTTGGAGCGGCATTAACCCTTCAAGACCCGACTGTTGTGTCAGATTGTATCAGATTGTGCTGCTTATTTCCTGTTTCTCTCTCGCCTTTTAACAGCCTCTCTAACCAGCCTGTTCTCTCCCTGTCTGACTGTACCTTTAGTGTGTGCTAACAGCACTGAGAACTGCAACCACTGAGCTTGTGTGCAACAGGGAACGGGAAATCCTGAGCATTATTAAAGCGCTTTCTGTCTCTCCTCAGGTCGTTTGTCATTCAACAAATCCCAAGCAGCAACTTATTCATGGTAGTGGTGGATGACAAGTGCGAATGCAACTCCGCCAAGCCTATCACCATGGAGCCCATTGAAATCATATATATCCTTCTTCGTCTTCTTTATTTCCTTTTCTTATTATTATTATTATTGTTGTTGTTGTTGTGTTTTTTTCAAGTGAGAATGCTAGTACGTATTGTTGATTATCCAGGCCAAACAAAAAATGTGTATATATGTGTGTATATATCAGGTTGGTCACTGTTAACAGTGATCAGTGATCACAATGGTCTTGGTTACCAGCAGAGATCAAAGAAGAGGAGGGTTTTCATAAAGTTTTTTTTTTTTTTTATTGGCTCAACATGATCAAGTCTAAGGCCGCTTTAAATGTTTAGTTTAGTACAACATCAGAAAAATGCTTTCAAGTTTTGTATTAATTCATAAAACAACTTCTTTGCATCATACTTTTGAGGATGCTAGTGTTTTGGTTACTTAATGGTCGTCCTTTTTAAAAATGTTGTGGGGAAAATATGAGCAGAAATTGGTTTAATTTTAAGATTAGCTTTGTTTGAGTTTCTTTGGCTTGTGCCGACGCTTAGATGAAACAAGCCTAAATGGTTTCAAAAATTCCGACATTTGAACATGAATGACTGAGGTTTTGAAACAATAAAACGTTTTTCCCTTCAATGTGGACAGATGGTTGGTTTCACAATGGCTATAAATGGTGAGATGATCTGTAACAGACGCTGCTTTACGAAACGCAGGAATGCATGAACTATAATAGAAGTAGCTTCATCTCTGTTTATTATTTTTTTAGGTGTGGTATTTCGGTGAACGTTGTAGTTGTGCCTAACACAGCGGTTGAGTTGTTCTTTGACTGTGGCTGAACATAACGAATCTCTTAAATGCGAGCGGCTGAAATTTCAGAAGGAGCGGCGACGCCCCGACTCCTGCCACCCTTTCCACCCCGAGGTATGGCGTCCTCCTCCCTGTCCCCTTTCCACCCCGAGGTATGGCGTCCTCCTCCCTGTCCCCTTTCCACCTCGAGGTATGTCGTCCTCCTCCCTGTCCCCTTTCCACCCCGAGGTATGGCGTCCTCCTCCCTGTCCCCTTTCCACCCCGAGGTATGGCGTCCTCCTCCCTGTCCCCTTTCCACCCCGAGGTATGGAGTCCTCCTCCCTGTCCCCTTTCCACCCCGAGGTATGGCGTCCTCCTCCCTGTCCCCTTTCCACCCCGAGGTATTGCGTCCTCCAAAGGTGTCCAAAGGTGTGACTGCTCGTCCGGAGACCCCAAAAGTCTGTGTATTCTCGCAAGTTCTGTGCTGTTGGGAGACTGTGGGTACAAATTAAATAATGCATGAGAAAGTGCACGTGATGGATCATAAATCCAACTGTGAAAGATGCAGGTAAATACTGGAACAGAAATGAATGGGCAGCATAAGTGTTACATCCTACTGTACATTGTTCGGTTATTGCACTTAACAGATTGAGCTATGCGGGGGGCATCTTTTGAGCATTTTGAGTATTTTTAATTTGTCGTGAATACAGAATTCTGTTGCATTTGGGGCTGTGTCGGAACAGGCAGTCACGGCTGTTTCTGTCTGTGCTCCCTTTGGCTCCTGCCCCGATGAAGGAGAATGCTGTGGAATGTGGTGGGGCCCTGGGTCTACTTCCCCTGCCTGGTGCCACCCTGCTTCTGCTGGCCTTGGCCCTGCTCGCAAGGTGACCCGGATGGAACCCTTCCCCTCCGTCCGGTGTGGCACACGCATCTGATACAGAAAAGGGAGCCCGGCGGACTGAGATTCTGGTGCAGCATAACTGAGTTTAACTTCTGTTGAAAATATGGACATTTCATGGGCATTCATACGTTTAAACTGTGGCTGGAATTATATTGCTATGTTTTTGAAGACTTTTAAACTAAAAAAAAACACACAAAAATGAGTTCTAATGACTTTTATTTATCATTTGCAAGTGATAATACCATAAACTGTGATGTGAAGATGAGAATAGTTTGCAGACAAGAGTGGTAAATTATTTTGAGCTTTGCCTTACATCAAACGATCTGGTCTTATTTGTGTATTTTTAATACAGTTTCTTTAAAGTTATGGGGTGTCAGGGAATGTTTTGTTTTGAGTAACTAACTCATTTTTATAACTATTAAGTTTCTATCTCTAAGAGGCCTGGCCATTGATTTTATATTACAAAAGGCCGTTGATCTAAGATGAGAGCGTTTCATTTATACCAAAAGAATGCATCAGAATAGTATTGTTAAATTAAGTCTGTTTAATTTTCATCTGAAGCCTATTAACACTTAAAATAAAACTGCCCAGATTCCAAGGACAGACATTATATGGCTGCCTGAAACACTTTTTTGTTAGCGAAAGATGTTAAATAATTGCAGAGATAAAGATATATTGACATGCAGACAAATCTGCAAATGACGGCGAAATGTGATCCTCTGAACATCATAAATTGCTCTTTATTTCCTTGAGGGACCATTGAGTTTTGGGGCGGGTGTCTGATAATCGGGATGGATGGGTAAAGAATGGGGTGGAAACCTTGTGCTGCTGGTTAGTTTCGGACCGCCGTACCTGAAGAGGTGTCCTCTTTGTCCTTTGGTGTTTGTGAGGCCCTGAGGAGAAGAGCTTGGCCCGTGAGAACGATTTGTCTGTGCAGTTGTTTGTCGCAGCCCGTATGTAGAAATATATATATATATGTGTGTGTGTGTGTGTGTGTGCGTGTGTGTGTGTGTGTGTGTGTGTATGACTTTAATGCTGCTAATGGTAGAAAAGACCAAGAAGTCAGATTAGTAGCTATTTCTGAACTTTTGGTCATTTGCTGGCAACCGTTTTGGTCAAATGTACGTTAGATTCCAGTTTGTGTGGGATTTTGAGAATCAGCTGAGCTCTAGTGACTCTTCTGACTTTCATTACCCTCCGTGAATTGTTTGAAATAAAGTTGACCTCAGCTTTTTCGAAAAGACATCAAATGGAAATGTACTTTTCTCCTTGTGGACACGTGTACAGTTTTTGTTGTATTATCCATAAATAAGTATATTTCGGAAGGGTCCAGTAACCCTACCAACAGCTTCATACCGGTACATTCTGTCAACTGGGGACAGGAGCAAATTTCGGTGGGGTGGGCACATTTTACTACCTGTTTATGTGCCTTGTTTGTGGAACCTTGTACCATCTAAAAAGACCTTCTGTTAGTGTTTGAGCCTCTGGTTGCTGCTACGTGCCAAAGCTCTCTTTGACAGGGGTTTCTGCTTACAACCAGATCAGACGTTCCTGAGAAAGGTGATGGCCATATGCTTAAAGCTACAAACCTGATGATAATTCATCTGCAACCCCGGCGCTAATTGTGCCCCCACCTCACTCTCGTTGCACACTAGACCTTGTGACTCTGGTTCTCACTCATTCCTCCCAGCTGAGAAAAGATGTAGCCATTTTTTACAAATCGAATTAATAGCCTGAGATGCGAATTTGCTTTTCCTCCACAGAAATAGGACGCTTGTGTCCGGTGATGGGGTTGGTAAATGATGGTTTTCATTCTGCGATAAATAGGCTATTCTGGGGCTCCTCAAAGCCACATATCTGCCACACCGTCAAGACTGCAGGATGTTGTAGGCCGTGGGGGCAGTTGGGCGCTCTGGCACCCCATGGAGGGGCTACTGTGTCCATTCAGGGCCACTTTAATATACGAGTATATTCGGGGGGGTACATTCAGGGAATATGGGGAGATGGTCAGGCAAAGCAGGCAGAACAATGTGCCCCAAAAAAAGAATCAAAGGATCTTCAACATCTTATTTGTTGTGGTACAAACAGCTTCTCTTTGAACTTGTTGACCGACTTTTTTATTTATTTTTTTTTTACTTGGAATTTTTTCTCTTGGAAGACGTTAAATTTACTTGCAAGCTGTATTTCTCCAGGACGGTCCTGCGAAGTAACCAGCCAACACAATGGGACTGAACAATTTTCTCCACTCTTTCTCAAAAGGCCCTTTTAGTGAGGCGATAAAATCATTCTTGACTTGCCCAAGACCACTGCAGGCATGGCTCCCGGAAGAGTGGGGGGCGTGGAGTAACGAGTGTCGTGGCAACAGAATCAATCTGTGAACTTCAGGGGAATGAGGTGCTGCCCCTTGGCAAGAGTGTGCAGGCTCTGACATACCAGGAGTTTCCTGTGGTCAGTAATTAATCATTGTGTAAATGGACTTCGGAATCTCTTCGGGTCAAATGTGTGGTCCTGTTTTGCTAGGCCTCTCGTGACTGACTTCTGAGCTCCGTTTTCGTTAACGGCGAGTCGGCACACTTAGGCGGTGGCTCTTCTGCCTGGGTACTTTCAAATGGGTCTCATCATAATGGTGAGCGAAACCTGAGCCCACGTGTGTCGAAAGGACGGTTTTTCTTTTGTTTAGGTTCCTTTCTTGTGAAGAGTGTCGGCGCACACAGAGAGGGGGAACGGGCTGCAGAAGGAGTTATCTTCTCACGCACGGCCTCGCCCCGTCCGCACCTGTGGTTCGAACTCACGGCACATAGCTTCATTGTCAGACTGCCACTGTGTGGCGCTGCCATTCAGGCACGACGTTCAAGGCAAATGAAGTGGAACTGAAAACACCGATGGTGTATGAGTTGCGGGATGACGCGTGCAAAACCTGGCCTGGGAATAAATTCCGCAATGCATATAGTTGTTTCGCTGTCTGACTGGTGCAAAATGTAAGCAGGCATAACTAAACGCTTCTGTGCGTCAACCGATCTATGGCAACCCCTATGCTTCAAAGCAGAGTGCAGACACACACACACGCCGTTCACTGACGATGCCAGTAATGTAGGCCCTAAAAAGTATAGTGCTTCTCAGAGCTTTGCCTCATGAAAGATCTAACGAGGACGCAGGCAGTTTTTTTTTTGGTAATTAAAATCTCCACTGAAAAATCTGTACTGAATTGCACTGTAAAATCAAATAAATATGATTTTTTAAATAGGTTTTGTGATCTTGTGTTGATATTTTCTCATTCTCCATGGGAGCTTTTGTAAGGAACTGTCGGGTGTTTGTGCACGCAGCTTACACCAGCAGTGTCTGTCTTTGTTCCAGACTGAGCGCTGTCTGACCCCATCAATACAGTGTGCAGTTTCCTAGTTGTGACAGGCAGTGCTTGTAAGGAACAGTCACGCGGCCAGAGGTCAAACATACACGCCTGATCGCTGAACAGACCTCTCAAAGACAGACCTGTGTGAGGAGCCGCTCAAAGATGGCCCTCGCTGGAAGCCAACGGGAGTGATTAGCTCAGGATTCCTGCCACCCGCCGACACGTTTCAGTGAAAACGAAATCCGACCGGTCGACCACACAGGCGAGTGCTCGGCTTCAGAAAAACGGCAGGCCTTGAATACCTCCCCTGCCGTAGCCCTCTGTTGAATTGTACGGGGTTAGAAACGAAACGTCTTTGAGTTACACAAGAATAACAAAAGATAAAAGGCTCACTATCCAAACTATATGGCTTCCAGTTTGGTTTGGCCAGCGGAAAAGTTACACTGCAGCCTGTAAGTCAGGGAGCGTGTTTGTTGAACATGTCATCTGCCTGATCAGTGGTTGTAGGAGCTGTTTGCAAAGCCACCTGGAACATTTACAGTATTTCATGTTTCCTGTCACTCTGTTTAAACATTACCTATTAGGGAATAATTAAGCGTTATTGCTCCCTTTTTCGTGTTCCTGTGCAAAAATATTCTTACTGCCAGTGAGTGTGTGTGTGTGTGTGTGTGTGTGTGTGTACAGAAAATGGTTGTGGTTTTCTGCTCTGTGTTGGTAATGAGTTAAAAAAGGCCAAGAGGCCGGATTATTAGCTATTTCTGAACTCTCAGTGATTTGTTGGCATGACTTTTTTGGTCAAAAGTACGTCAGATTCAAATGTGTGTGGGGGATTTTGAGAATCACCTGCGCTCGACTGATTCTGGAGTTTTAAAAAAAAACAATGGCTTTTGTTGTCGTTACCAGAGTGTTTAAAATAAAGTTGACCTCAGCTTTTTGAAAACAACTCAAAAGGAAATTTAGTTTTCTCCTTGCAGACACATGAACAGTTTTTGGTTTATTTCAGTCTGAAATGTGAATGGAAGTACTCTGTGCCTTGTGGCTCCGCCCCCGCTCCCCCTACCTTTTTTTTTGGCTGACTGATATAAAAAGAGGTGCGACAGACAAGCAGACCAACAGATAGACAGGTGGATTAGGATGTTGAGGATGGCCAGGTGCCCATAACCTTTGCTTTCCCTGTTCCCATCCCCTCAATGCAAGCAGGCTAGACCATGGTGCACACAATCATCCCCACCATGGGGGTGGGGGGGAATCAAATAAAACCAAAATGACAAATTCCCCCACAGGGTGCCAGGAGAAACAGCTTGCCCAATGAGAGGTCGGAAGAGGGCTTGAAACATTGGCAGGCTGCTTGGCGGAGTGGCAGGTCTGGTGAGCAGCTGTGTTAACAGCCTGAGTGCGGGCGCCTGGTCCAGCGTGAGTTTATTAAGGCTGGGCCACGTTCGCTGTCAGATCCCACAGTAATGTGAAGCCTGGGCCATCCTGTAGGGGGTCCAGTAAAGGAATTCTCCGCTACCACTAAAGTCTGGGGGGGGAGGATTCAATCACAGCCAATGAGTATTTAAAAAAAATAATTCTTTTAAGAATAATGAAATATTAATTCAGTATTCATAAGTTGATTATTGTTTTAAATGAAATAATTAATGTAATATTAATGTGTAGTATACAACTATACACTAGCATTCTAACCAAAATTGTGGAAGCACCTAGATTTTTTGGCATTACACTTTAAAAATTACTACATGAATATTGGCGGCAATTTTTATAAACAATAAAAGAATGTTATACATATATGTTGGACGATTAAATGTGTAACTGGAGCCACTATTGAATAAAGTTCTGCAGTCTCTTAAAATTGGACGTGTTTCCACAATTTTAATTTATTTTTTAATTTATATTAAAAAACAGGATTGATTATATCCTGTGGAATTTTACAAAGATGGTATGATCATTTTATGCCAAACACATGTATTTTCTCCACATAATAGCATCACATTTCTCTGACATACATATACACTTATAATGCCCCCTATGCATGTTGTGGGGTTGGTGCAGTAAGTTTGACATGTTTTCTTGGTACTGGACATTTAAGTGTATATTCATGTGCCTTCAGCTGCAATGAATCCAATAAGTGTGGGATTAAACCGCCAATCACGCCATTTTATAAATGTCACACTGGTAGGTCATAAGCTCTTCGAGAAAGATACTCCAGAAAGGTGGTCTTTCACTCTGCAGCCCCTTTGCATGAGATACGAGATTTTAGGTGATATTTGGCTTGGACTTTTCTTGACTGCATAGGTGAATGGATAAGACAGTGACATCCATCCATTTTCATCCATCCATATTCTAACTGCTTATCTTGGTTAGGTTTACAGGGGGGCAGGAGCCTGTCCCAGGCAACACAGAGCACGAGGCTGTTTTACAGGATTAATTACAAAATTACAGTTTTGTCTAGTTTTTTAACATCAACATCATATAGATCATTGGATAATAATTTGCTGTCATAGACTGGAATTTTGTCTAGGACATCCCTTAACAGCACTTCCTGGGATAAACTCCAGGATGGCACTGACCCAGTGCTGAATAAGTGGTTAGAGAAAGTGGAGAAGATCTTATTCTTGATTAATTGTCTCTCATTGGACAGTCGCAGTTTAACTGCTTGGTTTTTATATCAGCACTACAATCCCTACTCAGAGGGAGCACTTCATAAAATTTACTGCTCCTCTCCCTTTAATAAACCACCATCAGGCAAGTTTATACATCACAATTCATTCAAATTACAGTTTTTTATCCATGGCTCCCCAGCGGTAATGAATAAACATTTGCTGTTTAGTCATCGACCCGCAACGTCGCCCAGGAGCAGCGGCTGAGAAACCTGGGCATGCATGGTCAGTTGTTGTTTTTATTGATAGGTAACATGCAAGGAATATTGTTCGAAATTATCCATGGAAAACACAACACATCCTAAACTAGCACAGAAAAAAATATTCATTTCTATTATTATTAAATATAATTAAATAGTTCTTGATTTGTGTAAAGCTATGGATCCAGCTAAAAGTATTATTATTCTTATAATTATTATCATTGTTACTTTGTTGTTGTTAATATTAATGATAATACCATCTTATAAACAGAAATATGTCATTTCCATGATTGTTACTTTTTTGAATTATATGACTTTTTTTTGTAAGTAAGATAATGTGTTTCTGTTGATTGGATCATACAGACGCTGCACATAACACAACTTCTTCTTAAGGTAATAATAACAGGGGCTCTGGAAGCCTTTGTGACGGAAACGTCAGGATGCAGCCACTGTCACAATTGTTTAATTTGCACAAGTGCCCTTTGCCACTGTGCAGCTGCATGTGAATTATTCGACTTGTGCACAGAGATAGTGACCCTCCAAGGCCATTTTTTAAAGTTGAAATGTGTACATTAGGATTTCTGGATTTCTCCAGCTGTTGTTAACAATATCTGCGCTCCCTTTTTAATTTAACGTGTAAAATCTGATAGTTAAAGAAGCGTTTCTCAAGCGGCTGTGTGTGCGCTGGCAATACTGCGACCCCCGGGGGCAGCACAGCCCAGCAAGGCTCAACAGGCCGTATGGATCAGGCAACACGTGCAAAGTGCATTGGACGGAGCAGAGAGCATGCAACCCCAAGCCGACTGACCGTATAAGGCGCACAGATAAATACCGGCTACATCCAACCTTAACAAGCTTAAATAAACACTTTTGATTTATTTTTTTCCTTTCCCAGAACAACCTGACCATACCCTTGAAAAGGCCTATTTATATTAAAGGCTTTTGCATGCTAAGGTTGTTTTGGTGATGTTCTTCCACAGAGAAGCTCTTCCCACATAACTTAGGGACCAATACAACAGCAGGTAACCACATCATCTTGTCACTGTTTTTTAATACCTTTATACCTGTTGTGTGCTTTTTACACATTATGGTCATTCTTGGTGCAGTGATCATTCAGTCGCTCTTGTCATCTCACCGGCAGCTGGACCTTCCTAGGAAGCACCAGCCCCGGGATCCTCTGCCGCCACGCCACAGACGACGGCTTGAGTGGATCATCTCAAAACAGACGATTAACCCTCCTGGAACGGCTCTCCTTCTGACGTTTATATTGTTCCTGGTTTCAAAGGCATTCCCAGCCAATTAGCTCCAAGCACACGTCATGCTTTTTGAAAAATTTCTTTATTGCCGAGTAACAGAAGATGCGTAAGCAATGAGAAGTGGCAGAGCAGCGTGGGGTCCTTGTCATGAGGTGTCAGTTGGAGTTTTTGATTCATTCATAGCGCGTCTCGCTGTCCCATCTCGTCCGTTTCCAGAAGCGCAGCAGCGCTGTTCCAGAGTGGCAAGTTCTGTGATAGGCTGCCCTTTTCCAGACTCCCTCCATACTATTTAATAAATAGAGTCTTTTCAAACCCATGCTTGTTTAGGAAATCATTTGGCAAAAACCTCAAGAGGTAATTTTCCCTCTTTTTTTCTTTATTTGTCCAATAAATTTCCCCTAATTACTTTGTACACCTGTGAACATACAATATATTGCGTTTTGTGCTGTGTCTGAACAGAAAACCCGACTGTTAATCACGTACTTTGGCTGGTCTTCATTAACAGAACTCCACATTGCCTGTGGGTCAGAGTTTTAGACTCGATGACACATTTTAATGCATAATTAGTCAACACTGATCGATCTGCTCAATTAATTTTGCATAGATACTGGGGCACCAAACTGACTCTTGGTGCAGAGATAGAGCTGTAGCTGTCAGCAGTCAAGAAACAATAGATACTGCAACTCAGAAACGGTACAGCATTGTGACCTCACTTATGGTACAATTAGCCACGTGGCGTTGGAACCCTACACGAAGTGACTTGTGAGACTCTGCCACATGACTCCACCCCGGGCTTTTCAGGAGATGTGCTGCACATGCCAACATGTGAGGAGTTTGCAACATTTGGCTGTGATGCATTAACGGTTTTCTGCACAGAGGTTTACAATAATTAACCTGCCACCGTGGGTTATTTTCCTCATGGCCTCTGGATAGAAGGGCATGTGATATAACAATCCATGCAACAGACGACGCATGCAATTTCCATTAAATAGGAGCCATGTCAGTTGTGAATTACTCATGCGGGGAATTCTTGTTCCTAAGGTGCGTTGCAAATGACAACGTTGCTCCTGAACCAAACACGCATGAGCGAAGACAATTAACTGAGATAAAAATATACTGGTTATGTATTATGAATTTTTATTGAATCTTTTATATACCTTTGCAAACAATTTACATCGAATATGCATCAGAGCACATCTCAAAATAGTATAATGTTGCTTTGTTAGTTCTACCTGCGATGGGCTGGCCCCCCATCCAGGGTTGTTCCCTGCCTCGTGCCCATTGCTTCCGGGATAGGCTCCGGACCCC
>JAODJX010000109.1:13021722-13043296 GCA_026776945.1 Isichthys henryi
GTTCCTCACCCAGGACCTGTTTGCCTTGGGTGACCCTACCAGGGGCATAAAGCCCCAGACAACATAGCTCCTGGGATGAATATTTGCATCTCTTGAAAATCCCTATTTTTAAAAAAAAAAAAAAAAGTCTAAGTATTTCTGTTGCTCTCCTCAGGGTTGTGTGCAGATTATAGGGTACATATGTAACCAATAGTGAGCAAAATCCTCGTCATCTGAAGAACATCTGAAGAACAAAGTCAGCCTCTGCACTGGGCACTTCCAGAGGTTTCAGGGCCATCTCCCAAACATCCCAAACTCTGGTGGGGACGAAATCTATCACCCCTTGCTAGCTGTTTGCCAAGGCATGACTTTTTGGCACATAAAATAATATGGTGTATCTGTCCTAGTGGATTTACCGGGCAAGTTCCTCAGCGCTGTTAAATTTCTACTTCATGCACATCACAAAATTATACTGTATAGCGTTATAATTAGTACCGATGATATTTTTCTCTGTCTAGGTGCTGAGTCTTGCCTCACACCTCCAGGTTGGGGAGGGTCCTACATGGGTATTGCATGGGTTTCTTTCTGCAGTCCAAAGACACCTCTGAATGGTCGAAATGTATGTGCATCCCATCCAAGGTGAACCCCAGCCATGTACCCTCTAATGCCTGGGCTCAGCTCCAGGCCACGACCTGGAGAAGGAGTTAGAAGATGGGTGAGATATTTCACTCCATTGGTCTTATTTTGCAGAAATTTTTATTGTTTATTTGTGTGCCATCAGTTTATATGTACTTTTCATTGAAATTAAACTTCATAAAATTTGCATAAATGAAAAGTGTACATTGTCTATCTTTAGGGAGGCCATATTCAGTGAGAATGTAGTAACTTCCATGTCCACACGGGCATTAGGGTACAGTGGTATGAAATCAGAGAGGCAGGTGTTGTAGAAATGGATTTCCCGTTTTTCGCACGATTATCCAGGATGATGGACTGCTGCCGAAGCTTAAAGTCTTCCATGGTTGTTGGGACTCTTTGGGTGATGTCACTGCACATGGGTACCGTCATTGTCCTACACAAGCACAAGCGACTGTCAGTCACCATGATTTACTTCTTTTCCATTATCAGTGCCTCTTTGTATTTGAAACTCTACAGTTGTTTTTTTTTTACATGCTGATAACCGATTGGATTTTTTGAAGAGTTCCTTCGCAGGATGTTAACAAAGTGGAGATTTTAATTTTAAAATGGATGATTTTTCTGCGTTCTCCCGTCTTTTTCTCAAAGACATTCTATTAAGGTGTACTGCAAATAGCCCCGACAATCTTAATGTGTTTGTGTCTCTGCCCTCCTGTGCCCTGTACTTCTCAGGAAAACCTCACGGTCACTACGAATCGATTAATTGCGCTAAATGGATTAATCTTTGCACTGAGAAATGTACGATACCAAAAAAAAAAACAAAGCGATGCTTTTCCAGAGACTTGGATCCCTGGTCCCATGTGGTCGTGGTGTTTGATCTCTGGTTGTTGCAGAACATATGTGCAGCTTGACTTCATGCTCACCTGAACCGCATCACTGGATTTTGGAAGAGAACTGGAAGAGAGAGGAAAGTCACACAGCCAGGGAGGGAACATCTGAACTCTACAGAGCACAAGCTGATTTTGTGGTGTAGGTGAACAGGCAATCTGTAAATCGGCTGTATTATGTGATTGTGTGCGAGTACATGCTCTGGCGGTGAACCAGCATTCTGTCCAGGGCGTCTTTTGTGGGACAGGCTCCAGGATCACTGTCAATGACGTCATTGTGTTTTGATATTGTGTTTTATAAAAAAAACACATTTTGTTGGGACAAATCCATTAAGTGATTGAGTCAAATCCATCTTCTCACATTCCCCCTAGCCTCCATGCTGCGATCAGTCTCAAGATGGCCTCTGTCTCCCCACGTAACTTGGGGGTTGTTTTTGACTAGTCGTTCAGCCTAGATCCACACATAAGGTCTGTCAGCCGCTCTTCTTTTCATCTTCTTTCTCGGCTACAGTTAATACAAAATACTGCTGTTAGGCTTTTAAGCTGATCTGACCAGAGAGCACATATAACTTCCAATTTTTTGACATTTTTGTACTGCACTTTGTGACTTGTGTCTGTGAAAAGTGCTTTATAAATAAATTTTACTTGCGTTACCCTGACCTCATATATTTTACCTGTGTATAAGCTACGTGTCTATTTCAATATTGACCGTATACATTTATGTGTAGGCAGCTCAAAACATCTCTTAAATAACAGCACCATGGGCAGGTGAATGTGGAGTAACACCACACGATGAGCCCCTATGCCATCCCTGGTACTGTTATCGGCAATTCATCCATCCTCCCTTCTTCCTGTCGGGGACCAGGTACCTCTTCCAAACACCATGGGGCACAAGGTAGGGAAACATTGTGGATGAGGGGCCAGCTGTTATGTGTTATTCGTTACATAAATAAACTGAGGTTTAAGTCAAGGGCTCTAACTAATCCCAATCCCAGTGCTGCCAGTGTTGATGCGTGATCTGCTGAAGCTTAAGTTGTAGATAGCTTTCGATGGCAAGTCTATCATTTGATATCAAAGTTAACTGCAACTTCAAGTTAAGCACTTTAAATCACCTCATGTTGCTCAAAATAGGTACTAATTCTGACCTTTATTGTGGGTGATAAAAATGGCTCATACTAAGCATGGCTAATTAAGTTCTGTAATTGTCAACTTATCGTCCCCTTTTTCCACAGTGCCAGGATCCGCTGGCCAGTGGAGGCAGAGCAGAGCGAACTCACTGCACTCAAGCTGTTTGGGCATAAATATGCTCATGCTGCTTAGTGATAAACGATGATGTCCGGAAACTCCAATGCTAAACAGAGGAACTGTGTCAGAGTTGACATCATGCATGAATTACGGTTCCACTGATGTGAGCTTAGGGTGACGGACTTGGTCTCATTCCTTCACTGGACTCGGAGAAGGCGAATCGGGCGGATGACGCTCATTTCAACGCCGTGATGAATAAAGTCCACGGTCAACATCGCCCATGATGAAATGATAATTGGATAATGACAGATACGAGGGCCGATCCGCGGGCTGAGAGCTGTACCTCTCATTCATACTTAAAAGGAAAACTGTTTAACAGCCACCTCATGGCCCGTGAAAAGAAAATCTAACACTACGAAATCTAATCAAAATGCAAGCAATATTGATAATGAGGTTTGTCTTTAAAATATGATCTTTACCAAATTGTATTGAATTGTGAGCTGAATTACTTTTATGCTGCTCTGAAAATTTGTACAAAATGCAACAAATATTACCAATCACTTTGTACCTTGAAAAAAAATGGGATGTCAAAGCATAACCAAGGAAACTAATGTGAGAGAGAGAGTGTGAGAGTGTAACAGCCAAGTGAAGGTTGCACATTCAACTAAACGTTACAGCCACACTCGTGGGCAAACATCACTCAGACTGCTTAAATGAACAATTGTAGAATGATGGATTCTGCAACAATCATGTCTCAAATGTATCCTTTTAAAATCACATGAAATGAAAAGTTTCTAAGAGGGCAGAGCTGACATTGATCATACAGAGCCTAACAAATCGGAACATACTAATGGCTCCATACAGTCCCATAGCTTTTTGGTGAGGTGGTATTCAGAACCCTAAAAACACTTTCCTTTTCGATTATAAACCACACCACTGCAGCACTGGACAGCAAAAAGTGTGCCGAAATTATTTGCTGGTGTATATTTATCAAAACACTGACCAAATAAAGATTTCCAGTACATTTATTTAGTTAGTGTGGATTGGTTCATAAACTGTAAAAAAAAATCAACATATCAGAATCTGCAGTGAGGAGACACTTCATAGTTTAGAATGCAAGAATAAAAAAATAGTCACAAAATCTTGCTTTTAAACATTTCTGTACAAACAACAAGAACAGCCCACTCCTATATAAATACCGGCAAATTGCTGAATATAAAACTTTTTTTTTTTTAAGACTATGAAGGGGCAACCAGTCAGATATTTAAATAAAAATGAACAAAAAAATATCAAAAAAGCTTATAGAGCAATTTAACTTCCAATATGTAGAGTTGTGTTTGTTTAAAATTTATTGAATGTAGAGGCACAATACTCCAATCAAAAGGACAAAAAAACCATCTAACAAACATTTCAGTAAAGCTTCAATTACCAAAGAAGCTAAAACAAACACAAAGGTGGACTGATGAAACACAGTACGGGCGTTACCGTAATACTAGGAATACGAGTAACCTGGAGAATTCGTCTAATTGGGAGTATGAGTTCAGATGGAAGGTATCATGCATGAAAGTTTCCATGACCCGCAACGCACGGGAGATACGGTATGAGGGGTGCTCAAAGTGAGTGGGTGTGGATGTAGCACTGTACGATTAAGGTGCATTTCCTTTACATGCCGACAAGCAGGGCGGGATCTCGGTGCCGAGTAACGCATCCTGTACGCCTGCTACACTGGCCTTTGAACATGGTGATGTGAACTCGTGAAGACCGTGTTTGATGCCACATGCGTGCACTCAAACCTGCACGTACCTTCCCTGAAATAACCGAAGGGGAATAATACAGGGGCCCACAAAAATGGTTTAAAGCTGAAAATAAATACATACAATTTAGTCACTGGTTGTATACACATAGTATATACAGAACAAAAAGGTATTTAACTGATAAAACCAAAATGTTGCCTGTATATGTTCAAACCTTTTAACGTACGATCTTATATGTTTATTGGATACCTGTGTTAATATGGAAAATGTACTTCTAAAAAATTGGAACTAACTAGTTATTACTTTAAAAGTGCAAACACAGCGCCTGGGAGGCAGCAAGGCAGACTTAGAGCCTATTCTGGAAAGACCCGCCAGGCCATGAAATGGGTGCATGCGCTCTGGGTGCATGCGCTCTGGGTGCATGCGCTCTGGGTGCATGCGCTCTGGGTGCATGCGCTCTGCATCAGGCCACTTAACGGCAAAGTGCCCTCCTCTGTGGACTTCAACAGAGTCTCCGCAAACAGATTTCCCCACAAAACAAAACATACCACAACCTCGGACATCCGTAAAATTAAAATTCAGTTCGGTGGAGACATCGTCACTAGGCCACAGCTGATTGGGGGGGGACTCACCGCAAATTTCAGAGGCGTCTGAGTCTCTCAGGTGAGCACAGGTCCCCACCGACAGATTGTCACATGTTTAACCTGGAGATACACTGGAAGTAAGCAGACCTACAACTCCTCACTCTGCAGAATGCACACACCTGGAAAGGACAAAGCTCCATTTTGGTTCCGTTAATTTTATGCATGTATTTCGATCTATATATGCATGGAAAAAAAACAAAACAAATTATGTAACTGTTTTTATGCAGTTATGCGGTGTTAAAAATTCATTTGCAAAAAAAATTCTCTGTAAATAAATATTTAATGACAGTTTTGGCAGACATTAGATTTTCGTATCTACTACTAGAAAAGTCAGTCTTCTGCAACAGTATAATTGTTTAACTCTATAAATATAATTTATATAGTTTTTTTTTTTCTCCTCTTAGAACTTATTTGCAGACAAACTGGTCCACCGTTTTTGTGCATCTCCTGCATTTGACGTAGCAGCACCAGTGAAACTTGCAGTGGCATCTCTCCACCACCTGCGCTTTGTACTGATCGTAGCCTCGGCCACAGCACATGAGCTCGCAGCCATCCATGCCTTCCGAGGTCTTGTTGCAGAGCCTCCCAGTGGTCCCCAGTGAGCCGGTGCTCTCGTTGCTTACGCAGTAGTCCGGGCTCTGGTCAATGTAGGTCAGGTCGTGGCTGGTGGGCGCGTTGAACTTGCTGTTAACCTGGACCAGCTTCCCCCGTGGATTGAGCTTCATGGACGCGGCGCTGTCATACTTCTCCTTGAGGGCGTCACCCACCTTCCGGAAGTCGGCCAGCTGCAGCCAGCACGTCTTGAGGCTGCAGGAGCCTGACACGCCGTGGCACTTGCAGGAGACGTGGGCCAAATCCGATACGGTCTGCAAAGCGGGCAAGCGAAAGGTGGCGTAAAACACAATCGCTAGCAGTCAGATTCTCTGACGGCCTTTCGCAAAACAGCAACGGCATTCTAATATTACATCATAATCAAATCTCAAACACAAGCATGGCCTTCAGGATGCCCCCACATCATTAAAATGGCAATAAAGGGAAAGAATTCAAGCAATTGTAAAGGTCTCTTATGAAATTATTTCAATTTGTTCAAGAACACACAAAAGAATTTCTAAGATATTGTCTTAGAAAGCCTTCAGGAAAAAATGGAGAACTTTCAAAGAAAATGAGTCAAGACCTGTTACCCAGATGAAAAACGATAGGGTGAAAATCAGATCAGTCTGTATTTTCTTAGGTTACATCTAAGAGGGAACCGCACACTGGTGTCAAACGCATCCAACAAGCAGAGGGGTGCAGGCAGACAGCACGGACCTACCCTCCTTCCGGCCTCGTTGTTGTGCAGGTTCATTAAAACCCGCGCACTCTCATAAGAGCCCTTCTGATAGGTCTTCTCGCGCTCCCGGGCGTCCACAAACTCCTTGGAGAACCGATAGCCATAGTTGAGGTTGTCTCCACAGCCTCCCCACAGCCAGTCCCTGGGGAGATCCTTGGGCCTGGCCGCCCTGCTGCAGCCGCACGACGAGAGGTCCCCCTCCCTGCAGGCCCGGCTCACCGCATTCACGACGCCAGCTGCACTGATGGCGTACGTGAAGGCCGTCTCGCGGCTACCTGCCGGGACACAGGCGCACCTGCCGTCAGACAGGGCAGATCGAAGCCACTTCACAGGTTAACCAAATTAAAGAAATTAAGGAGGGGGGGCTGCAAATTGAGAAAACAACTACACTGTGCAGATGGTGACATTAAAATTCATCCAGTCAAAACTGAGCAGACGTGAACATTTCAGCGGCTCTTCTGCAGATCTGTCCAACTGTACCCTCCCTATCACTCAAAGCCAGACATCACATGTCGGGCTAATCAGGGACCTAATACTGCTGCAGAGGGGGTGATGAAAGGCCGCGGGATGAGGACAACCCCCATACAGCCCAAGGAAGGTTGGCTCTGGTGGGGGAAGAGGCAACAGGGGCTCGGGACAGACAGTGGCACCATGCCCACGTGAAGACAAACACTGAAACGACTTGCATTTCAGAACCGAAAGGCAACAGCATAACTAAATAATACCCACATGGAAACGCTCACATACAGCGGGTCACCCGAAGGAGCGACATTCTCACTTCAAACAACTTTAAATGCGTCGCAAACAAATCATCCAGTGGAACTACGGTCAGACAAAACAGTCCTCAATTCATCGGTCATCTGCCCCAGACACTGAACTGCATTCTTGCTGAATGGAAGTGCCCCTTGGTGTAACGCATTCCCTGCGCGCATCCTATGAGTTATGCCAATGTAAATGAGGAGGTTTCCAGCTATATTAAACCAATACTTTCCCATAAACACTTAAAGTAACCAGTTCAGCATGATTTTCCCCCCACTGCTAATAATTAGACTTCCCATTTTTAAAATCCAACTAAACTGAATTGACCATCTCTTGTATAATCAGGGGGTGGTTTTCTAAAGAGTCCAGTCTACGTAGATACATCCACGGATCCAAAACGACTTTCATTCGCAGCGTCGTAAAAATGCTAAGTTTTACTCAGCCCCAAATAGCCTTTGCAGAGAAAATATACAGCATGAAAAGCAGTGGACATCTGTTTAAAGTGAAAAACCAAAAAACCAAACAGAAAAGTGGCGCTATGACGAAAAGTCAGGGCGTGTCCGACAGCCCACGGAAACACTCAGGACAGGGGAGCAGCTGACCTGCAGGAAGACGGACAAGCGCAGCAAAGACACGCTCACTAGTCATCTCACATGCCACTCAGAGATACGATGAGGGTGCAGATGATGAAAACCACAGGGGTTCACTCTGCCCTCTGCTCAGATTTAATTTCCCCAAACCCTGAGAGTCGCGACGGTCCAACGGGCAGAAGCAGAAAAACCAACATAAATGGTGGTTCGCTTGAACTGCCCTCATGCCACAAAGCTCGCCAGTCTGGCGTTCCCATAAATCTGTTGGATTTAATACTAAACCGCTATTAGATTAGGTGCTGTAGAAACATACTGCAAAGCCACCTCTTTGGTACAATATAACTGGACTCTGACCAACAATAAAACGGGACCTTCTTAAGAGGGACCTGGTCGGAAGCCCTGCTTCTATACGCACCTACAAAGTGCGAATGACGACTCGTGAATTGAGACCTGCCGCGATTTCCCATTCTAGGGCCTTCTTCGCGTGAACTTTACATATAAACCAGGCGTAAAATCGAGGAGAAGTAATTACTCATTATTCTCAGTGTCAAATGAAAGCCAATTTAAGGGAACCAACATCTGATTTGTACCCAAACCTCATCATAAAAGTATTTCTTGACCACAGCTGCTGCGGATGAACAGTTCCATGCGAAGCTCTATGCAGTAACTATACCAGCGGTCTAGAACGCGAAAGCCAATGCTGCCAGAAGCGATCACACTTGGGTCTCAGTTGATAAGCTTGGCTAAATGTTCTAGCACCTGGCGACCTTCTGATAATGCTCGCTTTCTCTCTCTCCCTCCACCTGATTATGGCCTCCCTCAGCCAGGTGGACATTGCAGGTGCTGGGGACGCCTTACCGATCTGCATGACCCTGCCAAAGACCGAGGAATTGTCCACCGTGCTGCAGTTCCACCGCCGGTGCCTGAACTGGTACTGGCACTCTTTGATGCCGGTCTTGGCCCCCTCGCCAATGTACTGCATGTGGTCCTGGTACAGCTGGCACAGCTTCTTCTGGCCCTGCGAGAGCCCGACCAGCTGGCTGCACAGCGGCTGAGCTCCTATGATGTAAGCCTCTGGAATCAGCAGAGGATTCATGGCTAGGGACCTGTAAAGTGAAATATTGCAGAAAATCACAATTAGTCTCAAACATAATAAAATGTACATGAAAATCCCCCAATTGGTACATTTCTTGCTGTATATCAATATCTGAACCACACAGGGGATCTCTGAGGTCAGGCACATACATATGGCAGCAGCACCTTTATGTGTCATAAAGGATAGTTAAATGACTGTAGTAACAGATCATCAGACACGGTGCACTTGAAAACGCCTATAAATTCACTCAATACCTGTAACAGCCATAGTATTCTACCATGCAAAATGTAGGAAACGCCTAACATAACAGAGCTTCGTCTTGGATGCATACACAAACGCGCGCGCAGACACAGGCACGCACACAGACACACACACACAAATGCTTTGAGCAACCCGGGTTAAAGGACAGACTTGCAACTCTGTCGCTGAATGTATTTTGCATGCAGGTGTGTCTGTATATACGTATTTACATGCCTTAGTATTTTGAAATCCTTTGAAAATGAAAGCAAGATCTTTTACGTACAGGACATTACGTGTCTGAATATACTTGGAAATTGAGTAAAACCACAGCATTCTTAAATAATATTCATAATTTTGGTTTGGCACACTATACTAAAGGGGGGGGGGGAGAATTGACCTAAAAGGTTTCCTGCTAAAGTCAGCGTATTGTATTTTCATATAATTTTGTACACAGTTCAGCATAAGAAAGCAGCCCACTGAAATGTATACACTGCTAGAGGTTACCCACCAATTTAACCAGCACTGGGGTGCCATTAAACATATCTAGTACACATGGTCAAATCATATATTTCTAGTCGGACAGTTTAACCGGGCCCCCAAAACATTACTGAAGCAGGACAGGTTTGAAGAGACAGACACCGGACAAAAACAGAGTCATACTTACCACCAAGAGCTAGCCTCCACAACCGCTTGCATGAAGAAAGCTAAAAAGATGACAGCAAGGGCATGATGTCTAGAATCCATTACACTGGAGAATGCAAAACAGTTCGGCCTCTGTGGCAGCAGCATTCTGAGGGACGTCTGCAGAAAGAGCGGAGAGACGAGTCAGTTTATCAGTACCGCTGACGTATCCAGCACGCAGACACAAAGGCGGCATCCCGCAGTCCCACGGAGGATTGACTTGTACGCAACACATGTCTGTAGAAGACTTTGGAGGTCTTAGGAACTGCATTCGGTCACGGAGCTCTGATCTGGCAGGAAGACGCTGTGTGAATCACATGTGCATGATGGACAAGCACCCCAGAGAACACCCCAGACCCCAGCCAAAAGGCATTCTTTTTGGACAGCTGAATTATTCAAGGATAGAACATTCTTCCCCTACAATTTTATTCAGTCAGAAGTGGGGCAAATCTGCAGTTTTTTGCAACTTGAATTAGGAAGAGTTCGGGAAAAATGTGCTAAAATTAGCTGGGGATTTCATTAAAAACACAAGGATGTATAATTTCATATATATATTTGCAGTAAAACAAACACATTTGATAGGTTCTTTCTTTCATATACGTACATATTTAAAATCTCCAAATAGTTAACATGACATAATTTAATGCTACAATAACATTTGCAAAAACTAAAAATAAAACCGATTTTAAACAGCATAATCTAGAATCTTAATTGGATTTACATCATTTCGATACTATGGCATTATAATAATGGCACCATTCATCTTTCAAAGTTTCATACCGATTTAATTTTTTATTTTTAATCGATGCTAAAATTCGTACATACGAGCATTCCTTCTAACTATTTATGCGGAAATTTTCCACAGCTGTCAAAATTAGCATTACGCTATCATAATTTAATTCTGGAAGAGTAAAAATTCTTTTCTACGACCCCCCAAAGTTTACGCAACTGCTCAGTTTACGCAATTGTGTTATTAACATAGGCGCAAATAATCTTGTCTTTATACGCGCTTTCGTAGTACACAAAAATATTTATCATACAACACGGTGTACTTCAATTTTTTGCCGTTTTTTCCAGCTTCGGCAATCATTAATAAATTTGTAGAAAAAAAAGCAAAAAATTAGTAGGGTACTGCTATATATTGCCGCAATTTCATTGAAAATACATTTTGCATTTACCCTTTCATTCGGAACTGATGTACAGGAAATATATATTTGCCTAATTAAATTGCAATTTATCTCAGCAAATGCGAATAAAAGGAATTCGATTATTTCGTAAAATAACGCAAACGTAATTTTGTTGGACAAAAGCGTACACGCGTGTACCTTTGCAGTTATTTAAGTGGTCACGCCTTACATGGCTTGTAACAGATACGTTCCGAAGTACGCACCAAAAAATACTATATTATATACAGGCCCAAGTTATTTCGATAAGATTTTATACAACGGTGCTTATTAAATTATTATCCTTATATCTGGAGCACAATTTTTTAGAAAACGTATATAATCCATCACTAACCACTCTTTATACTATTGACGCTTTTCATATTAGCGGTTTAGCCCGAAGGCATGAAAATTACTATATCAAAATATGCAGATATTTATATAGAAGGAAAACAAAAATCCGCCACAAACCATTTCCTAATTCTTAAGTTTCTACCTAAATAAAAAGTGATTTTTAAATATTTTAAAATAACAGTGCTAAAATATGTCGTTTTTAATATTTATGTATATTTGGGTTAGAAAATGAGAAAATATACATTATTATGTAAGAAACTCTACACTGTTTTCCAGTATTGGCCTACCGTTTAAGCAGTTGGAAATTTTAAATTTCATCACAAATAATCCACGTCAAAAATATATTCGTCTAACAAAAAAAACATATCATATCCTACAGGGCTTGCAATTCTGAACTGGCCCATTCGGTGATACAATAAGGAACAATGCCGTGTAGCTTCATTCACCTACACCTCACTAAAAACTTTAAACAAACAGCCGTTTTATTGATTCCGCCTTCACATTGAAGCCAGCATACTCACTGATACCGTTTCACTAGAAGGACATGGTTGAAAACGGCACACAACACTTGAGTAAACTGGGGCGAGCGCTAAAACTTTCTATAATTGAACATCGCCGAGAATATGACGGCTCATAATTGTTAAGCTGTCATAACAGCAGCGGCGATAAAACAGATCATGCGGCGCATGTACTCTGTCAGACTCCCGTGGACGGGACACCGCGGCGGGCAAATCGCCTGTCAAGATCCCGTGATCCTGACCAGGGAGCTAAGGTGTGCTTTGTGGAAGAAACGATAAGGGTGCAGCGGCTCTGTAACCGCAAACATTCGCAATAAATAATAATAATAATAATATTAACAATAATAGCAACAATAATAAAAACAACAATAATAATAATAACACTGTGCTTTATAAATGGTGCATATTATAATAATTTAGTAAGAAAAGCAATAGATTTTTCTCTAGTTTAAAACACTATCGTTTAAAAACCGATTTCTGCATATCTACTAAAACGAGCTAAAAAAAAGGGTTCGCACATAAAACGCAGATTTCCCCGCTTTGTAATTATCCACACATGTGGTAAAATGCTGTTAACTGAATAGAAACTAAATACCAAAAAGATCAGATTTTAAATCTGCGCAAGGAAAAGCAGCAAAGTAACGCTACATTTAACAGTTTGGGCCTATAGCTAACAGGCCAAGGGCAGAATTTAAGGCGTTGGATGCACGGAAGACTGCGATAACCTGCTCCTGGACTTTGCGTGCTGCTTGTGTGCAGATCGAGGTTATCAGAAGTAGTGCAATGTGCCCTGCGTCGGGTCCCTTGCAAAAACCGCAAGTCCCAGCGCACAGTATGGGTTACACATGCCGAAAAGAAGAAACATTAAACACCAGCAGATGGAGCCATTATCCAAACGGCTTGTCATTAAAATACATAACTAAATATTTGCCGACATCCAAATAGAAAAAGATGGACAATTTCCTAAATTCAGTGTTCAGCTCCTCAATATACTGTTTTAACGGTACAGGAATATACAGGTGATATAACTGCACACGCAGTAAATGGGACATAAAATAGCAAAGCTGTTCCCGAGCAATAGTATCTATAAACCATTAGCAAACACAGGAATTCCCCAAAAGCCAATTCACAAATATTGCAGGCTACATAAGACTTAAGGTACACAACGACGAATACATATTCCATTAAGGAAATAAAGACAGAGAGACAACTTACCTGTGACAACAATTTCAGTGTATAATCCACGTTTTAAAGAGGATTATCAGAGGTTTAATTCCTATCAAACACCTGGGTGTATAATTCAGATCTCCTCCTGCCCAAAGAGTTACAATCCAAAGTGAGTAAAAAGATTAGGCACAGAAAAGCGGCTGATCCTCATATAGTAGCCGCGATAAATCTTCTGGCTTCAGGTTAGGTGTCGCTAAATTGGCACGAAATGAACTGCCAGTCACTTCTTCCTGCGTAAAGCACAGCTGTGTACGGAGACTATTTACAATGTCCAAGAGCAATCTAAATAATTACTGCTTCTAACAAACGTGGGCGTGATTGTGCGGAAACGCTTAATGACAAATAAAACATTCACAAGCAACAAAATGCCTTCGGCTGATTTTTTCGGTAATAAAAATGTTAAGTGGCGCTCTTTTGATTTCTTCTCTTATGGTTCCCAGACAGTTCTGCAAACGTCCGATATATTATGTCCGGCAAAAATACTGCTCAAAAAACAGCCTGAATTAAGGTTTTTGCTGGGGGGAAATGAAGGGAAAAAACAATTCCAGGATATTCGACCACTTAAACCAATGGTTCTACCTGCTGAAACATCCATGCGGGTAGCTTCCTTCCAAAAGTGAAGTTGTTTTTTCATCCTCCATTCTGAAAAACACAGTGCTCCTTATTCCTCGATGCTTAATGAATAAGCATAAGCATTCTAACTCTAAAAGCCAAAGTGCGAGTCGTCCAATATCCAACAGTTTTCAAAGTGGGGGGACCGGGAGAGGAAAATCCTTTTAAAAAACACAATAAACAAGCATGCAGTAAGGCTCGCTATGGTTTTGCAAGTGAAGACGCGTTTAGATTCTGAGACGCAAGCTCTCTGTTTTCCACGACACGGTGAGATAAAATGTATGGAGGTACTTGCAGACCTATACTTAACACCTGCCTCCTCGCGTTCCTCCTCTAACTAACAAGATCTGTAACTGATGCACGGCGGAAAACTTGCACTTCGCGCATGCGCCTAGCGCGTTTTCTCAACTAAATGTTTTAAAGTCGCAAAACTCTTAAAAGCGAACAGTGTAAAATTGCATGAAACTAACTCCGTATTTGCTTCCTAAACCTGTCACGCGTTACCCTGGTGACCAGAATCATTCTCGCACCCATCGTAAGAGAAGTGGTCTATGGTGAAACTCAGGGATACCCAGTTTTGAATTATCCCACCTTTAATATGGTTTGTAATAAATATTCTGAGAAAATGGTTACAGTTAACAGATTCAACGAAATTATTTGCTCAAATGGCAGCTATAGCGTATTGAGTTAATCTAAGCGTGTTCATTAATGTAACTGTAAATATTTAATAAGCGTTTATACACGTTTTTCATCCAATACAAAATCCTTATACATTTAAAAACAAAAATCTCATATTTTAGTTTAATTTTTTTGCTGCTATGTTATTATGTGAGTATCAGAAAAATTGAATCCTTTTAAAACAGAGTACCTTGCTCTGCTTAGCATGCGCGAAATGTAAAGGCAGAGTTACCACAAGCTGCAAAACAGTTTATAGCCTACATATTTGAATGTAGGCGGGATGCATGAGATTAATATATAATTACGCAAACTAAAATTTCCTTACGGGAGGAAAAGTATAAGGAGGTATATTCTCTAATTAGGCCTAATATGTCTGGGAATACAGCTTTAAAAATGTCAGCGGTATATGCATTTAAGCACCGCGCAGTTAAAATCACACACACAACTTGCATAGTAATAATGTGCTTTGCTGTGTATGAGTTACATGCGTAGCCGTTTAGATAGTTTGGTGCGTTTTTTCCCTCCAAGGTGCTCGTGAGAACATCGGGTTTGAGAACTAGGTGAAATTGTAAAACATGGATGCAATGCCCTATAAAAATAAATTTTTACCAAGAATAAACTCATCAAATACTCCGGAATAGTACTCTGTTGACACAGCAGATTTTTTGCTAGACTTCTTTAACTAAGTTTGGGTCTTGGAAACCGAAGATTTCCTATAGTTTAATAATGATTTTTGTTCATTAAAATGATTGGTTTTTCACCCGTGAGCCATATAAAGAAATGGAATTAGTTTTTTTGTATACCTTTGTATTATACAAATGATTGGAGTTTAACGATTGGTCACAATGTAGAAACTATATAGAAAGGTAAAATTAGATTGGCATTTCTACTCCG
Source organism: Isichthys henryi (assembly GCA_026776945.1). Classification (NCBI taxonomy): domain Eukaryota; kingdom Metazoa; phylum Chordata; class Actinopteri; order Osteoglossiformes; family Mormyridae; genus Isichthys; species Isichthys henryi. Next base: position 13,037,007 of record JAODJX010000109.1, read on the forward strand.
TTCTTGGGACCGTCCAGAATACCTACTGACAATTTATATAAACATCTTAAAGATAATTAAGTAAACAAATTTAAACCAACATCTTTAAATAATAGTGATGCTCATGAAATTCTAAAGGAATGCATCAGTCACAAAATATGCTCAGTATCCAATACCACAGTTTAATGAAAGTTAAGTACTTCAGGTGTAAACAATAGTAAATTATCCACAGACTCCGAAACTAGATCCTCTAAATAAAAAAAAGTGGAAAGTAGAGGGTTGTGTGTTCTATGTCAAAAGAGTTTCCCAGTCCACCTTATAGCTATGTTATACTATACTTGGAGAAACGCAGTCTGTATACAGCAACTTTGCTTAATCCCTTGTCTTTTGGGTGAAAAAGTGAAATATTTGTGTGTGCATTACAAAAGAAGGTGCATTGCTCCTCAGACACATAGCGTTGTTCTGTAAAAGGTAATTCATAAAAAGTTAAATTACTTAGCAGTTTATAACCTCTTTTTACTACACAGTTTATATATACATTTAGCTTTTCACAAAAGATCCTCCGATTAATATTAGTGCATTTAAATTCCTAACAGAAGTGGGGAGATTCCTTTGACTCCTCCATTCTGTAATTTATGATGAGTGATCATTTGATAGCTTTGTGAATCCAGGTCTTTGTGTGCTCAGAGATAGCAATTCATTCAGATTACGGAGATGCCTTTGCAAAACGAAGAAGAGAAGCAGTGTTGTCTTAAGGCAAGAGGAAAGAGGTTCTAGTGGCAATGCTATCTCACATCTTGGAGAGAGAAGGAGAGAGAGAGACATCACAATCTTCATCTCGTCAGCCTAACATCAACAGATCCGACACTTGGCCCTTCCTCTGAGTTCGCTCCTTTGAAAGGACATAAACGCTCCACTTTAGCAGAGTGCAAAGGAAGATTGTCCGATAACCTCTGGGAAGCCGCGTGCACCTTCCTATCTACCCCTGATGAGGTTACCGCTGCTCGTCTGGCTGCATGCAGCAAACGCTAGAAGCTTCTGGAAGTTACCGTCAGAACGAATGCATATTGCGACAAGTACTTAAAAAAAATCTAACCGCACTCATTGGGAGACAGTTTTAAATGCCACTTCTATTGCCGTCTCGGGTCCGTGAAACAAGTTCTGCTGCAGTGCTGAGCTCTGCTCCCCTGGGTTTTAAAGTTTGGCAACATCTGTTTAAGTTTATTAGGCAAAAAAGCTGTAACTCTGGCCACAGAACTTATGGAAAAAATAAACAGTTCATTATTTTAGATCCAGGACAGCAAAAAATTTGATTTGATTTCATCAGAGAAACCTTTGTATTTTTTTTTTTATGAAGGTAAGACTTTATTGGAGGGGACACATATAATGTAGTATTATACTCTTACTTAGTGTATTAACTAGAAATTAAGTGTTACTAATGTACAGATCCCAATTCATTCATCATTAATCAGTCATAATGTTTCATGTACTCCATGCAGTAACTATGTTCATGATTCGTTCTTGAGTAGTAACTGAGTTACAAAGTTAGTTTTGCCCCCCCCAAGGAAAGTGTTATCTTTATCTGTTACTATGGTTGCTGTCATTAATAGTAATATCTCATAGTTGATAATTAACAGTCAGCCTACATACAGTTACATTACTCATAATTACAATATTCATAATTTTCCAGTATTTTGGGAGTCATTTGGGTGAGGGAGTCATTTTAATTATCTCCTGCCCTTTACAATAAAATTCTTGCAATCTGCGTCCACTCACAGTCCAGCAGAATCATGCACCACACAAGTCAGAATGAAAAAAAAAACACTTTTATTGAATGGATGTAAACAAGCTGGTCAGCACTAACTATTCTGACACACAAAACCACATAGCCTGAAATTTTACTTACCTTTCATTCTACACAACCAACAAGACACTGGTTAACGGCAACAGTATATTACATGCCATGTTAGATTTCATTTTAAAACCGTTTTAATAGTACAACCCAAAACATGCCACACACGTTTATGAAAAGTGTACAGTACAAGAAGCACAGCCAAGAATGTAAAAAGACGAAGGGGAGAAGGACTTCATCATCGTTGCAGCACAATACACCCAAAGATCACTCTAAGATATGACATTGGTACTGTACTTCATATCAGCATGACCAAGGCTGATACCAGTAAACAGGATGCAAACAGAAGCCTAGTTTCATTATGGAAATTAGCAGTAACGTGCCAACTGAATATATACATTACCGTCAGCAATCAAAAATCAAAAACGAAACTATTATTTTACAGCAAAACTCACACATTTCCCAAAAATATCAATCATGATACATTAAATGATAATAAATATTGAAAATAACAGACACAGAATCCACAACTTAAGAAACAAAGTCAGAATTATAAAAAAAGAGAAATTTTCCATTTGTCACAGTGTTAATATAATCCACAGATATGCAATCTGAGTTAACAAAGAAAACAATTGTGAACCTCACGCATGAAAAGACAAAATGCAGACCTAACTGAAGCTCAATAGATAATTCAATTCAAACCCACCAACTTGTTGGTCATTCAGCATGAAAGCGTTTTTGCCCCCATAACAACGCATAAAATTGGCACTTCACATAAATAGTCATTTCCATGTATTTTTTTATATATATAGTTTTTTTTGTGGTAGGCAGACCCTACTTCAAGTATTCAGAAATAATGTTTAAGAAGAAACTATTAAGATAGGACCCAAAAGCCCACCTCCTAAAACAAAATTAAAGAGTATGAACTTAAGCTCCTTAGCCAAAATTGTCTACTTTTTAATTTAGAACCTTTTATATCCTGCCTGTGAATCCATTTCAAGTTACAATTATGGATACTTGACAAAACTAAACTAGAACAATTCAGGGTAATTCCCCACTGTCTCCGTCCTGTTCACTGTACACTTTTGATAGATCCAACAAGAATTTCATATTAAATGAAGTGGTTATCACTGCCACATCCACAGGTAATAGCCATTTTGGCCTTGCATGGTATAATTTCCAATATTATACATTCAATTATACATTGGATTTACCACCATTACTGCATAGATTTTGAAAAATGTCCAGAAGGGCGTAAAAAGCAGACAATGCATTGACTATGGAGCTCTTTGAACATCCACCCAAAAATGCTGACGTTACTCACAAGTGCAATTGCTGTCCGCTGTGGTGAAGAAACCTTTTGCTCCCCAGTTATTCAAAAGTTTAACTGAGATTTACTGTTGAAAACAAAAATAAACTAATCTCAGACGGCCGAGTGGTCCTTGTCAGTCAATAATGACAGGTGGCAGTCTTCATGGTGTTATGGCTGTGTGTGCCCACTGTACACCGGCCGTGTAAACACAATGACTTCACTTAGGCCTATTACATACCCTGGATGCTCAAATCAGAAAGATTCTAAGACACAGCTAGTTTCTGGAAATAAAAACCTAAAACATCACCAATCCAACAGACATTTCAGATCACTAGATGCAAAATACTTATACAAGATTTTGGAAAGGATTCCAGCGGTACTTTTTCAGCCCTAACCTTTCTTGTCTGTCCTTTGCACTGAGGAAGTACAAAATGCTCCAGTTTTGCCTCACAATGTCATTGCACTCATCCATTCATTCATGCTTTTACCGAACAGTCTACACATTCTCTGTTCTCCAGTGGATGCAATAAACAGCACTTTCTTTTATAATTTATTTACTTTGCCTCTTGAGGAAGTTTGAAAAACAAAATAGAAACGAAATTCTTTTTTTGTACATATACATCATATATATATATATATATATATATATATATATATCAGACAAAATACAGACACGCAGATATACTTAATAGGCACCTGCCATCTTGTTCAGAGGGACAATTGGAGTCACTAAAACAGACCTGCTCAGTTTGGATTGGCTTGGCATTCTGAAACTAGCAGACATTTGTCCTATCCTGACCAGAGTCTATCCGAGCGTGGAGCCCAAAGGAAAATATTAAAAGAGGCATCACACAGACTACACAGTCCCCTTTATGCATTTTGCTTGATCTGTAGCACTTTACTGACACTGGCATCTGAACCCAGAACAACACGGACAGTAATTTCTCTTGTCTTGGCCCATGTGTGCTGCAGCGAATCGTCATTTGTGTTTCATGTCAGACTGAGGGGAGATTACTGTATTTGTCACAAATCCTGCATGTGATGGCTTATAAATTATCCTTTGTTTCACGGACACTTCATCGAACCAAGTGGCATCAGCACCATCACAGAGGAACAATGAAATGACCTAAGGAACCATGAAGTGTCTTAGCAGCTGAGGAGACAACGTTCTGATTGTCATTTATGCAGAAATATATTGTGGCTACAGCATCATAGGGGCTGGGTTTGAGGGGAAAAAAAACATCTGAAAAGGTTAAAGGTTAAATGGCATTAACCTCAAAGTCTGCATAGACTGGATCGGAAACCACTTCATACTCTGGACGTGGGTGAGGTACCACGAGGGGCGATTCCCATTAAGGCATTCCACACGCTACAGGGACTGGAGCTGGAATTGTGGTGGTCCCCTGTTTGGTGAAAACCATGGCCTTCCATTAGCCTCATGTGTGTTTTCCTCACCGCAGGATATTGCTGAAGGTTTACTAACAGAAGCTGAGGGAGCTATACCCCTCCTGAGGTAAGCTGATTACAGGTAGTAAAGCCAAATGCGAACACAAACCAATCCAAAACAGAGTGTATGGCACTTTCTGTGGGAGGTGAATGTAAGTGTTCATGTGTGAATAAGGGGTGTAGGGGCGGGGCGGGGCGGGGGGGCAGTGCCTCCTCTGGTGTTACCAGAAGAGCGAGAATGTGGGTGTTTTGATGTTCTGGTCCAAGTACAGGGCTGTCAGCAATCTCCCTCCAGGCTCCGGATGACCTGATACCGGACCTACAAGGCGGCTGTCTGAGATGATCTGCCAGAGGACGTCTTCACGGAGAGGCATGACCCTCCTGCACTCCTCCTCCTCTTCCTCCTCCTCTCCCGGCTGTGGAAAGACACACAAGAACAGGTTAATACTGGAAAGCGTGATGTGTCTTGGTACCACAGTAAACATCCTTATGCATCCCTAGTACCAGGCCCCAGATATTCATGAGCTTCTCATGGGATAATTTCAAAACTAAGCTATTTTGATAAAGCCAATCAGGTCGGATTCAGACACATGCTTGAAACAGCATTAACTTTATATAATATATATAAAGATACAATATTGACATAACAGTGACAATTCCCTTCTGGAGTTAACAGAATAACAGAAGGACTTAGCAGCAATGGAGTGTATGGACAGGGTGCCCCCCCCCCCACCCCCCCCACCGTTTGAGCACTGCTAATGCCATCTCTCTATCACTGACCGCCTGTCACTGAACCTACCGAAGCTACCTTCTGCCACTGAACCCACCAAAGCCACGTGCCAAAGGCTCATTCATTAGACAGCAGACTACGGAAACTGCTGCCACGGCCAGCAGATGAGGGTAACTCCATCCCTGGTTAGTAACAGCAGTAAAAATTTATGCTGCTCTTGACATCTGGGTTAGAGTGGATTATGGTCCATGTGCTCGGCAAATGTTCAAAGCCTGAGCCAGAGGTACCCAAAACAGATGCCCAGTTAAGAAAGGGACCAGAAATGCCCTTTGCTAACCTGTCACACATGGCACCTGCATTTCACATGGGCTAATTAGCCAAATCAAGGGAGAAAAGACAGACAAAACAGACTTTTTATCACTAGGAAATGGGTTTCCAGCTAGGTTTCAGTACTGAGTTTGAAAATCTCAGCAGGCCTCAGACCTTCTCCTTACCTTCCATAACAATGTGTTCAAATTGCAAACTTGTCATCTGCTAAAAAACCTACCTAATTCTCCAATGTGTTTTCCCCGGATGTTAGGCTATTGCCACTGACATCAAAGCTGGACCCTGACGTGCTTAATTATTTCATTTTGCCGATGTGATAAAATTACAGCATTGGGTAATAATATCACTTGAGACATGCTAGTCAGCTGCCTTCAGATGCTCCCATGGTGCTCGAACACTTAGAAAGTGAAAAGCAACACCAGGGGTGCAAAGGTGCTCTTCTTCCAGAAAAATGTCTTTGAGTCACATTTATTTATTGTATGTACTTCAGCAAAAACCAAAACAAAGAACTGTTCCAAAAGGCAACTGCAGTATATTGGCTCTACCATCACACTTCCAAATCACTCTTAACATCCATCCATCCATCCATTTTCCAAACCGCTTATCCTTACTGGGTCGCGGGGGGTCCGGAGCCTATCCCGGAA
>JAODJX010000109.1:13052906-13071314 GCA_026776945.1 Isichthys henryi
TGTGTTCCATAAGGACCATATCACAGTAGGTTTAATGTAGGGTGTGGTCCATGCACAGCACTGGAAGTGTGTTCCATTAGCACCAAATCACAGTAGGTTGTGATTGTCAACAGGACCACACCCTACATTAAACATTTTGAGATCTGGTGCACACTTTGGGACACACGTCCAGTGCTGTGTATGGGTCATGCCTCAGATTCCAGTGAAATTTGTGAATATTTGTTTCTCTGACAATGTTGGGATGACAGTGTATGCCTGTTGACATCACAGCTCTGAAAATCGACAGACACCACACTGGCTGATGTCTGATGGCATTTCAAGGCTTATTCTTGGCACTTGTCTCCACACATATCAATTTTCAGACTGTAGCTTGTGCACATTGTATAAAACATGCCCCAGCCTTCTTCTGGAATGTCCCATTGGGTATTTCAAAGTCTATAAAGGAAGAATTTTTATAAGCCATGAAAAAAATGGCAGCTGACCAAGGCAAAATCTATTTTAAATTATATAAATCTTTCTATAAGCATGACTAGGTTGGATGAAAATGCTGATATTTTTGTTTCTTAGCAATTTTGTTCCATTGCAATTTTATTTTGGAGGACTGGCGCATATGCTGGGGGGAGGGGGGGGTGTCTTTACATTTCATCTCAAATCTATTTAGGATCATTTGAACCAGTTAAGAAAATAAATTTGATCCTTAAGATCTCAATCTGCTCTTAAGGAAAAACAGACTTAGAGTAAAGTGGAGGCTTTCACCTTCTAGGCGGGAGCCTACAAAGACTTTGGAAAACTCCTCACTCTGACATCAGCAGGGGCAGCAGCAGAGAATGCGTCCCTAGAATCGGCTATTGAAGGGTGCCTTGCTGTACTGCCAGATGAAATCTTTTACTTGTCTAGGAAATTCTGATGGATTTATGGAAGAAAGATACAATCTCCCGAAAAGGCCATGGGATTTTCATAAGACAGATGGTTTACTTCTCCACCTGTACTATCCAGATCAAACACAGACTGATTATACCAACACAGACTAATGACCAATTATGTCTATTATCAGTCCATATTCCAATAATAAATAAACAGCGCATCACCATAGGAACAATAAAATGCAATGTCAAAACTGTCAACTGTTTCAAAGTAGTTGCCAATACTTTGTAATATACATGCATATTTTCTGACTATATTTCTCTGCCAAACAGATAAAAGCAAGTCAGGCATCAAACATTAATGGTAAAACAAATGATTTAGTTGTAGCTGGCTGAAAAAACAAAACCTGCCTGCAAATCCCCCATTTTCATTCCAAATAACCCCTACAGCAGTGCAGTCACACCTGGCCCATCAGTGAACCTGTACATGTATCATTCCTGGTTCATGGTTATCAGCCAATAAGGTGGTTGAGCACAGCCAATTGTGGCAGAAGGATAATGGGAGACTGGGAAAAGGCAATGGTGTGCCAGAGGTATAGAGTCACAGTCCAGGGATCACTCCAGATTCAAAACTGTGCATCAGTAGGCGCAACACAAAGTTTCAAAATTCAATTGCAGCAACTGTTTATGCACCCCTTGTGTAACCTAATATGAAGCAAAAACTTACAATGAAAGCATGAAAAAAGAAATGGTCAATGGTAAGAGGCTAACACTGACTTTGGCGGGCAGAACTTCATACCAACACTCTGAAGACATTTAGAAAAGAAAAAGGCATTCGCTCCCCCGGCTGCAGCCTGACAGCCACTAGCGGCACACGGCTGACCTCATTGCATATCCCTGGCCCTTGGCCTGGGGCTTTCCAGTGGTCAGGTCATTATTTTTAAACGCTTACTGCAGGAAGGGCCAGTCATTTGTATAATACGGTGTGTTTGGAGATCATGCTCAGGGTCAGTGTGTTCCAGCCCCGGCCCGCCCTGACGATCCGTTTCAATGTCCCCCTTCTACTCACCACATTTCCAAGGTCAAACCCCCCTTCAGACAACAGCAGACCTCTAATCAAATGCATGCCGGGGATCTTATTATTGTCACAAGCAGAATATTACACTTTATGCATCTATGGTGACCTGAGAGGAAAACACTGAAAGGGCTGCACAGATCTACCAATCACCCCTGACAGATACAATAAAAGCATGACCTACTAGAACCCAATTTCCTTTCTCTTACGACCCGGACAGACATCTGCATTCAGACTAAATGAGACTTAGTTTAGCTCTAAAGAGCCAAGTTCCCAGTCTGGTGGCTATGTAGATTAAAATGATGCTAAATAATTATAAATGAAAAGAAATGAAAATGATGCTTACAGGCAATGCTTGCTGTGCAACGTTATCGGAAATCAATAAATCTCTACAGAGCTTTTTATTTACTCTGAGATTAGACAGAGGCTATTTCTAGAAGAGGACTCTCTGCAGCAGGGAATGTGCAATTCTCAATAACATATGGAAATGAAGATGACCCATATGAAGACCTTAACCCCCTCCCCCCCCCCAAAAAAAACTGCAAATTAAATCAATGACAGGAAACGCTCTCTCTCCCACTGAGGAGCAGTAACCCATTTAGGAAAGAGATGTTAATACTGTGCGCTGGGGGCTGAAAGCAGAGCGTGTGTTGAGGTTTGGTAAGCTACTAAGCTACCTCCTACACCCAACTACAGGTTGATGGCTTCAGGAATAATCCCACGGCAAATGTACTGGAGCAGTGGTGCCACAGTTATGGTTTCAGATGCAGTGAAGACAAGACTGCAAAGAATCCCATTTTAAAGCATCAAGTGGTGTCACATGATATCTAACGCAACGTTACAGCGTTTCCTACTGGCATGCAAATGTATGTTGACGTCATTCCATTTTTGTTAATGAAACCATGCTGTCGATTGTGCTGTTTGCATATACACCGTGTCCACCGTATGAACTACTCGCATAAACATTTATTTTATTAAAGGACAACACTTAAATATGTAGACTGATTTGTAAACACACTTTTACTCTACATAAACATGTCGTGTATATAGGCAAATTTGTTTGTGGAAAAAAAACATTTATACAACTATTGCAAGATTACTATTTCTCAAATGAATTCTGAGCTAACAAGAATATATAACAGGGAGATTGAGTGTGTGATAATAATTAAAACAAGTTTTTGAATGCATTTTTCTCACGAGTGTGATTTAATTAATTGGGCTTGTGAAGCCTTTGGTAGCCGTCAATTTTGTGAACTATCCTCCTGTGTGCAAAATAACGCGGCAGCTAGTAAGAGAAACTCATATATTAAGGTTTCTAACCAAAAAAATAATACTAAAAACGGGACAAAGGTGATGCATGTGGAACAGAATAGAAGCCTAAGAGGGCAGCGAGTTTAGCTACCCAAGTAAAACAAACACAAAGTACCACTCATCCATGTCACTTTGGCTGAAAAGTCAAGGTACCACGTCTATAAAAGGAAGGAGGCGGGCAGTGGTTAAGTCTACAGGCATGTAGCCGAAAGCTACTGCTTCGAGTCCTAGAAGGTGCCCCTGCTAAGACATGCTGGAGCAACATGTATCTCTTGAATGGCTGTATTAAAGCACTGGCAGGAAAACTGAAAGTGGGAACATATTCCTGAAAGCAATTTGTACAATTAAAAAAGACAATATTTTCATTTGATTACGCAGAAAAAAAAGATTGGACCTACGTATGAGACCATTTTTATGTTAATCCACACAGATGAGAGTTTTTAGCGACCTACAGCTCACCATAATCTCCATTTCTTTAGTGGGGGCTTCGGTAATATTAACTACCCTAAGTGAGTCCTTGCTTTGCAGCGATGAAAACTAAAAGTTAAGCTGCGACAGTTTTCTCCTTTTGTTTGCTGGTGACCAGTGATGTTTTCCAATTACGTGGCCAGTTACTTTATCCAGGTGCTGCAGTTTGGATGATTCTTGGAGCGACAAGATAGGAGTTTTGTGGTCAGGCAGAATTTCTAAAATAAACACATTGCATTTTCTCTCTATTCTTTTAATAAAGGCCAAACTACTACTACAAAATATATCACATGACTAGATTTACTATAAAACAATGCTATATTGTATGTCGTAAACCCAACATTCATTATGTCAGCAATCAAGGTTAATTAGAAGAAAGTCATCACATCATTCTACACCTGCCTCATCCATCATATGAAAGACTCTGTACTCGGCATTTCAGAGGCTTTTGTAAACTTTCCCCCTAAAAATCCCAATTCATTCCTGGTTTCAGCCATCTGCCAATCACTCAGAATTTGTTTTTTATTGGATCCAGATTGAACAATATGCCTTCTTTCTAAGTGACAGCTCTATCTGATGTTTTATCTGAGAAAATCACCTCCACCCATCCTCCACCAGCACCACCCACCCCCAACCACCTCTGCAGCTTCCACCAACCCGGCCCAGCTTAAACACACAACATATAATGTTACAATTCAATCAAAACCAATATGACACTTAAATCCAGTTTCAAGTGTCTGGTCATTCCTCCACAGGCTAAAGTTAATATGTGTGTGACAGAGGGCAATAAGACCCTGCGCCAATAGGACCACAAGCAAAGCTCAGAGGATGATACCTCAGGTTTGAAGGGTTATTCTGTACTGGAGGCGAGGCAGGAAAAGCCCTGAAGTAGAGAGACTACAGAATAAGCATCAGGTTGCTCTGGGCAGCCCTGCTGCGGCTGCGGTCCTGCACCTGCAGCCACCCTGCTGAGCTGACCGCCCGCAGTCAGAGGGAATCGGATAGGCGCCGGGAAAACAGTGCGTCCCAAGGGTTGACAGGAGCGACATTTATTTTGTAAGAACAGAGCAATTACTGTAAAGGCAAGGCGAGGCAGACAGAGGGTTGGAGAGCGAAGGACTACACTTTTATGAGCTACTATCACCCCATCTGAAGGAGCCAGCAAGGCCTTTCCATGCTCATTAGGGCGGAAGCATATTTTTCGTCAGTGACAGACCCCGGCAGCGCCCAGCCTGTAGTGCCCATTTTGCACTTTGCAAGCCATGACAAAAGTATCTGTCAACGTTCTGTAATATCATCACTGAGAGAGCAGGAGGTGTCTGCACTGTGTCAGCCAGCCATACCAAAGGTCCTTCAAAGTACACTCACTCCAGGCTACTTTACACCAAGAAGGAATACTTCGTCTATCCATTTAATACTGTATCAATTCAAGTTTACTATTTAAATGGTTTTTCTGGTAGGCCAGGGTGACATTACATAATTAAATAAGAATACTGTAACTGACGGAAACAGTTGGACTGGTATTCACATCCAGGATGGTTCTTGTTTGGTGCCTTATACTGCCTGGACTCCCTGACTGGAGTCCAGAATAAGCAGTTGAAAAACAGATGGATGGATGGATGGATGGACTCCTTTGTTCTTCACTGCATATTTGAATGTGTGTGTGCCCTGAAAAACAAATGTCAGCCTCGTTCTTGTATAAACACAGTAAAATCTTGGGAAGCCATAAATCAAGACGGAGTATTATTATCTGCTCTCGACGCAGTTCATCTTTATGTGGCCGTGAAATGTTTCGGCTGCACTGGACAAAACAGAGGCCAACCCATAGACTCTGATGTCTTCTCATGTGCTCAGTATAGTCACACTGAGATGCATACAGTGTCCACAGTGAGCAGCGGATAAGCTAATCCCTCAGTGATGCTAATTAGCATACATACGCAGAACAGTTAAGAGTAACTGGCAATGCAGACAGACCCCAGCAAGCTTCTTATACCAGGGGCAGACAGGTTTGTTTTTATCATCTGTAATACAGTATAGAACAATTTAGCTCCAGGAGCACATTGTATAAACATTATTTTGGCAATTTTTATAACCAGTAAATTGTCTGGATCTCATTCAGTTATAAACTGAGATGAGCTTTTCAGATTTAAAAGAAAACAATTAGGAAAGAAGAAGTGCCAGAGATGGCAAATGGGGCAGAACGAGAGCTGTGCAGGTGTCGTGTAACACGGGAAGTAGGAAAGGGACAATGAAAAATACGCAGCAGTTAAACAAGGCTCAGTCCATTTCTGTCAAAGCCCAGCGGGGAAAAAGTTGATGTTTCATAGAGGTTTAGATTTAAAGAGCAACCGCTTAGTTCATTAAATGAATGCTGCTATTGCCCCATCTTGCAGAAAATAAGTCGCGCGACATTTCGTGCAGTTTGAGTTTCAAGGGAAATTACACCGAATATCATGCTGGTTCCTGAGATGAATCCAGCTTTTCAAAGGTCATGCCGATATTTAGTGTAAAATTTCAGGGTTAAAACTGAAATATTTTGCATGGAAATCACTGATGTTTTTAACCATTACAGTCATTAACATCCTAATAGTATAAATTTGCAGAAGGGGAGCATCAATGAAATAAATATATGACATGCAATATCCATTACTTACATTAAGTATTTTTTGTATAACTAATACAATAAAAATAGGCTGTACATCCCTGCTGTACATTTAGTAACCAAACCATCATGTCCGGCTGATGCAAACCAAACCTTGGGACATCCACACTTCTTTGTAGAATAAAAAAAAACAACATTAATGTGTCCCCTAGTCGCTCTACATGACCACAACAGGACAAAAACCTCTAACAGTTACATTATCTTGGATCTGGTTACAAAAGCCCTTTTGAGACTTCTTTACAGATAAAAAACATTCTTTTCCTTAAGACAATTAATACTTTCCTCCTCCCACACACCTGTTTCTGAAACAGCCCAGCACGTTCAACAATGTTTTGAAGACCAAATAAAGTTAACATCATACTGTCTTTGCATGACCCTTCTTTAAAAGGGGCAAGTTCATGCTTCTAATTAAAACAGTCTGCTTGCTTTTATATCCTTTGCTTTAAATGAAGGCCCATATTTACTGACTGTCATATAGACTTTGTATTATGGAAAACATGCACATACATGCACCCAGAGACACGAATACACAATCTGACTAACTTGCATACTCCAAGAAACAGCAAGCTGCATAAACTGCTCATATTATTACATTAATACATAAACTGGGGCAAATGTATTTGAAACACATTAGGAAGTCAACAAAAATGTCAAAAAGTAATCAGTCAGAAAATTATTATTTTCTAATTGGAAAACAATTCCACCCCTGACCAGAGATGGTGCCTCTCTGGAAGGGTCACTGCGGGGAACGGCTGCTGTGTGAGATGTGATCTGTTATCCTACCGTGTCACAATAGAAAGGGACTAACGGGAAAAAGGATGCGGGGTGGCCACGGATCGGTGTGAAAAAAGTATTATTAAGTGTTTATAAACAGAATGATGTCAAGCACAATTTACACTATGCGAATAAAAGAGGGTTTGTTCTATTTCGAGTACAGGACAATAGATGAACTCATTTCACTGCAGTAAAACAATGAATTCCTCACAGTCAAGGGATGACATGAAAACAACTATAGTACAATGGCTATATTCCTTGAAAGAGATAAGCGATTGCTGGTACTGTAAGGGTACGTAACAGATTCCACTTCAAATCTATCAAGTGAAGCGAGTTATATATACGATAACTGACCTGACCACGAGTCGCAGGCAGGAACTGCTTTTCTCCTGTCAGGCCTTGGATACCAGTGTTTCCCAATATGCTCCTCTGGGACTCATAGAGAGTCCATGTTTTTCCTACCGGGAGCTGGGAAGAAGCAAAAATGTAGACGGTCTGGTAGACCGGAGTTCAGAGGGAGCAAAAACGTGGACCGGCTGTGGGTCCAAAAGGACCGGACTGGGAAACACTGCTTTTGACTCTCCCACCAGCCTGAACATCATGTTATTTCAAACCCGCTCATTTCAGAAAGGAAACTCCTTGAAGTGATGGCATCAGATAATAGCTGGGGGCAGTTGTCCCTGCCTGCCAGTCACCTGGCTGAGTGAGAGGCCTAATGTAAAGGGAGCACTAATAACAGACCTTATCCCTTCTGCTCTTTAATCGTGTCCATTTCCTCAACTCTTTCACACCGAAAGAATCCAGTACATGCGACATCAAAGACGGCAAGTGCAATAAACAAAACCGAAACATGAATAAATAAATATCTTCTTATGTAACCTTTTTTCCAGTCGTACTCATGAAGCAATTCTCTAAGATAAAAACATGAGAGGTTTTCAAAGTTGGTCCAGCATCCACGACAGATAAAGCTACTTGAAAACAGCTATTGTAGCAAGAGATTTACTGAAAGCAACAGATTTTAGACACTGGCGACAGAGGGCAGCTGAAATGCTTACAGTATAAATACCATTTAGTTAATACGTAAAATATCTGAATGATTTATTTTAAAAAGTCTGTGTATTGGTTGGATTCATTTTCATGTTTTCTATAAGATGGCACTTTGAAACATGTCTGTTTTTACTATAGCTTTGTTCTGAAGCTAACAGTACATTAGTCACATTGTCAATAGATTACTTCACCTGGCTTAGGTCACATGGGCGCGTTCCAGTGCTCTGTAATAAAATCAGACAGCCACCTACAACACACACTTACACGCATTCCTTATGAGACAACTTGACCCATGATTTCAACGAATCCAGAGATGTTTCCACTTGGCCCCGCTTCTCAGATATAAGTGCGGTGTCTACCGTGTTGAAATGCACACACACACACAAACTGTCCCACATAGGGGAAGCAGACAAGCCCCTAGGAAAGGTCTTACATAAACAATATCGCCTTTTTATTGCTTGCACTTACAGATTTTCTTTAAAGTGTCCCGGTCAAGTGGCCTACAGCTGCTGGGCCGCTGCTTCCGGGTCCAGTCTACACCCACAGAGGGACACTTGGGCCGGCTCTGCAGTTCAGCCTACTAGGGGCACTCAGGGCTATCACAAGGCTCAGTTAAGAGCGCGGCACTGGAAAGGCGCCATGGCGCCACGTAGCGGCATCGGAGACCGCAACCCGCTAGCAGGGGCCACCATCGAGGCGCTATGCCTGCTTATCCTCAAGGGCCCTGTGCTGAGGGACTAGTGAGCTCTTCAGGATTTGCCTAAATAGCGTGTGGTTCTGTGTATAGATTCCTGGCAGTGTAATGAAAACATAGGGGACGGAGGCCAGTGTAGGTTTCTCTGCAGTATTATCAGATTGTGACACAGAACGCTGAATGAGCAAACTGTGCTTGAATTTATTCAGCTGTTCCCGTAGGCTTATGTTTCACAAGCAGCTGCCACAGAACGCTGGCCTCCACGTGACTCGACTTTAAACGTCTTTGACAAGCCCTTTAACGGTTTCAAGTAAACCGCACGGGAACTTCTGACAAAATATCGCCTTGCCAAAGCCCTGAAAAATGCAGAGCTCCAACATGGGAATAGTCATCACAATTGTTTCCCTGTTCCTCGACGTTCACTTACTACCCAAACAATGCATCAGCCATTTTTATACCGTGTCTTTCATTTGAACATAGACACATCATGCTATGAATTTCAAGTGCTGCAACATTGTTTTTCATCACCGGTTACACTTTTGGTGGAATCTTAAATACAAATAAAGACAAGCTAAGTCTTAAACAACAAACACCATAGATCCCTGAATTTTGACAATATCTGTCATTTCTCATTCATGAACATACTGTAGTGTTCTTAAGGGTCAAATCCTTTCAAGGACATACTTACCTTAAATACCTCCCTTGTTATGATAAATGGAGCTTGGCAATAGTATTCCGAAAAAAGCAGGTGGCTACACTTTTGCTATGTAAATAGACTGAAAACAAGCACTGAACAGAGAGAGAGAGAGAGAGAGAGAGAGAGACAGAGAGAGAAAGAGAGAGAGAGAGAAAGAATATTTGAAAAATCTTGAAAATGTGAACAGGGTTGGAAAAAAGATTAATTACTACATATACATCCTCCTGAAATGTGGGGTCTGTGCTTCTCTGCCTAAATGGCTCTATGCACTATCTGTACCTGCATATCTGCATCTTCTCAGCAAGTCCTCCCTCTAGCATTCATCCTTCTTCGCCCGCTCTTTGTCTTTTTTCCTTCCTCTTCCTCAGCACGTGGTCAAGATGGAGATCCTTTAGGAACTGTGGATCCCACTCTAGGCAAAGTCTGGTCAAGTGATAAATGTAGAGTTTCAGCATTGTGCCATGGCTGTTTGCTCCAACTGTGACTGCATCATCTGTGGGAGGGAGGCACAGGGGGTCAAAGGTCACACACTGTACACACAGAGAACCAAAGTGACCTCAGAGAGCTTCTGCACTGCTATAAACAGGCTGTGCGATGGACAAGTAAGACTGACACAGGGACAGTGGCAAATGAAAGAGGAGGGAGTTTTAACAAAATACCGGTGGAACTGTAAAAAGATGCTTTATTAAGGGAGTTTGAGAGGGGTAGCAGAGGTGATCTGGATGACTTTCCTTGTGCTGCCAGAAATCCCAAACAAGAATTTGGGAGTCTCAGCCTCCCAGACCAAGAGATAAATAAATTAACTATGTGAACAAAAAACTCGCACACTGTGGCATAACCAGTCCTGACTGATAGAAGCCAGAGGATCACATACCAGTAGAACCGGGTACGATGTGAGCAATTTGAGAAGAGCCAACAGTGGGCAGGGCAGGGCGGAACACTCAGGTACACAGTAATATGAGGGCGGGGACCTGTTCCATGGAGGGCCGGTGTGGGTGAGGGTTTTTGGCATGACCTCTCATCAGCCAATAATAAAACAGTGGTTCTCAGCTCCAGTCCTAGGAACCCACTGTTATTGGCTGACTGGGAGGCCATCCAAAAATCCTGCACTCAACTTGGAACAGGTTCCCCACCCCTGCACAAGCACAAGAGCTCCAGTAAAATCACCTCTACAACTTCTGTATGCATATAATTAAACACACACATGCACACACACACACCTTATCCAAGTGTACCTGATAATCACTTTGTACATAATAGGTTGAGACCAAAATTATAACTGCACGATGTGGAGGATAATGCCAGTATAAATAAGTTGCCTACTAATGTTTACTCATAATGAACTAATTAGTTTTCCATTATAATGCATCTTTGTACCAATAAGAATGGCGTTGGGTGAAATGCCTTTTTCCACCCTTCCTCCTGTCTTAGTTATCGCTAATGCGTGTTAAGTGAATAAAATGAGATCCTTCTGTATAAAAGTAATCAAACTGCCCACAATGGCTTTCCTATGGCTCACCCCAACAGAGCAGCAGTCTGTTAGCCACCATAATCACAGAGCACCCAAGGTCAAGGAGAGACTGCTTGAGGAATGTGCAGAGGGCTTTATTACAGCAACTTGGAGAAACACTGGAAAGAATTCTCCTGACCAAAATAAAGTGCCCTGCCATGACTTCCAAATGTCATAGTAACCCCTGGCCTTTCACATTTCAGCAGTGTCATTATGTAATTAACACCAATTAAGTAATTTGGGCTGTAAGAATGTCAACGATATACGGGGAGCCATGTCAATTATACCAATAGGTGACCCTAGAAAATGAGAGGACAACAATGAGCCTCAAATTGATTTCTTAAAGTGAAAATCACCTCTTCTGGCTCTCCACCCCCCTGAAGGTCAACCCTAATTTTCTGTATTTACAAGCAGTGATATGGTACCACTCCAGACCTGAAGAGCACATTGAAAAAAGTGGGCAAAGAATGAAACACAAAATAAACACTTTCCGTGATTTTTCAATGAAAGGTCACTAAAAGCAAACATCCAATATACCCCTGGGAGAGTGAACATAAATAATGAACTTAAACAAGTGAATAGTCATTTTGAAGTACTTTATATGGATCTTTACACTCAGCCCTATTCAGTTTTCCATTGAAAACCACCCATGACAAAAGCGCATGTGGAACTATGTGACAAAGAACCTTATTCAATTCTCATACATTATGATAAAAATGAAGATGTCAAACAAGAAAAATAAAATATGCAAGTCAATACCACCTCAAACGCATGACTCACTAGACCAACAATTGCCACAACTCTACTTACAATTTACTTTAGTATAGATACAGCTATATCATTATAGTAGAATGAGTACCTGTACCTGGGTGTTACCTGAAGCCTGAAAAGACTTCCTCAGTATATGAATCACATAATCTGTTTGGAGGGACACTGACAAAGAAACCTCACACAGTTTTTTTGCATAAAACCAAACAAGACCAGACGATGTCGAACCAGGCAGAATTTATGTTTTTTTTCTGTTGCAATCAGAAACTTCAACTTCTCTATGGACTCTGTATTTACATAGAAACAAGGATATTGTAACGTTAAATCGATTAGCTTTGGTGATGCAATTATTATTCAGATAAAAACAGCAGCAGAGAAATGTAATACACGGAAATGTTAATGAAATTAAATGTAAAATAACTAGTGTGTTTCCTGTGATGAACATGACAAATATTATTGCCAGCTATTGAAGACTGAACACCAATAAAGACTTGTAGAGCGCAAACATTAAAAAGTTTTGTCCGCTTCACAAATGTCTACAAAGTAGCCATGATAAATTATAAGACTTGAGACTCATTTAAGTCTATTGTTTCACTTTCAAAATATTTGTCAAACACTATTCCAAAGAGGCAACGTTTAAAAAGAGCACTAAGTTGATTGTTTCTATACAAGCTATCAGTCATCATCAGGTTGATGGTGGTCTCCAGCCCTGGTACTTCCTGGTATGGAACCTTTTGTTACGGTCTGTCACAAAGAAGATGGCAATGGAAAAAACAATGCTTCATAGTATGTTCTGCTACGTTCATGGTATGTTTCGTATTTGGTAACTGTTTTATAAGATTTAACTTAACCCTGAGGTGTAAATGTGAGCGATAGACAAAGGAAAAGTGAAATACTTTCCCCTTTTTAAGACTCAGTTGTCAATATCAGATATCGGACATGAGGATGGAAATTAATTTGCGTCTCAATCTTATTTCCTTTCTATGTGATCCTCAAGAGCCTTATAGGATGTACCTAATCAGTACCACATTACTTTGTAAAAGGAAATCCTTGAACAAAAAGCCTGTGTAAAAGGATGGCAAATTAGTTTCAGGACTTTCAGAACCCTGAAGTGAAGGCCATGAAAGCCCCGCCTGCTTGGGAGGGTCTGTGTGTGGGGGCAGGGCAGCTCTAATTGTTTATTACAAAAGAACAAACTATAAGAAACAGTGAACAAACCAATACCCCCTGCGAGTTTGTGGTTCACCAGGTTCTAGAAAATTCTGTGCATGTTTCAAATGAAAAGGAACTTTTAAAAAAATTTTTTTTTTTTACATTTTATGTGTTACATCTTTGCTGAAAGCAGAGTAGCGAGCCATCTGCACATTGTCAGGGCTACGCTCACGTGTTTCTCAGTTAAGGCGAACTGCACGTGATCAACATTTAAGTGCCTAATTTCTTTGGATTACTTACAGATGGTAACTGCAAAGGTACACGGCGTCTGTCCGTCACATCTGTACTTTAAGTGCCAGGGAAATACACACCAAATAACAACTAATCCAGAGAAAGGCGATTATGAAAAAGAAGGCACCATATTTCAATGTCAAGAAAAGAAGGAGATATCGGCCAATGTGATCTGACTTGTATAAATGCCAATAATATTTAAAAATTGGGGCTTGGGTTCCACTTCATCCCAGGAGTAATCTGGCTCCTACTATTTCATCGTCAGCTGGGCAATTTTATCATTCTTCCAACTTAACACGAGTCACATTTGATTTTTGCCACTCGCATCAAGCTAATCGGTATGAGCTTCCAACGCACAACAATCATTCAGTAAATTAATGTAAGTTTATATTGTCTACGCTAGCAACAAGGATCTTGTGTCGCATATCTTTCAAAAAGAGTTTTGTTTATTCTTGTAAAACCCATTTTACTAATGGTAATTCATTCATATGTACAACAAATTACATTTCAGTAATTCTCCCAAATATGCGTGAGTGCAAGTCGAACATTTATACGAGTGTGTGTAAATTAAAAAAAAAAAAATCTATAAAGAGAATTTATATTTTGCATTTAATGATGAAACAATGCTTTCCACTGAAGCCTGGATATTTGGAAATGCAGATGACTTTACAAGATGCCAGACTTCACAGAAACAGACTGAGCCCTACTCAGTTTTGTGCCTGTCATGACAGCATAGGGGTACACGCAGCTTGCTGGTTGCCAGATTACAAGGCAAGCCAAACGATAAACTCAACCTTGGATAAACTTCTCAACTGCAGTTCAAAGACAGCGGCTCCTACACAGGTTCAGTCGCGGGTTCCTTTGAAACTGTGCCCTGATCTTCATTATACACAATTCCCTAACCTGGAATGGCTTGCAGGATCCTGCTGGTAATGTACACTCTTCAGTGCCAGTAAAAATGGCAATTGCGCTTTGAAGTGGCATCATTGCCTTGAGTTATTAGATTACGGTTAGCCATCTTACATAAAACACACAACATTATATGTATGCCTGGCATTCCCCTCGATGCCAAAACTGAAGGGTGTCAAACAGATTATCCTTGCTGCAAGTCACCATATTTATTATGAGTCTGATTACCGGGTTTGGGAATTCTGTCAACATAAAATAGTTTAAGCCCCATGGCATCAAATAACTTCTTAATAGGATTTTACAAAAAGCTGATTTTCCAAACATATAACGGGTTCCCAGAAAAATAAAGTTATTACAAAGATCGCTAAACTTTTTCAGTGGAAAAATAGATTCTTAGGAAAGAGGTTATGCATATTGACATTCAGTGAACAACTTAAATCGTATTATCCCGGGAAGGAGAATTAAGAATGTTCAGTGATGTTCCAGCCATGCTCTGAGGAAATAGCCAGCTAAGATTTTATCCAGCGGAATATTTGCAACTTGCAAAATAAAGCCATCCATTTATTAGACCTGTTTATTACAAGCTCGGCGCTGGCTGAGAGCCAGAGAGCCGGCGTGCCTCTGCATATCGAGGATCTCACGTTTGGAATTCACTACTTAAGAAAAGTGAAACTGACATATCCCCCTCACTCAGCAGCCCTCCGTCTGAGGAAGGGCTTGCTCTCGCTCTCTCTCTCTGGGCACTGTAGCCAAGACTGGCTCTGCGCGGTCACACGTGCGTAAACGCAGATTACATCCTGCCTTTGATATACCAACGTAATTGTCTCTCTCTGTTGTCCTGTCTGTCAGGAGAGTTAAATTATAGTTAATCTAGGGAAGAATCCCGGATCGTTTCTGTCAGTTCTTGCCCCGAGACAAGACCTCTGTGCCAGAGAAGATGCTATCTGGCAGGCTGCTGTTACATCCCTCACCTGGTTAAGAACAAGGAGAAGAGCGAGACGAAAGCAATTTTTGTTTGAGGAAGAAAACAAACAAAGCTCTCTAGCTCACAATGCGACAGGCGTGGTTTTGACAGGGGGATGCGTGTGGGACACTCCTGTGACTTCTCTTATGCTGACACCTGCCTTTTGCAGCCCAGATGGGGGCTTTTATGGCAAACAAAAGAGCCACACAGGAAATAATCCACTACTTCCTATTTTTGAAATCTTATATGGAAACGAAAGATGTATCAGTATGTTCAAAGGCAGGTTATTTGGACTGTAAAAACAAACATTCAACCCCAAAACCATTAACATTTTTCTATTTATGTTACACAGAAACGTCTGCAAAGTATCTTTCAACTGTTGTTAATACATTTTTTTGTTTTTGAGGATTTTTCTAAATAATGATACTGTGGGGATGCGTTGCAAACTCCACACACATAAACAGAAACAAAAGCCTTAACCACCTGGTTCCATTTAAGGTCTACAGTGGAAGTGGAATTACTTAAAGGCAAATAGTTTTGTCATATACTCCTAACTGCTCAAGCACCTTAAAAAGAGGGGGATGGTTATTTTACTTTTGATTCAGGACGGTACAATTATATCATTTCTTGGCAAATACAAGTATGCATATGGTATAACTGGAAGGTCTTATGAGCAAAACTTAGAACGGCAGCTAACAGCTTTCATTATAATCACAGGAAGGACTCTGCGATCCGGTCAGTGGCTGCTTACTCACACGTGACGTGTCACAATAAGTTCTTATCTCACGCCTGGATATTCGGAATGCGCAGAAAGTGCGCAAAGACACCACATGCTGAAGCTTCAATCCTCACATACAGTAATATGTGTGTTTGCAGACTCACTCGGTAGGAAAAAGAGAAGGAAGGAAGGAAGGAAGGAAGGAAAAAAGAAAGATAGCCAGTGAAAGGGACAGGTCGAGAGTCTATTTCTTTGCATGTTTCGGAGCCTGGGCTGCACCCCTCATCGCAGTCATGCAACCCAATACTGCTAAATGCTGCAGGTCTCCATCGGCATGATAAAGATCAGCCCATCTCCTGCGTGGCCCGGGCCCCATAGCCGCCCCCCTACCACGCTAACAAGCGGCCTTCTGCCTACGATGCTGCAGGATGCCTCATCTTGCCCAGCGGCTGGATTTACAAAGAATCGCTCCTCTATCATCACGATGCTCTCATCCCCCAAGAAGGAGGCACACGGAGCCGTCACACGGCATCCCCTGGGCAGCGCGCCACTCACTTAAGACTCGGTATGGAGCCGACTGGTAAATGGAATTACGCTCGATCCTTTAATGACACGAGTGGAGGGAGGGTAATGCCTTTTGCCAATCCCAGCTGATAACTTGCGTTACTGTGTCTAGGGAGCAGCTGAAAGAATTCTTTGTGCATTGGTGTGCCTGATTCTTCACTCTGTAAACGTGCCTGAAGAGTCCTTTGGGAGTTTCGTACCTTGCCAGTGTATAGCATTACCACTGACCTGCGGCATGCTTTTGCAGGAGAAAAGCATAGCAGACTGGATTATTGCTAGCACTCCTTTGTTTGCGTCTCTGCCAGTGAAAAGTCTTCAGAATGTATTTTTTTCAATGATGGATACCACCTAAGTTGGGCCATCAGGTACCCAAACCACAGTGGGGTGGCAGAGAGGAACAGGGACAAAGATGCGAGCGTGCCTGCTCCACAAGGACCTGTCAGCAGGCGAGGGAGGCGCGACAGCGTCAGAGTGGTCTCTCCCTGTCTCTTCTCATTTTTTCACAAGTTCACACTCCACAGGTGTCCATCCGCAAACTCTGCAGCTCCGGTTTTGCTCAGAGGATCCACAGAAAACCAGAAATATGAAACACCGCCTGGCAGAGTTGACTGATGGCCATCAATTCATATGACTTAAATCACCCCCCACGCCACCCCTTGACTTTCACATTGTCCATAACTTTGAAAATTAGAAAATTAATGTGATTTCCTATAAAAAGAAGACATTTCTAAGAATCTTTTTCATAATTTCCACCTCCTTCTGTGACTATTCAGACAGTCACCACCAGCAAGTTGTTCTTTTTAAATGGTTGAAATGACAAGATGTACTGTACTGTAACCTGGGATCGGGTACACGTCTGTTGGGGAGAGGTAGACAGACACTCCCCCAAGGCTCTTTGTCAACATCATTACTCTCTGTTAGCATGCAAGGGAAGCCTTTCTTCTGACTGCCTACAAAGGTACATTTGCAACCTTTGATAGCCGGAATAGTTAAATGCAGCATGTCATGATTTTCACGGGGTTGCATGACATGTTTCACGTGCATGTTGCTCTTTTCAGTGTTATGCACTGGATGGCACTCCATGTGAATGCCTCTGTTTCAGGGTTATGCACTGGATGGCACTCCATGTGAATGCCTCTGTTTCAGGGTGTGCCTGCTGTCTGCATTCCAGCAGAGTCTGCCTGATCTTGCATATATTTTTGCTCTTTATATTTTTCATGCTATTTGGCACAATGGATTTTCACAGGACATCAAGTGAAATGCACATCAAACACACAACTCACTCTTGGAACAGCAGCTCATCTAGCTATTTCTGTCTTCAAAAAAGAACAAATAGTAACTTAAAAAGTAATTCACACGGCCCCTTGTCGGACATGGTGTGAACCACAAAGAACTCCATGTTTAAATATTCACAGATGAGTATACAGTGCTGTGCAAAAGTCTTAGACAGTCAAAGGAAATGTTGAAAGCCATTTATCTGGGTACGAAGTGTGTATTTGCTCAGAACACAAACACAATTTAATATCACAACATATGCAAAGATATAAGAATAACATGATAAAAACTAAAAGGAATTTCTCCTGTTCTCCAAAAAGTTAGGTGAATCTTGTTGGCTAGATGAACACCACTGTGGTTCCTACACCTCTCCTCATGGGCACCCCAGATGTTCCAAGACTTTGTTAAGCTTCACAACTAAATTAATTAAGGTGGGGTAATGGTCAACTCAAAAAATACATGGGTGTGACAGGCATAATGTCATAGTTTTACACAAGCATGAAGATCATTTAAGCATCATTTTCTTTGACTGTCTAAGGCTTTTGCGCAGTGCTGTATATCATGACATTATTTTACTACACAAAACAAATAATCCATCCATCCATCCATCCATCCATCATCTGCCGCTTGGTCCGGGATCGGGTCGCGGGGGCAGTAGCCTCAGCA
>JAODJX010000109.1:13083915-13108489 GCA_026776945.1 Isichthys henryi
AGCGTTAGCATTTTTCCCATAGAAGTGAATGAGCGGGCCCCATAAGGATAGGTATACCCTACATGTGCGTGCATGTGCGTGTGTGTGTGGGTGTGTGTGTGTGTGTGCGTGTGTGAGTGTGCGTGTGTGTGCGCGTGTCTGTGTGTGTGTGTGTGATACGAAAAGCAGATCAGCTGTACAGGACTGACTCGACTTTTCCTGTATTGGCTGATTGGATAAAATGGAACCGATTCCCCTAATATTATACGAGCAACAGTAAAGACAAACTTAATTTTCTTCTTTCTTTTTAAATACAGGAAAGCAGCCCCTGGATTCAGGACTTTATTTTAAAATGAAGTTCACTAAAAATACTGGAAACTCTAATTAAGAGTGACAATATTCTTGCGTTTTCATGCACCCTGGCAGAACCCTTTGCCCTGTCTACACAGGACCACTGCAGATTTCTCGTTATTAAAAACCAGACGCCGAGACAAAGAATTTACATGTTGCCGAATCTAGCAAACGCATCTGACAGGGAAAATAAATATGACCAAGACAGGACTAAGAGTAAATCTGGCTACAGACCATATGCTACTTCTTATAAACGTGAAGACGGCGGCGGAAAGAAAAAGAAGGAGAACGGAAAAATAAAGGCTGGTAATTCTAACTCTGATAAACATTTTATAGCTGTTTTCTATTTCCTTACTAAGACCCAGGGCCAGACCTTGAGTAATAATCCAACTCCGGCTCACACAAATAAAACATGGCGTCACTGGGAACCAAGCCTGTACTGGGAGCCCAAACTCCTCCAGCAGGTGACTGCTTCACAGCAGGCTTCTGACAATCAAATGACCAAACCGTGGGTTTACTTTAATTCCGACAGACTCCAAAAACAGACTTTACAAACTAAAAACATAAACTCGTGCAGCTAGCCAGGCAAGCAGCCATGAAGTATCCGCGTTCATCGAAATGCCACGGTGGAGCTCGCTGAAGAAGGGTCCTCGGAAAGGCAGCCCATGCAGCGCAGCCGCGAGAAGCTTCACCCAGGCCCAAAGAACCAGGAATGTTCCTTATCGCACCGCACCGCACAAACAGACAGGGAGTTTTGGATATTTAACAGAAAGACAGAAATTAGCAAGACTGTTTCAGGATGTAAGCTCTTCCAAAATTAATGGATCAACGATTATGAATAAACTCTTCAAAAGGGACCCACATGCTGTATTGCACCAATAAAATTATCATAAGCAAACAATTTGTGCTGCAATTCATGGCCTCAAAAGACCTAACAAGCAAAGACATTAAGCTGATTTAGGAGACACTTTTATCAAGAGTAACATGCATTTTTGTAAGAGAAATCAGCATCAGACGCCCCCAGGAGAAATTGGGGGTTAAGAGCTGTACTGAAGGCCCCACCAGTGGAACTACTCAGGGAACCTTGGGATTTGAGCATCTGAGGAAAATTGTACATCACATGTACCTATAATAATGGGAATAATAGGATAACAGAGATACGGCCTCTGATATCTCATGTTAATGAAACAAAGGGCCTTTGATGCCCAGTGTTTGTCGTTAGAGCTGAGACTGCAGACTGACGTCGTACTGATGCGTCTCACTTTGACTCCTTCTGTAAACACAAACCGCTTTAGTGAGTCTCTGGTTATGTTTCTCAGGACAATATGACCACTTTGGCTAATGTTCAAAACAAGCAAAAGAGGATTTTCTGATGCTGCCTAATCTACTTAAAGTCTTGGGTTTACACTGACAATATGTTTACTCAAGGTAACAATAAACCTCATCATCGATAGAACAGTCTTGGTGTTGGTCTTTGTTGCACTGATTGCGGGGTCAAGAATGTTGTTTATCTTGGAAAATATTTTGATTAATAAAATCTTGAGAATGGAAATAAAATGCATTTTAAATTCTGTTTTTATGGCTCAAAAAATGTATTTGAGGCCCTCCCTGCTCGGGGTGGGGTGATCTGAAACACAACACATCTGGCAAGGAGTCCGCGTGCTTCACTGAGTTAAGTGTGGTGCTGATTTGATGAAGACTGGAGTGGCAGCTCCGACTCAAAAGTTGTTTTAAGAAAAAGAAAAAAAGCAATTAATCTACACACAGATAAGAAAGATGAAAGAGATCATTCTGACGGTGCTCAGAAGAAAAAATATACACATATAGGGGCTGCAGGTGACCTCAAGTAAAACAGTGAAGGTCAGTTTAATTTTTCACTACCCTACTGCAAAGGGGCTATTGAAATTATTCCTGCTTCCAAGATTCTTTGGATACAACTTAGTTGGTATTATTACTAATAGTGACCAACACAGGTCTAAAAATGTATTTAGATAATGTAGAGATATTTGGATAATATTCTAGGGACTGCCGTGCTTTTCCCTCTATCCCGATTCGTCCCTCACACGGGGTATGAGGATGATGAAATTCCTAAGTTCAAACACCGGATCTGACAGGGATCCTCCCCATCCCCCATCACTCTCCAACTGTCAAAACAACCGACATCTACCTTCTGCCCGGAGAGCACAGGTGTGGGGGACCGATTAGCTCTGGGAAGTTCCCTGTCATCAGTCCCCTCTGCACACCAAGCTAAATACGGGTTTAAGAGGAAGTCTGCGGAGTGGGGCTCTACTGCATGTCTGAGAGGGAGAGTACAGCTGAGTCCTTGGAAAGGAACCTCAGGCTTTGGTACTAATAGTACAATAAGAATGTTCAGGAAATGCAGCACGGCATAAGAATGATAGTAATGGTCAGAGGAATTTACAATTCATCTGTATACTTCAGGACAGGCTGAACACAAAGACTGAAGTTTGGATGTAACTGAACTGCAGCTCACTGCTGGCATTCATACAAGGCAACTTTGCTCATGATTGTGTAATGATTAGCAGAAAATAATATCATTTATTGTAATAGTTTGTCTTGGACATATGAAGAAGTTGCACCAGAATATCACCATAAACTATCCCTGAAATGAAGTACAAATACCAATCATGTCTTTTCAAGGCAGTATACTTGCAGTATATATTTCCCAAAATACAAAACTGGTTTTCAGAATAATACTACTATAAAAATAATACTTAATCAGTACATACATGCATTATGCTTTTTGTGCTGTAATTCATTTATTTCCTGACCATTTGGCTTAAAAAAAATGTTGCTACAAACATGTCCCACAGTGAAGAGGTTTTAAACGCTGCGTCTGGGGAAACCTCATCAAAGACACGACTCTGCACTAACAGGATAGCTCATCACATCACAGAAATATATTTCATACCATGCTATGCATGTTTTCATAATAACGGATGAGCACAGAGGGCAGATCACACAAAAGGTCCCTGTGACGGGCTCAGCGTCTCCTGCTTTGTGGCCCTGCCCTACTGCCTTTTCACAGAGCTATCATTTATGTATCAGGCCCCTGGGCTAGACGGCTTCGAATATGATCATTTTTTTTTCTAAAATTCAGATATAAAGCCTCCAGGCAGGTGTTCACACGCAATGAAGAACTGAATCTGCACCGGCCTGTCCGTCCGAATGGCAGAGACTCCGCTATGCGAAACATTCCGAGTTTGACGAAAGAAAAAAAAAAAAAACATCGGAACAGTATCCAAAGCAACATGGCCGCCAAGGCCAGCGGCTTCTGCTTGTAAACGAGCTGTTACTGGCTATACAGCTCTGGGGAAAATGAAGAGGCCACTCCATAGTTTTTAAGAATCTGCATTGTTAAATCCTGATTTAATCCTGGTTCTGCTGGCAGAAGGTTACACTGAGCAGCAGGTTGCTTCCAGGCTCAAAATTTGTAAGACAACAGTATGCAAGAACAAGTGAAGCAGGAGACACTGGGAACACTGGGAACGAAGAAAAACCATCCAGGTAGAGGGCAGAAGTGACTTTCTAGTGCCAGCAATGACTGCCAACTTATCCAACAGTGCCCCATGAATCACAGGATGGCATCATGTGACCTTATATAGGAATGGAAAACATTACATGCAGGTGTGAAGTGCTCTGCGAGAACAGCTCTTATCAGGCTCCTAGAAGCAGGACTGAAGGCTCATAAAGCAAGGAAGAAGCCCTTCATCAGTGAGAAACAGGGAAGATCCTGGCTGGAGTTTGCAAAAACATTGTATATTTTACACAGAAGCACACCCATAAATTGAGAAATGAATGAAAGTAATACACTGTGGTCTCTTAATTTTTTTCCAGAGTTGTATGGTTAAGCAGCTGTAACCAAAATGGCAGCAGAAGCAATATTTGGCACTGAATGTTTGTAAAAACCTGAAATTCTATGCTAAGCGATAAACAAAAGACAAATATGGAAGAAACACATCATTTGAGTGAAAATAGCAGCAGTACAGCTGGTAGAAGTTATACCAGAATGGCTGCAAACTGAGACCTGTGAGTTCTGGCCATCATTTCACAAACGATCCCAGAGGGTGGTGAGCACTGAGAAGGACGCCCTGGTCAATGGTCTAACCAACAGGGCTACAGCTGGATTTATGAAGTCAGGCTTTCTATCATACTCATGTAGTCTGTAGGATTAGTTTAATCCCTATCTGCATACAGTATTTACATGTGATAAATGCTGATTATTATTCCCCAGCTTCTATTATTAAGTGAAATCATCACCAGTATTTTCCATCCAGTTTGGGCTAATTGTGAGGAAACCTATGAAAGGCCTCTCACTTTAAGGTGACCACAGAGAGGTGATCGGAGGTAAGTTTCTGCCCCACGGATGTGTTCATAATCCCAGCCGGAGATACAGACTGTGGAATGACCATTCGGACTGAAGGAATCATTGCACAGCTGATGGTTACAGTAACTTTGCCAGTGCTACATCTATACAGGGGATTTATTCAAAAGTCTGTTAAGAAACTGCATCATACTTTGCTTCTTTTTGCAATACCATCGTGCCTAATACCCTTCGTTGTGTGTGGGCCTGTTTTACAGCGATCAGACACACTTCCCACAACAGTGGGGCGAACAGGACGACATTGTGTAACCTTTAATTTCCTGCTTCATGGCTTTATTTTATTTAAATTTTTAATGCAACAGCATGGAAACACATAATTCCATGTGTCACCATAAATAACCGTGAATGAAACATCTTATTTTCTGTGGAAATCCCCGAGCGGGGCGAGGGGTGGCCTTTGGATCACTGACAGTGTGTGAGTATGCTGTGAATTTGGTGCAGCACGTGAAGTTCCTCATAAACAGTCATTAGAGGGGAAGAATGAATGACAGGGCTCATGAGGACACAGTAAAACAATAACTCAGATCATTCTGCCCTATAAAAACAAAGCCATAAGATCATTTCTTTCATTTCACTGTACCGCCCTTTAAAACTAAGGAGGTTGTTGTGTGTGTGAGTATGTTCATCAAGGGATTCTTTTGATCCAGGCAGTGACTCTGTATCTTTTCGTGTGAGAAGGTCAGAAATTCTCCAGTTTCAAATAATCATGGTTTATTGCTTTTTGATGGAGCAGCTCACTGTCAGGGTGTCTGGGGGCTCCAGACACCGGGGCTGACAGCTCATCACTCAATCTTTTATCAGCCGGGAAGATTAATTGTAACAGTCTGCTAACGATAAGTGCAACGTTTTGATGTGCAGTTTATTTGTTTGTCCTTAAGGTAACAGCATGATATATGTGACACAAGGCGATATAAACTCAATATAACACAATGGCGGTCTGGCAGATCTTAACTTGTTTAAATGAAATTAGAATTTAAGATGAGCTACCTAACCCTCTCTTTTGGAAACGCAGACACTTCTGTTTGCCTTCCAAGACGGTTACAATGCTGTCTCTGTCTTACATAACCTTTTGATAAACTCATATGATGATTTTGACTTTGTAGCCCAGAAAAAAAGGATTACAAATTATATACTGTGTATGTTTGCTACAAATACCCTAGTTTTATGGGACTGTTTACCTGTTTTAAGGTAGGAGTAAACCAAGTGTACATGTAGCTTAACACTGAGCTCCTTTGACTACACATGTAGGGAGTGAGCAGAAACTGGAGTGTGGGGAGCATAGCCATGAAAACGTAGGCACTGACCTGATCAGGAGAGGGGCGATGGTTTTCGTGGGGTGGTCCCCGGATGGGGCCACGGTGGTGCGGATGTGGGGGGTGTTGGGCGTGTGGATGGTGTTGCGGGTGGAGGGCATGATGATGGTCGTCTTCATAGTTGTCCGCAATCAGCTTCATCCTGCTCTGAGTCTGTGGTGGAAGGAAAATTAACCATCAAATAAATTCCTGGTCACAAAAGAAAAGATGTGAAGAATGATCTATGGTAACCATCAAAAGTTTGAACACGCCAAGCTACCTACAAAGAAGGTTGATAGGGTGGCATCACATGACCTGGCCACCTGACCTAAACCCAGCAGAAATGGTTTTGGAGGAGGTTGACTAAAGACTGAAGGAAAACCGTCCAATGAGAGCTCAGCATATATGTGGGACCTCCTGAAGGACAGCTGGAAAAGCTTCCCAGGAGGCCACTTCATGAAACTGGCATAGAGGAGACAGTAGGGTGAGCCGGTCCGTAGAGCAGTTGGGGTTAAGGGCCTTGCTCAAGGGCCCAATGGTGGAATCACTCTGCCGACTACTGGATTTGAACCAGTGACCTTCTGAGTCCCAATTCACAGAGCTGCCCCCCCCACCAAATTATTGTTTTTTTTGTTTAATACCTTTTTGGTCAATGCACACATTTTGCTGTGCGGAGGTGGACACTGAGAAGAAGTGCTCACAGCATCAGGAAAAGCAGGATAGGCAAACGAGTAGTCATGTCAACTACAATACAGACATCACTGCTGAACTTATAGCATAAACACACGCAGAGTGATTTATTAATAGAATGATCAGCACATACAACAAGATAAGATAAGGAATCCAAGTACAATGCAAGTGGAACAAA
This sequence comes from Isichthys henryi, assembly GCA_026776945.1. Classification (NCBI taxonomy): domain Eukaryota; kingdom Metazoa; phylum Chordata; class Actinopteri; order Osteoglossiformes; family Mormyridae; genus Isichthys; species Isichthys henryi. The sequence continues at coordinate 13,090,811 of JAODJX010000109.1, forward strand.
AACAAAATAAATACAAAAAAAGTAAAATGCAAATATACATAAAAAAATTAAACAAAGAAGGGGCAAAGGGTGTAAACACAGTACTGCAATGTGTATTGTACTGTAACAATGCGCAAAAAACGAATCAGTACTGTAACAATGCGCAAAAAACGAATCAGTACTGTAACAATGCAGTGTATTGTACTGTAACAATGCGCAAAAAACGAATCAGTACTGTAACAATGCGCAAAAAACGAATCAGTACTGTAACAATGCGCAAAAAACGAATCAGACTGATAGATGTGTCCTCCTGATAGGAGTGGGAAGATGCGTACACTGGCGCTCGCTGGAGCTCCTTGGTGATAAGAACCTGCCACTAAAGGAGCTCCGGTCAGCGTTTAGGCTGCAGGGTGGGAGGCCTTGTCCGAGATGCCAGCAAGTCTGCCCAGTGTCCGCAATCAAGCCACAGTCACCAGGGTGTCCAGCTGCACTCAGCCAGGCCACCTGATGGGCTCTTTTAGCCTGCTGAAGTCTGCTACCCCAACACACTACAGCATAGAAGATGGCACTGGAGAATATCTGCTGGAAGTGTAGCCAGTCTGGCGTCCTCTATACACCGCTTTGGTGTTTCAAGCCCAATCCACTCTGCTACACTCTCAGGTATCTGTAGTCCTGCACTCCACTTGTCAGCATCTCCGCTTCTCTTCCTGTCATGGAGAATGGTATTCTGGGAGACTTCCATCTCCTGAAATCCATCACCAATTCCTTTGTCTTCAAGGTGTTGAGCTGCAGGGTGGCATCCTCACACCACTCAGAAAAGTAGCTTGCTGCCGCTACCTACAACGATAGCAGGGTCACCAGAAAACTTCTGCAGGTGACGAGTATCCGAGCTGTAGCTGAAGCCAGAGATGTTGGGCATGAACAGAACAGGCAGCAGTACCGTCCCCTGAGGGGCCCCTGTGTCGCATCCCCTTTTGTCTGATGTGTGGCCTGCTAGTTAGGTAGTTTGTTATCCAAGATGCCATTGGCTCCTCAGCTCCTACCTTTCTGAGCTTACCTCCGCATAAGGCTGGCTTGATGGTAGTAAAAGTACTGGAAAAGTCAAAAAACATATCTCAAAAAATAAATAAAAATAAGCAAGAGGCAAATAAATATAAGAAAAAATATATAGATAAGAGAACAGCGATGGCAGGTTGTTGCCTGTGACGCCAGATATCCATTGGAATAATGCTAAAGTTAAATTAAAACCTGATGTGCGTGTTGTCCTTCCACTGGTGTAAATGTTATGCATAGTTCTTCAGTGAAGCAAGCTGGATGGGAAGCATGCAGAGGCTGGGCAACAAACGCCATCATCGCTCAGGGCCTTCAGACTGTACTTCCAGCATTCAGCTCAGGGTTCTTAGCAGAAGCTTGGATCACAAATAATTTTCACTGACTATGATATGTCACGCCCATTTTTGATTAAGCAATTAAGGCTTGCCTGAGGGAACAGGCAGCCCCCTCCCAGAACCTTGCATGAAAAGTAGGTCCTTTCTCAGCACATTCCCTGGTTCCCCATTTAACGTGAGCCTCTAGCTCCCTTCAGAGACCTAAGCCCTAACCAATCATTCCCAACATGTGATCCAAGTCATGGTAGAACCCACCCCCCCCCCACACACACACACACACACACACACATGTGGAAAACAGCTCTCAAACTAAACAGGAAGTAAGTGAAGCCTGGGGATGGTAGAGTGGGAGTGGTTCTAAAGACCGCAGTCTAAAGCAAAGATGGGGTCTTAACTCTATTAGCAGCTTAGTGGATTTTCAGATTCCAGCCAGGCATAGAGTTACTTGGTTTCAGAAGCTGGGCAGAGGTCAGGCTGACATTTCTGGCCAGCACCCTGCTGAAGATGAACCCATTTATACAGCACGTTGAGGCCAACATCTCATTCCAAGCTTCCAAAACAGCCCTTCCGCGACTATTGTGCGGTATCAAAACGAACCATTGTTTACTCCACTGGAGCAGGCAGCCGCCCTGCGAGAAATAAATCGGCCATACCATGCTGAGCCGGGGACCAGTAAAAAATAAACTTTCCAGTGTTTTTCATTAAGCACGGTTTTATTTGTGACTTTGCGTATGTGCAGCCCTGCTGTAGAAACTGAGGAACATTGTCTGTGACTGAGAGCTTGGGGATCTGGTTCCACAGCTGCACTTTATTACATTGTTACTTCCCTCTTGAACATATCTGAAAACATGCAACGTTCTCATAATGCTGCTATAACACTGTTAAATCATCAATGCGACATTGTGTAAACCTGTTAGTCTGGTATTTTGTTAATAAAGCTGGGAATTCAGGATAGGAGGCGGGGGATCTGTCAGCTCTGCAGTGGGAGTACAGTATCACCTGTAGATGCACAGATCCACACAAATTTTCTCCAGTATGGCTGTGGCATTCTGACCAACATATGGTAGCCGCTAGAGTTGGTGTAGGAAGGGTCTCCATTGGTCAGTGATGAAATTTCTTTGGTCAATCAAAGTTCCTGGAATTTCAGTATAAAATCTATCAGCCAATCCCGATAGGTAATCTAATATAATTTCAAATAAATACATGTTCTATTAGCACAATGCCTTGGACAATGTCTTATAAAGGAGGCTATGAACATGTCAGGAATGACATAATGTCACCATACCCAGCGTTTAATGACAGCTGAACATGAAACAACACAGGCTGAGTACAGGTCTATTCATTCTGGGAACCCATGGCAACAAACTCAGTGTGTTGTACATCTTGCTAATCGTGAAAGCAAGGCAAACCACATGAACGGGGGCCAAAGAAATCGAGTGAAAACCGCAGTCTGTTTTTTATGAAGGGGGGGGGGGGGGGGGCAGGGAGTGAGATTAATGACACACTGCCACAGTAACACAATTTCAGACTTCTCCCCAATCTTAGCCAGGTCTGTGACAGTGGGCTGAATCAGGAAGTGCAGACTGGCGCTGTTTATATGAAGTGTGTGTGCGTGTGTGTGTGTGTGTGGGGGGGGGTTCTGGAATGCAGGGATGAGTCAGCGGCACCATGCTACTATTGCCTTATGGCCGTTGGAGTCCTGCCCCAAGATGTCCAAATTAGGAGATTTTCAGCATATTGAGAATAACATAACTCAGGACAGCAGTGGTGGGTAGCATACCTAAAACACTTCCCTGGGGAAGTTAGCATGTTAACAGCTAATGTTTAAATAAATGAATAAATAAAAACCACATGTTAATAACTATTAACGTCACACGGCTATGTCGAGTCTGGTTAGAGGAAAGGCACATGTGAGCATGTGTTTAAGTGGAGGTGCGTGTTCCTTTAAAAATCCAACACACACATAATCCCCATCATAATCTACATCTGTGCGACAATTTGGATGCCTGTATGTCTGCTTGCACTTTCACGTAGGTGTTCAGTTTCATCCACGCATTCACAGACCATTATATCTGAGGTTAAACACCCCTGGAAAATCAGTGTGATTTTAAGTCCCATCAGCAAAGAGGGTACAGTCTCATCACTGAAGTACAGATATCTGAGCTCTCTCTCTCTCTGAAGCGCCTTATCAATCGATGGTCTCAGATTTCCCATGATACCTTGGCTGCACACTGTCATGTACGTCGAGTTCGAACAGGTCGACGTTCGCAACACTGGATGTATCTCATTAATAAGGTGACGAGGAATGGACCAAGCAAGCAAAGGAGAATGACTGAAATTAATGATGCCTTATGTCCACCATGGGGCTGGGGAATATGAATAAAGCTCATTCTGATGGCCGGCACTCACTGTAATGTATACAGGAGAACAGGGACGGGGACACCACGCCCCCTCTCCGGATGGCCCAGGGTGGGAATTAGCACATGTCAGCCAGACGCCCAGATTGTAGCCAAGTGATTCTGAAACCAAGCCTCTCTTCTCCCCTAAACTTTCGCATGATTAGCTTCCTTTGAGGTACAGATATTTCACAGAGAAAACCACACATTGCCAGTATAACCAAATGCCATCCAAGAGATCTGCGGAAAGAAAGACAGGCCTTCGCTTAAAATATGATTGATTCCTTCCTTCCATTGGGCCTCTGTAGTTTGACAGTGGTTAAATATCTAAGCCATTATCTGCTTGCACCCCCCCCCCACAAGCCCGCACTGGCATCCTGGGTATAGTTACGCCTTCGATGTCCACCTGGAGCACGACAATCGTGCCCTTATCTGCATGTGTACCATCACCATAAACGTACCTGCATCTTCTACTCGCTCCACCACAAACATGGTCTCATTTTCACCCGCTTGCCAAGGTAAAACTCTTTATCAGCCCCTGTAGAGCATGCCTTTGCCTGCTCTGTCTGGTAACAGCACCTTTATTTCCATCTGCTATCTAAGTGAATATTCTGTTCCAGGTTTGTCTCTGCTCTCCATGCATATTGCAAATAAATATTAGATATTAACACCTAGCAACACGCCGAGTTGCCCAGCAGTTATTTAACTACATTAAGATAAAAAGGAAGCCAATATGCACTAGTATATTTATAGTATACTTCTATATATTGACTAGGTGGACACATACACCCTAAATGCATTCCTGGGTGACTTCTGTTCGAGGAGCCTAAATTCATCTAAGTGGGGTTTTAGTCTGTAACACAGGAAACATATGAGACTGAGATGTTTTATTCCAATACAATACAAGGATTCTAAGCTTGTATCTCAGTCTAGTAACTTGATTTCTGCCACAGAGCTCAACTTCAGTTAGAAACAAGGTCAAACTGGCCAACGCCTGTGCATATCTGGGCACTGTCTACATATCTGGGTTACCTTTACTACATGTTACCTTTACTACATGTTACCTTTCATGTACCCATAAAAGGCCCAAGCAGTTGACCGAAACTGCATCTATCCCTTTATACGCCGGCCACTCTGTTTGCTATACAACATTGTTTGGCTTTGCTCTGAGTTCTTGATGCATCACTTCTTTATTACTCACGTAACGATGTGCCTGGAAATGCATGGATTACCAGGAAGTGACATTCACCTACGTTTGTTGGTTTATAGCTATAAAAAACACCGTGAGAGAATAAACGGTGACTATCAGGGCTGCAAATCCCATGAATCACCCACGGCCTTGGTGTGACGGGGGCACCTCAAGCTCCAAAACCAGAAGCCGCCATTCATCTCCAGCATTTGCCCTGTAAGCCGTGGGACAAACTAATACCCAGGTGGGCCTCTTATTGTAGACCGTAAGTTAAGGGAACTGTCCCTATGAATTGTTTCCAGTCAGTTATTTTGCTCTGTGTAAGAGGACAATTAGCATTCCCAGTGTACCCCTCATCTTCTGTAATTCTGTACTTTTACAAGCTGCCCAGTCAACTCATGATTAAATATTTTAATCAGAGACACATGCGGGAGGCTTGTTATGCCTGACGGCGATGGATGGGGTTATTTGAGCAGAAAAGCAGCTCTTTACAAAACCATCACTATCTCCACTGTCTGCTGGTGATCACAAACTAAAACATTAAACCTGCACTATTACTGTATTATTTGGTCAAAGGTTTCACACATTTATAGAGCTAGAAATTTCACTGTAGGGATTTAGGTACTGCAGCCTTCTTAAGCTTGCAGCAGCATGTACCATCTCCTGATATTTTTTAACTTATAATTGTCTTATCCATAGTTACCCCTATATTTAAACTACATGTTTTAAAATTAAAACGAAAACTTCAGTTTGATTGTTAATCTATGTTCCCAAAAGGTACAAAACACCTTAATGAGAAAGTGTGTGGCAGGTTTTTTTTTTTTTTTTTTTAAATGTTAGGAGAAAATGTTAAAGAAAACCACTACATAAACAAAACACCAAGAAAAGTACAATGTATTGTCAGCGGAATTTATAAAAATGTTTCACAAAAGGTCCTACTGACAGTGAATATTGAGGAATTTTGTTCCTACAGAAGAATCATTAGCTTTGTGTCGTCAATAAAATCATCACAGTAGAATATGGCATTTTTGTTCTACCAAAAAAACTTACTTTGATGAGTCAATCTGTGATGAGAGAATTCACATGTGTTTCCTTTGTAAACTGTGCATCATGTTGCTGGGGAGGCAGAGTCATGCTTCTGTAATAATTTGGTTGCACAAAAACGGTTTCAAGTTGGTTTATTTTAAACAGGTATCCATCTTTTTCTCAATTATCCATGAAACGGTCAGAGTATGATTCTTCTACACAAAACCAACTAATCCTATGCTGGATCCTGTGTTTTCTTTTATTATTTAAGTTGGTTCAGACCCTTTCCCACCATAAGTAACTAAATATTTTCTAATTTATCCTTTATTATTTGAATAATTTATAGAAGCAACCTGGTTTAAAGTCACAGCTGCAGTTTGTCTACTGGGATTTAAACAGGGGCTTTGCGTTGCAAGTCTGCTCAGTTCATTAACCTGCTGGTTGGTAGAGAAACATTGTAATGTTGGCTTAATTTCCATTGTGGAGCCATAACCTAGAGCAGGCTGACTGAAAGGCTACAGCAAGACGGTTCCCGGCTTATATCTAGTCATCTAACCCAGCTACGGAGACTTCAAGCCCACAGAGATGTTTCAGATAACCTAACAAATCGTGCACTCTTAAGTTCACAATGGATTTTTGTGAGACCAAGGTAATTGAAAGAACAACATGATTGACTGATAATGACCTGTATGGATTAACCAACAGCCTGTAGTAAGAACGCCAACACTGCAAAGGCCTCGCAGAAATATTTGAGTAAGGTGAATAGGAGGCAGCTGAGCTTTCATCAGTCATCTGGAGGTAATTATGTCTTAAATGTTTCATTAACACTGCTTAGGAAGAAAAGGCCCCTTTGCATTTTTTCATGTTCCCTTATGGTTTAACTTTCATGAAATTTTGTCCAAGGAGAGAACATCATTGCAGATCTGCATATCTGTCCAATGTCTTATCTTTTTACCCCAAGGCTTTGCTGTCATGGGGCGGAAATGATGTTGCGTAATGGTCAGACACAAGTTTATTCCCGGGGGACCGTGAAACATAAGGGCAACAAAAAGAAGGCCCGACGATGCTGGATCTTCCCCAGTTGGGCGCTGCATTCAGAACTACCCCCGGAGGTGTTCCTGTTTACGAGACATGAACAAACACTGCACCGTGACAAACAGCATCTGGTTGCTTCAGCCAAAGGTTTCCCAGAACAATTGTAAAGACAAGCCGCTCAATAAACCTCTGCTTAGGTGCTCTGCTCTGTTCTCATTAGTGTGCCTACTTGATATGCTTAGCCACAAAAACTCAAATATCGTCATTAATTACAGAACAATGCAGCTGTGCAGCCTCTTGCATTCAGTGGTGGGCTGACTCAACATAATCATCCCTGAACTGGGGATTTCATGGAATAGGAATGAAACATCCTGTTGACACTGTATACACATCACTGTATACACATCACCGGGAGACACATCACTGTATACACATCACCGGGAGACACATCAACGGGAGACACATCGCTGGGAGACACATCACCGGGAGACACATCACTGGGATAACTAAGAGAGAACTAGGCAAACATCAGTAATGGTTCATTTCACAACACTGCCAAAAATAAACAATCATTGCTAAAGTTGGAAATTCCTACCAATTTTCCTCTTTTGCCAGTGAAGAAAAGACACCATTCAATACCACCTTGGCCATCTGTGTAGCTTTTTTTAAAAGCCTCATTTAAACGACACTCTTGGTTTCTTGGCAGACTAACCTCCCGGAGATGTGGACTATTAATCTCTGTATGGGAGGAATGTGATGGATGTGAGCCCTGGCTTTGGCCTGGACCTGCTCCACACGTAGGGATAAATGAAGTCTGCTGGCTGGCTCCTACCTGCTGCTTCAGCTGGTGCATCAGCCGGTCCTTCTCCCGCCTCAGTGCCATCACCTCCTCCTGCGTCTTCTTCTTCTTGGACGCCGACAGCTCGAGCAAGGCTATGTTGGCGTCCTTCTCGCTGATGGCGGCCAGCAGGGCTTGCTGTCTACAGGGAGAAAGGAGGCGCATGAAAGTAAAAATGAACAATAAAAACATGCTTCAAAAGTACCTCATTGCTGCAAGTATTTCATAAAACTAATAAAGCAGCCAAGCTTTTGGTCAATGAAGTGCAAATGATGCTCAGGGTTTAATTTTTCCTGTCTGTGTGGTATATTTATTGTATCAATTAGCATGAGAAGGGTGTGGACAAATGGAGGAAAATATCGCACGTTAAGGACGCATCTGCAGGTCTAGAAATATCTGAGGAGCTCGCGGTGTAATATTTGAGCAGTGATTTGGGAGCTCCGCACTGGGCATGAGCCAGGCGGATTAGAAGCCTTAACGGGAGAAAAGCCAGATTTCCATATCAGATCTGGTGAACGGGAGTTCTTGGACATGGGGGCCAATAGCTGGTGTCAATTGTGCGGTTTCCTTGTCAAAGCACAACATCACTCCTCCCACCAGAACTACCCCCCCCCCCCAGCTGCTCTCTCCTTTTCATCAGACATTGAATCTTTTTCTTTACATAAGAAGCAGGGGGAAGGGTTACACTCCTCTTGTCAGTGTGGTTAAACAATTAGGAAGTCTCAATTAGAGGGGATGACTGTTTGCTGCGATCCGCGCTCTTGGCGGTGGGGCTCCCCATCTGGCAGAACATCATAACTCACAGTCTGTGTCACAAACAAACTTCACTGAGGAGGCCTGCAGCCTTATTAACACGCTGCAAAGATGCTATGAAATCACATTACCATGCAGTAATGTACCAACATAGCTTTGTGCACAACACCATGTACAGTAGGTTCACTAGTTAAGGTAACTGACAAAAGAAAAAGTCTGCACTATATATAACTATATACTAGAGCCCTAAATTAGTGAACAGGCAGAGTCCCGAGAGCTGTATTAGAAACGTGCCATAAGATGTAAGGTTTTTAAAACAGGTGGGCCACTTAAACCCCAGCCTGTTATATTCCACTGTGCTGTCTAAAAACTGGCAAATTTAACTGGGAAAGCTCAATAAATTCTGCCACATCTGGTGAAAAAACTGAAATAAAAAGGGTCTGGTGGGAGGGGTGACATCAGTTGTCCGAGATGCAAGGAGCCCCTCCCTTGGATGACAGCTCATTAACATCCTTCGAAGAAGGACACTATTCAGACTAGGAACTATCTTGCGTGAAATAGCACCTATTCTGTGAGGCTTCATGCTAAAATCTTGTATGTGCATTAGAAGCAATAAATCTTCTCATTTATGCGGCTACTTTATTTGGACACTTAAAAAAAAAAAAAAAAGGCTTTATGGCTTGTGGGATTTGCCAAAAGCAAACACTTGTGCTCTGGGCCGGCCATGTTCAGTGAGTTTTTAAGAAACCGTCGAGATGAATGCAGTCCTTCTCTGAGTTTCTTTATACGCCTCTGGCTGTGTTACAAATGAGCTCCGGAGCCCCGCAGTGGGATCTCTGTGTATATAAGCGCGATGCAATGAGAAAAAAGAGATTCATCAACCACGTCCCTTTCTCCTGCACTCAGCAACACCACCAGCCTTAACCCCCCCCCGCCCCCTCCAATTTAACATCTATTAAGCACTGGCTTCCTGCCAAACAGTCATCAGAATCCACCTTTGAGCTGCTTCACGGATTCAACTATTACAAATATGTCTGATTTAAAGTCTTCCTGAGACTTTGCGGGGTGCGTCGGGTCAAAGTGTCTCGTGAAACGAAATGGTAACCAAGTGAACCAAGTGACCTGCGACATGCTTCAGCTAAACACGGCCAAGCGCGGCAGGCTACGGGAATGGAATCGCTGTCTGCTCAGTGTACGTCCCTGCTTCTATAATATACATTAACCTCTGCCTTGTTTGAAAAGGTGCCCAAGTGTCAGCTGTGTGTTATTTCGGAGCCCTCAACACCATGCTTTAAATTTTCCACTGTTGCCAGCGATTCTCGCCCTGCAGACAGCGTTATATACACACTTCAAGTTCCCGAATTTCAGTAATCTAAATGAAGAAGCCTCCACATTCAGACAGAAGTATTAAAGTACACAATAATCCTCCCTGTACGTCACAAAAGAGACAATCACTTTTTTATGGTAAAGGTTGTGGTAAGAAAGAAAAAAAATAAGAAAACACTGCTGTGAGAAGCCCTTTTTTTTTTTTTTTACTAAATTCCATGCTGTGTTTTTAGTGCAATTATCTCACATGGATTCGCTCGTTTTATTAATCACGTCTAGCAAAGCATGCTGAGGTAGAATTTGGACTTAATTGTACCATTAATCAAATAGATGTAGCTGTCTGGATTGGGTATCATTCTGTCTCCCAACACCTTCAATGTTTCCCACTAATGCTTAGAAAGGGTGTCCAGGACTAATCCCAAGTGCTCATAGAAAAACCATGTTACTGTGCTCAAGAGCTCAAACTCAAAGACAATGAGGAACATAAGACAGAAGAGAAGAACCACATATATACATGTTATAGCAGACAAACAAAAATGAGATGATAGGAAACCTATGGGCTTTGTTTAATCAATACACTGTCTAAACATGTCACAAGCTGCATATTTTCCCGCAAATATGGTCACCAAATGAAGGTAGCAGGACAGCAGAGTGTTAATAAACACTTTAGAGCAGCGTTTCCCAATCCGCTCCTTGGGGACCCGCAGACAGTTCACGTTTTCGCCCCAGGAGCTGGGAGGGAGTAAATGTGGACAGTCTGGCAGGGAGTTCAGAGGCAGCAAAAACGTGAACCGGCTGTGGGTCCCCGAGGACTGGAATGGGAAACACTGCTTAGGAGTGATGAAAACAGTCCACAGCAAAGTTAAAAGGTGTTTTATAATCATGTTATAAAGCAAATAAGACCAGTAGTACCCCATATAATCCACCCACCTCTACCACAAACTTTTCCATAAGGGGAGGGTTTACCTTCTTGTAAAAAAGTCCAGAAAACTCCCTGAATCACTGATAGTATCTAGTGTGTATATATATAAATGCCCGAATTACATTGCTTAACTGGAAGCATATTCATGTTTGATTTTGAAGGTTATAAAAGAAATAATTTAAAAAAAGACATGAAAATAATGTTACTGTATTGATTAGAAATTAGACTTACGTTACAGATTAAAACTTCCTATACAGCCTTTTGGCAACATAATCAGCAAAATCTTACCCCCTTTTGTATAGAAAGTGAATATTCATCACAATTGTTTTCATTTGCCAAGCCAGGCCAGTCTTTACGAGCTGGCAAACGTAATTTAATTAACTTAAATTAAAATATAGTCAAATGTTTCCTGCTATTTCCAAAACCTGTTCAACACTGGATGTAATATTTGGCAGGTTTCCTTTAAATCCAGAGCAGGTCTTACTTAAATAGACCGACGATATTGGTAATGAGACACTTTCTGCTAAATCAGGTTCCTTAGAGAAATTTAAAATTAAAGTTAAAGTCATTTGTGGAAATAAATTGCAGATTCTGCCGACCAAATTTTATTTTAAAACTGTTTTTAAAACAATTACAATTGACATAAATTGGAACATGGTGTTAAGTTTTACATTTTTTGATCAGCAAAACAATGTTAAAAGGAAAAGTATATATTTCCTAAATAATTAAGTGTGTGTGTGTGTTTAAATATACAGTACATTCACTCACAAGGGTATTCATAAGGTCACAGTGCCACATAAATCCCAACTCACAAACACACACAATTTTTGCTTTGATGAAGTACTTTCTGCATTAATGATCCCTGGATACCAGTTCCTGTTAATGCTCCCAAAGGTCCCTGTACTGTAAGCGTTGTGGCTCTACATCACGCACGCATGTCCGTTTGCTAATAACAGGACTGTGAAACTCAGAAGTCAGAGCTTCTCTCCAAAAAGACCAGCCTGTTACTGTACATCTCCCACTATCGTAATATGTAAAAGTCCAACCTACAGTATACAGGACACCTGCAAAACTCCCCGGACTGAAAAACACAAAAAACACAAAGTGGTTTTACAAAGAGTCCTATGAAAAACTGTGATCAGTACCTCCCCTTGAGAACAACGTGTTTTTAAGCAGTATCAGCCATTGTTGACTTATTCCAATTACTGCTTATGCCAGTTTTTTTTTTTTTTGTTTCTATAGCCAATAAAATGGGAAGGGATTATAGTATTGAAATCCCAACAGAAGGTCTACAAATGTGTGAACCTTCCACCTGGTAACTTGTTGAAGGGTGAGTGAAATTCTTCCAAGAGCAACAACATGTGATATCGGTTAAGCATTCATTACTGCTCTAACAATTTAAGACATCTACACAGTATAGCAGGTGATATATGGTTTAAATACATGATAAAAAAGCATGTATGCATGGCTCTATATCACGTTCACTTCTCTATGAAGACATCTAACCCAGAGACGCTGAGGACTCGGGCCGTGGCAAGGCGGACGGAAGACAGCAGATGGCCGGGCTGCGGCAGTTTCACAATGTGCAGACAGCGTAAGGAATCGTGCGGCAGTCTTGGGACTCTTCAGGTTAAGTCAAGGTCAGGGACGGAAGTAAAGCTACGTTTGATGAGCTCCTGTCTCATGGAGAAAACGTTAAGATTTAAGACACCCCGGGACTACTAAATTAGCTACACGTATCTCATACTGTTATTTCTGCAAATTGTACGGACGATATGTGCTTAAAATGTAATTTTCTCTATGACTCAACTAAATGTCCAACGCAGACGGCTTCTGGGAGAAATACAGGTGCAAGATACCCAAATGAGCCACAAATTTCAGCTTTCACCAGAGGCAGACGTTTTTCTTTAAATCCTGAGGATGCATACTTCCATCTGCAAATGCAGGCGCTGTCCTTCAGCAATCGACTCTTTTGCAATCAAGTGCGTTTTGCTGCTTGATTGCTGAGACTTTGTAGATAAATTAGTTACAGATGCACTTGAGTTTTTCCCCCCATGCTAATAAAATATACAACATATTTACAAACTAGGAAAAAACAAACCTGTTTTACATCAAGAAAATCAAACCATGAAACTGTTTATATTGTCCATCATTATTGAAATACTCATCCTTGATAAGAGGCTGCTTATATATGGATTTTCATGCCTGAGACATAACATAATGTAATATCCATCCATCCATTTTCCAAACCGCTTAACCTACTGGGTCGCGGGGGGTCTGGAGACTATCCCAGAAGCAATGGGCATGAGGCAGGGAACAACCCAGGATGGGGTGCCAGCCCATCGCAGGGCACACTCACACACCAGTCACTCACACATGCACACCTACGGGCAATTTAGTAACTCCAATTAGCCTCAGCATGTTTTTGGACTGTGGGGGGCAAACCGGAGTACCCGGAGGAAACCCCACGACGACATGGGGAGAACATGCAAACTCCCACAATGTAATAAATAAACATAAAAGATTTATTTTGTATCTAAAAGTGCAGATCAACAGATATGATGTACTTGAAAACTTGTGCTCAGAAAATCGAGAAGTCTAGAATGTTCTTGTGAGATAAGAAGAGACAGACTATTTCAATAATCTGCCTTCGGCAGTGATGCTATGGCTAAATATTTTATTCAAAACATTTTATACGCAAATATCTACAATGGAACATTATAATTATTCAACAAACATGCTGTGTTGCACTGTTTTGGGTATGTGTGTGGGAATTTTTACGGAATTACTTATCGTTAAACTTTTTATGTCATAAAAAGACCCCAGCATATACGTAAATAAGCTTTTTATTGCTGATACAACGTTTTGTTACACATACAACTAATAATTCCAAAAATGTTTCACACAGAGTTAAAGAATATAAGAACAAAATTTGTCTAATAACAGGAATTTATAGCTCTCAAAATTTTTTGCTTTAGTTTTGAAACTCTTTCATGCTGTTACTGGCAACTAATTCTTTTTCATGCAAGGAAACATGGGAGGCATTTGTTTCTGGCTGCTAATGCAGGCTGCCAAACAGAAACACTGGCCCGGTGATGTGACCACCTAGTGACCTTGGAAATTGTTTTAACAAAGTGAAAAATATCTCCCTGCAGGGAGAGACATTTTTTTTTAATTAAATGTACATGCAATGTCTGCCTGTGATACAGATAAATGGTACATTGAATTCTTTCTTCTGGCTTCTCCCCTTTCAATCTTTTGAAATCCAGCCCAAACGCAAATAAATAAATGTTGATGCAAAGAGGAAATGGTGAGTTAGATCACTATGTTACTCGCAGGTTTTCCACATTGGAAGCCGCCTCGCGCTCCTAGCTGGAAACTGTGCAGTCAATAAAATGGCAAACATATTTGGCAGATTTGTTACGAATCTCATCTCCTGGGACAGAAATGTGCGTGATTTGACATTCTGTGACGCAGGAATTTTTGCGCGGTTTTTTCAGCTAATTTAAAGCTCGGCGATGTCGGAAACAATCAGAAGACACGAAACTCGCCTCGTTGCATATTGAGGGAATCCATGAGGCAAATGTAAACATGCTTAACGGCATGTGTGCAGAGGTGTTCTTAACGCTGATGTGGGAATTGATGCTAGTGCATGCACAATTAGCAGGGCCTGCATGCATTCGTTTTAAGTGAGGCTGCACAGATTGCCAGCAACACTCTGATTGATAAATACATTTCAAAGCCTTTTCTGAAGTCATTGCCTGTGTTTCTGCCCTCTAAAGGTTTATATATATAATGAGGTGACAGCTTCAGAGAAACAGACATTTGTGTGTATGCGGCCACCTGTACATTGAGCACTTTAAAAATCCTGTATTTAACCTGGATAGGAAACGACAAAGTAATTTTTCCCATTTGAATGGTGGAAATAATGGCGGTTGTTTTGTAGAAAGTTGGCGGACAATTAGAAAGCAGGAAAGTAATGCCTAGGAAAGGCCTCACTGGAGGCTGGATCTGGATCACTGCAGCACGAGTTAATGCCGCTGGGTACTCTGCCAGTACCAACCCCCATAGCTGAAAGAGTCTTTCTGACTAAACTCCCAGACAAGGGGAAAAGTGGAACAGGATCACATGGGGTTGCCTGACAGGGCTGTGGAACCCTGTAAAATAAACAGCAGATTTTCATATGGGCTTATTGGTGGTGTGAGAAGGATTCAGGTCCCTCCCCAGTCGCATGGGATGGAGCAGGACACTCAAATAGAGGGATGTGACCATGCAGCGCCAATGCATAATTAGATGTGCACAGATCCGTGGAAAAAAACATGCGCCTGCACACGCGCAGAGAGAGTACGGTGCAGGCAGATGTGTATGTCACGAGCCAGCTGGTACACTGCAGGCTCCCTGTGCCTCAGAAAGGGGTTAGGGTCACAATAAGTATGAATAACATTCTGTGCCTCTATTCACACTACTGCACCTTTACGCAAAAGTAAGACTAAACAGGAGAATTTTTCTACATCTTTCATAGTGTAAACACAAGTTTGTCACGGATGGCAACTGTAAAGGAATCCAGGCCCGGCGAGTTCTCAGTGTAAACACCTTGCAGAGTGCCTCTCCATCCACTGCAGGCACTGCCCCCTCCTTTTCCACCCGACAAAGAAAGATCAGTCTCGGAAGGTAAAAGACATGCACCGAACTCTCACTTTGATAGCTCCTGAATCCACAATGTCCAATGATCATAGAAGACACACCGCTAAGGATGAACTGTTAGGTTCTCTGAGTATGACATGCCGTGCATTACGGCCACGGTAACAAATTACTCCGTTAGTGGATCTTATTGACACGCATCCCCCATACTCCCAGGCACTGAACTGGTCTTGTTATTAAACAAAGATCTCTATCACTGGGTTGTGTGCATTGCATTAAACAGGAGTATGCATGTTTTAAAACTTTGCAGCAGATATTACATTAAACATGCCCTTACCAAATAAAGTGCATCGGAAATTTCTTTATCAAATCTTTGCTGGACATGACCTCCTGCACAGAGGTAGAGAGGATTCTGCAGCTAGGATTTGAACCAGCTTGTATTTTTATCTGTTTTTTAAGTCTATTTGTATGCCCATATGTATTGAATTAGCGCAAATGTGGTTTTTCTTTTTCACCTCTTTTTGTCTTTATTTCTAAATGCTCCGCAGCTAAAAGCACATTTTGTTTTTGACATTTGCTTTCAACCTCGCTTGATTCCGAGAGGCCAGGCGATAACGTCAGCTAGGGCTCCAGCATCATCAAACAGCCGCACACAGAGGAAAATACCTTCTCAAAAAAATGTGAATGCGCAAATATGTTGATGTCATAAGTATGCCCAGTAAATAAATACATAATGCTTTTTAAAACCAGCAACCAGACCCTAATTTTTAATCGATAAATTAATTTTGGATTAATTAGGACAATGAAAACTGCATTTTGTATTACGCCCAAACTCAAAAGTTTTCTCCATTAAATTATTATGGTTTTCATTCATCATGTTAACAGGGTGATTTCCCTACATGCTAATTCATATAACATTTTTTTCATAGAGTAAACTGCTCACTTTTCCAACACTCATGAAACAAGCATATCACTCATGAAGCAAATTACTCTCGATTAGCCCCCCATGTCAAATTTTAATTAACACTTAGCGTATTAAACACAGGGTTCTCCTGTATGAGTAAATACATAGTCTGGAGTTCTTTTCAAAAGGATAAAAAATGAAACAAAACTAAAATTAAGATGACAAATTGCATGTTATCAATATGTACGCTAGACGACTCTGCGGTGACCTGCTCCGCGGTGGCAGAGTGAATAAAAGAGAAAGCAAGGAAAACAACAAAAAAGTTAATAGTGCACATTACATTTGGAAGCTAAATATTGTTCTGCAAAGAACACACGTTGAAACAATTTCGACTGACCCCTGAATCAACTGTTGCATTACATTTTAAAAAACAAAGATCAAACTACATCCGTGGATTTTATCCAAGAGGGAAAAAAGTTACATTTTTCCTAAACAGTGGCAATCACACAGAGCCACTAGGCTTAATGAAGGAGTTTTTCTTCCATATCCTCAAACTACAGAATGCCGAAAGATGGAGAGTGGGGAGGTCGCTGGACAGCTGACGAGAACGGTGGGATTTGTGTAATAGGACGTTGCGTGTGGTAGGACCTCAGGGAAGTCTTTTGAATCCACTGTGTAACGCTGAGGGCATTAACTTTAAGGCTCATTTGAAAAGAAAACGTGAGTCTGCCCTCCTGACAGTTCTCACAGGAAAAGGGAACCTCAGAAAACAAGAACTGAGATAAATGACCGAAATGAAATGGCTCTCAAGCCAAGTGTAAACAAAACAAAGGCAATGAGAGGAATTATCAACGAAAAAGAAAAAGGAAACGGCAAATTTCCCAGATGATACATTAGAATTGAAAGGACTGACCAGAACCGATGCTAATGGCCAGAGGCAGATGGTCATTTTGGATACGATAAGCATGAACTATAGGCATCATTCTGCTAAAGTAATGCTTGTGGACAGATAGCAAGCCCTCGCACACACGCAGACATGTTGTATGAGGTACGCTCTTCACCCTCATCACGCTGAAACATATATGGATTGATGTGACCATTCTTTTGAAGTCTTTGAATGATGAAAACCTTCAGCCTGACAGAACGAAGACTGAGACGTTAAGGATGGCTGGGGGGGAAGGGGGGGGGGGGGTTACTTTATTATAATCATGTAAACAGTTCCCGGACCGAAAGGCAAAATAAGGGCTTTATATTTATGTCAAAAAAGAAGTACGAAATGACA
>JAODJX010000109.1:13124265-13139685 GCA_026776945.1 Isichthys henryi
GGCCCCGCTCTGCCAGGCCCCCCCCCCCCCCCCTCCCCCGCACGGCCAGCACTCCCCAAAATCCCCAGCACCGTCCCAGCAGGCACCAGTTCAGGTCGAGAATGTACACATCTAGAGCAAGATTTTGTTTTAGCCAGTCAGTTGTGTATAAAGAGTCACAGTCACAGCGGACTCAACTGGTTGGTTGAAGCAAAATCTTGATCTGGATTTGCACTTTTTGGACCTGAACTTTCCAAATATGGCATCTTATCCAAGCAAAGGGGGGCCAGGGGGCAGCGCGGTGCAGAGCCCAGGGGGACGGTCTCACCGCTTCTGCCCAAGAGGAGCAGACTCCACACTAGATTATATGCTATCTGCTTTCTGCGGACAGAAAGCATCCCCTTTTCACTGGAACTACCGCTGAAATATGATAAAAGCCAAAACAAAGATCCTCTGCACCAGGATCTTAGCTACCAAAAAAAGGGAGGTGATGTTTTCCTTTTTTAAAAAATTTGGCATAGTTCTATGAAACGGAAACAACGAAAAAAGGATGAAACACATCATTAACGGAAAACATGACAGGAGAAGCAGGGAACATGCCTTGCCAGTGACATAATATTGCACATGCACTAGGAAAACACGTGTGTCACTGGGCCCGGTGCAAAGACAGGAATGATGGATGGGTTTGCTGGCCTGCGCCGATGAAGCCAGGTCCCCCAGCGGCAGAGAGGGCCGGGCCAGTGGAGAACAGCGGTAGGGACGCCGCTGCGTGACCAGCCAGTGACAGAAGCGTGGGGATTGGCCACTGGTCCCGCCCACGCACATCGTTATCAATCAAAACAATTCCTGTGGTGCGGAGCCCAGTGCCAAGGCAATGGTGGAACTCCGGAGTCAGACCGTGGGGGAATAGGAGCGATGTGGAAATTTTCTTCACGTGGAATGGACTTCACGGTGCACCGGCATTTACTGTATGCAAAAGCTCATCGAGCACGAAAATCAAACCAGCCGTTAAGCCAAACCGCTCAAGGTTACAAGGGTAAGACCATTTTCATCCAAATGGATCCAAACCCCTTTGCCTGGACAGGCTCTCAGCCATATTCCTGATTTACTGAATTGTGCGATTTTGATATAAAGCTACGATTATCGGGGTGCCCAGAAATGTCGCCATTGCAACAATACTGAATATCATGTCTGGAAAAAATTTATATGGCAGCACTTTTTAGAAGGTCATACTATTTTACTGTACACAGTCTCGTCAGAATTATCCCAGGCGTACCCCATTTCTGCAGTGATAATTTGTCAGAGCTGGTAGCGAGATGAGCATTTCATTTCTGATACATTTTATTCTTGACACAAAGTGAAATATGGGTCTCTTACCCCGAGGTCACTGATTCAGACGCTCGAGGTTCGTTTTTACAGGCAGTCGCTTGCATTAGGACCGTTAGTTCAAACAAAAATCTGAACAAGCCCTGTCTTTCTTATCGTTCCCCACTAATGGGCTGCAATAAAAAGAAGTAAACATTTCAATATATCCTGCGTAGCATTTCAGTCCATTCCTTTGTCAGGCTGCCTTGCCTCTAAAGGAAAAGTAAAACATTGAGGGGCTTTAATGCCGCTGTTAAAATGGGGAAATCAACAGAATGTCCGCCCACCACCGGCTGCCTCTTCCTGGGCCATTAAGCTTTTATAAGTAAGGCTGCACATTCCAGAGGACTCTCTGTATGAGCAGTCGGGGCTTCATTAATCCAGCCACATAAAAACAGGCAGATTCTGTCCTGCTCCAGAAAGTCTTCGCTTAGGATTAGAGTGCACCGTTCGTGTCTCCTGGTGAGCAAAATGTGTGTGTGTCTGTGTGTGTGTGTGTGTGTGTATTCACTCACGGCGAGGCTCTGTTATTTTAAAAAAAAGTCCAAGGGGAGACATCTATCTGGTTTGAAACAGTGTCACGAACATCTAGCACTCAACTGCCTGTTGTCTAACATCTAAAGCCTCCCAGCTTAATCACATGTACGTGTAGAATACTGAGGCACCACAGTGAATACAGCACTGGCCATGTACTGTCAACCTTTTCCCTTCATCTTAGGTTATTCATGGAAATGAATGCAAGCTCATCTGTCTTCTTCATATTCTGACTTCTACTTCTCATATGGGGAGGGGGATGAGAAGCGGAAGGAGTGAAACGTTCGTAATTTATTTGGTCTCAGATGGCAGGGAGATCATCTAAAGCCGCATGCATGCTTACAGAACGGCTGTTCCTTCATCTCCATGTGTTTGAAAACAGCCTCTTGACCCCCCGTGTCTCTTGTCATGTCAAGTGGCTTTTTCATCAGTATCTCCTTCCTTCTTCCCCCAGTAAAATTATCCTTTCAGTGCCGACATATGGAAGGGTACCGCGCTGGCCTGGCCAACTGATCTGGCTGCAGGCGATTCTGCTGCAGGTAGTAACCAGCTTATGAGGAATCTACCACAGGTGACAAAACAGACATTAAACAGCTACCCTAAGATGACGAGGCTCTCTGTAATGCCTGTTTAAGCCTCAAAGGTGCTCTTTTGTTTAGAATATGTACAGTTACAATCAGACGAATTAGCAATTTGGACAACCTTTTGTGTCTTCGCAACACTATTATACAAGTCCGAAACGAGCTAACCGCCGTGGGAAAGCTACGTGTGCATGAGATAAAACCTTCCCACTGTATTGTACAGAGTTACCTGTGACATCAGACGGGTGCAGCTGATAAAACTCAGTAACAGTGTGAACGTTACGCTGAAGGATCAGAAACAGTGTGAGCATAAGTGGTAGCTTATATATAAAACATCCGGTAAATTTTCAATGCCCTGTTTTATGTTTAAAGATTTTTTTTTTTTTTTGTAAAATTCCCATGTTGCACTGTGGTATGTTCTGGGGAAAAGTCTGCAATGAATACAAATCAAAACCCTGAAGCAAATGGGAGATCATGGAGATCCAGCCTTTTGTAGTGTTAATTCATTTTTAATTCTCTTCTTCTCCTTTACAAAATCCCAGATGCCAGCCCAAAAAATGATTGCCTAACAAGTTGGCCAGGAGCCCTGACCTGTGACAGAGCGCGTCCATTTTTACATTTTCTTTTTGTATTATTTTTTAATAACAGTGCACAGATTTGCAATGTTGAGAGTTCCTGACTCTATACATATATGCATGTATGTATATATGTGAGTGTGTGTGTGTGTGTATATAAATTATTGAAGCAACTGAACAACCCCTCACCTTCTCTATCAGAAGAATCTTGCTCCTCAGTGTTACAAGCCCATCTATACAATTTTGTCTGGTGACTTTCCTTCCTCCCCTGTGCCCCTAACCCCCCCGCCCCCCACCTTATCTCAGCACTAAAAACTCCTGATTTTTTTGCATGTTCCTTTCCATAGCCTCCCATGTTTAGACCTCCAGTCTTGCAGCTGTAAAACTGCCCTGGTGATGCTATAACCTTGTTAATGTAACAAAAGATGAGTTTACTTAACGCTGCACCAACTGTATACACCAGCCAAGTTTACTTGAAAGAGGAAAGAGACTGTCAAAAATCCTACAGTAAACAAAGTAAAACAGTTCCTTCACAAACGTAACCTTAATTCATACTGACAGGCCATTTACATGTAAGTGGATTCAGATGGGCCAGTCTGGGGACCCTTTCTCTATTGTTTTCTCTGCTCGCCCTCCCTAGGGTTGTGCTCTTTCAAGTTGCACTGCAGAAAGAGGCTGCAGACGCACTGTACATTCACTGGGACATCCGGCAGGCTTGCAGTACGACGGTGAGTTGGCAATTGAAGCCGCCTTTCCCATGAAAAGGTTTCAGAGTGACTCACAGGGGGACAGCGGTGGCATCTCCAGTGGCGGCACTGGAAGTTCCCTCCAAGCGGCGGTTAAAGTTCATCATATCAATGTGATTCAAACCCCTCTCACCCTAGATCACAATAACCACAGATGCACATTTTGTCTTTCTGCCATTGGCTGTGTTAATTAACCGTGCCTGATGATTTGTTTGATTATTAGATTACACCACGTCAGTAGTATACAAAGTTTTCTTTCCTGACAAAATAAAATTTAAAAAAAATTATTCAGTATGCTCTTCATAAAGACACATTTCCTAGCCTTCGAGTCACAGATTGCACTGCTAATATCTTCTTAGTCAGAAATATGTATTTCTCAAATCGCAGGTGACCTACGACCTTTGATCCTTGAACTACGTGCACCTTCCTCCGATAGGCCCCCTTCTAGCCCCGCCCCTTCCTCGTTGCGCCATCCTGAGCACTAGAGTCTTTCCCCCTGGATTTGGAGGCATTAGCTTGTGTGAGACACCAGACTGAGACGGTGGCCATACCATGTGTGCATGAGTAAAACGCCCTCTCCTCCTGTGTTCCCGTGGACTGGGCCCCAACACGCACACACACAGGGTGGATCTCGGTTCCTCCTTCATGGGACCACACACAAGGCCCTGTCCTGCACAGAAAGGCCTACCTGTCACCAGCAGAGCTCCTAATCTGCCGCAAACCCTGGGAGGGATCACACTCTGAAGCCTTCAAGAATGCCTGAAATTAACTTCTCTGTCCTCTGACCTCCCCTACTCCATTCCTATACCCACCTATCCCAGCCATTCCACCAGAGTCCCATAACTTTAAAGAGCTTTAAAAAAAAATGTAAAAAAAAAAAAAAAAAAAAACTTCTGAAGTGAGGCAGAGGTTGAAGATGTCATAGATGGAAAAAGGTCTTCAGGATTAAGTTACTTCCTGCCTCTTTCCTGGTGTTGGCGTGAGATTTTGCCAAGACCCCGTAGGGTCTTTCACACTGGCAAACAAATACCAGACTGATCTGCTTTGGTCGTACTCATAGTCCCAGGAGTGCACGCAAAAGCAAACTGCCCCAGGTGTTAGAGATCTTGAGCAGTAAGTGTGACTTATTTTAGAATATAATGAATACCCAATGTCTCTCACTGAAATCGCATGTCCCTCATTGAATCCTTACGCCTTCACAGAGCCGACACACGCCTCACTGTATCCCTA
This sequence comes from Isichthys henryi, assembly GCA_026776945.1. Classification (NCBI taxonomy): domain Eukaryota; kingdom Metazoa; phylum Chordata; class Actinopteri; order Osteoglossiformes; family Mormyridae; genus Isichthys; species Isichthys henryi. The sequence goes on from JAODJX010000109.1 coordinate 13,129,276, forward strand.
CGCCTTCATGGTGATCTCATCCAAACATGCATTATTAAACTTAAGCTGAAATCTGAGTACTGTTTAACAAATAAATGTCTGCTGCATGCTTAACACAATCAGAAACTCACCTGGATCTACAGCAATCTAATTCTAAAAACTTATTTGTGGAAAATGTGTATCTTCAGTGTTAACTCGATGAATGACAACCCAAAATGGCTACCATGCTTTTGTGTCTGTTCATGATACATGCAAGTTTCATCACTTTTAAAAACATTAGAGTGGTTATAATATGTTTTTTCCTACATACTCTCGTCTGATAATCATGATTCTCTATCAATGATCTCAATTCATTATTTTTAATAGCATTATTATTTTTAATGAATAACCTCATGTTGCATTATTAGAATAATTATTCTAATTAAAATTATTAGAAATTTGCAGACTGGGAAGACTTCAAATTGGGGAAAACAAACAAACGTAAAAATAAAGTAAAATGAACTCTGCCAAAACAGCACATTAATGAGACAACAATTATGGCGGGAGGTGTAAGAAGTGCACCTCTGTTTGTTATCATGGCTGAGGTGAATGACAATCGCTTCAGTTTTCTACTCGCTCTTCAACCAAACCAGGAAACTGTTTTTTTAAATATATATATACATATATTCCTGGGTCGCTGTTTTTAGCCTGCGTGCCAGTGATGAGAAAATACACAGCCAACATGTTCCGCAAGCATTACATAAATAGAATAAATCCATACATGCCTGCGAAACATCTATTGCATTTGTGAGCCATATAGCTCGATATACAAAAGATCACTGATCTACAGGCAGCCAGGGAAGTCAAAAATAGGCAATAAATAGCAAAGATCGCAGCTGTCGCAGAAGATTAAACAGGGCGAACCAAGGCTGGGGCCGAGATCGGCCGTCTTTCACAGTCAGATTTAGAAAGGGAGAGAAAATGAGCGAGATACTAATGACTGAATCTCCATGCATGCATGTATGCAGCAATAAAACCACAGAACATAAAACGCAGAGCACATGCTAAAACACCTGCGATTTTAGAGTCTTTCGCGCAAACAGGCATTTCTACATGTAATAAAAAGCATATTGTTTTTCATAGAGCTTCCTGAATAAATGCAGCCAGTTGATCAAGATGCCCATCAAAGTCTTTTGATTTAAATAACCGTGCGCTATAGGGTTAGACCCGATGAGCTATTTCTCAAAGAAATGGCTTTATATTTTGATCTTAAAAGCACTGCTTTGTGCCATATGTTGTTGAGATATGCAATGCACACCCACTGAGTCAAACAACACAACCAACACACATCTGCAGCTAAAAATGCGATAAATATTTGAACTTCCCAAGAACTTTGTGTAAAATGAGAGCCCATCAAGGCACCTGTCCTCAATATACAGAAATATTTGAAAAGCTGAAAAGAATGTCTGTTGTTACTTAAGATGCTTGCCAGACTGACATCTAAATTAGATACTCATATTGAAAATCCAAGTACACCATAATGGTTGCATGTCACTTTCCCTGCTTATTAACATTGGAGGTTATTAGCCTGATGTTCCCTGGGCTGTTGAATATAAACTCAAAGTGTTAAAAGGAGCCTAGTTTACTATATATTAATAGACAGGCCTATTTTAATCAGCGTGACATACTGTGCACAACTTTAACTCTGCCTAAAATAAAATACCTGTGTAGTTCAGCTGCAGTTCCCCGCCCACAGCACGATGACACGCCCACTGATCACAGTGAGAATAACCGGCAAATGGCTGGTTCCACTATATGATCTCAGCAGAAGAGCTGTGTAATCAAGCTACTTTTGTCTATAATGATCAGCAGAAAACTACAGAATACTTCGCAGTACTGGGAACCAAAACTCCCTCTGTCCTTTTGTAACTCAGTGAAGAACTTCCGTTAAATTTCCAAATCTGAAATGTTTGGCAGCTAAGAGCCAATACTAAACAGCAAATCCAGAACAAGTGATTGGCCATGAGATCTAGGTCTAAGTCTCCAACACTGCTAACAGTGTAAAAGGTCTAACCACACACCTAGACCGAAACAGGTAGGCCTTCACATTAACTTTGACCTTTGGCCTCAGAACCAAACACTCATGAATCATGGCGACAGCTCCATCGCTTCCTTCACAGAAGAGACGTGAGCGAGTGGAGAGGGTCCGTGGAGAGGAAAGACCACTTACTTCATTTCCAGGATCTCCTCCAGCTGCTTCCTGCGTTCCTGCCTCAAGTTGGTCAGGTGGGTGTCGCGCTCCACCAAGGACTGCTGGGTGGAGGAGAGGCGCTGCTTGGTGGCGTCCAGCTCCTGCCTCGTCTGCTCCAAGGTGGCCAGGAGATCCTCCATCTAGCAGATGAACATCACTGTCAGTTATGGGGTAACACTTTACTTGATGGGGCACAAATACTTAGTAATAACTTACTAGTGAAGTACAAATCATGAAAAAATCACTACTTGAGATGAAAGATGCATCACGATTCATTAATGATGAACAAACATGAGATCAGTGTTTCACTTGTGTTATTCATTACTTGCTCCTTCAGTAGTTCCCTCAATAGTTCACAAAGGTTTACAGAATTAATGATATAGTAACAAATGTAGTAACTGCTTGTGGTAAAATATGCATCACAATTTATTCATAATGTATTAAGATGAAATCAGTATGTAAATAAGACTTAGTCTGTGGTTAATTAATACATAAGCATTAGCGTAATATATTATCTGCGGCCCATCAAGTGAAGTTTTACCCAAATATAGTAACTTCATAGCATACTGTACATAAACCATTATGATTGATTAATGATGAACGAATATGGGATGAGTACGTACAATAACTAACCCTTAGCTGCTGGTTAATTAATGAATTTAGAGTGTACTACTACATTATTTGTGAAATGTTAACTTCAATTGTACCATACAAATCATCTGAATAAAAAAAAACTGCCAAAAGATTTAATTGGACCATTTCCATCAGGGAGCCTCCTTTATGTTTGGATGAATTACAGTAGATAAAAGATCATTAACAACCGAAAACAAAACGTGAGGTGTGGTGGCCTCACCCAGCCATTCCTGCTCTGCGTGTTTTTCATTTCTTCTGTAATCCATAAGCTTGTGGTGAGGTGAACTGGCACCTCTGAATGTCCTTCTTGTGTGTGATAGTGTATGTGAGCATGGACTGGCGACTTGCCTGGGAAGGCCAGTGATCTCCTTGCTTGGGATAACAAAGCAAGGATATGTAACTTGTAACACCCAGAGTTTGACAATCCTCTATTTTCAATGCTCTGCAATAATAAAGGATATATTATGAGGTTGAACTACAATAGAGTAAATTACACTGGAAAGAATTCAGAAATTTGGACTTTAGTCTGAATTGTGTATGAGCCAGATGTTCACTCAGTGCTGTCCTTCACTGGCTGACATTAATTTTTTCTATCAGCTGACAAACTGGAAAAGTGATGAGCTCTGAGCTGCGATGTGTGACCAGTACAACCATTGGAGGCCCCCTTTACAAACCCAGCAACTTTATAACTAATAAACTAATAACAATAAAAATGTTTAAAAGTACAAATACAGGAATAGCTTTCAAAGCGAACTAAAGTTTTTCAAAACAATTCTTAGAAATCACTTTGACAATCCAGCGATGGTTAATTTCATGGGTGATGACAGATCCATGGGGTAACTTACAGCAGTTGCCCAAGGAAAGAATATATAGACAGGGAGAATATTAAAGTTAAATTTAAACACTAACAAACCTGGACATCTCATGTAGTAACAGAGTAAAAACCAAGGAGGAAGGACATAAAGAAAGCCTGACTGTGGATTCATCCTCAGATGATGTGTTACACATGTTCAGCAGAGCGTTCCTATTGTAGTCTGGACATCTCACACTGTTCATGAACATGTAGCGAGTGTCACACTGACAGCAGTGCAATAAAAACGCCTTTACTTCATACAGCAGCCTCATGGAATCATGCAAAAGCAAGAGTATCACTTTATCTCAGCTCACGTTTCAAGCAGTCTAGGCACCTTCCCGGCAAACTGAAATGTTATAATTAACTGTGACAAAGTGATTAAAAATCAGATATACAGAGACTAAAATAGATTCAAGAAGAGTAAAAAAGTGCAAACCCAGAACTCACCAGAGCTAATTGGGCATTACAGGCTGTTTAAAGAAAACATCTCAATACAGAACTGTTCTAACCGGAACCTTATATGCATTGAGCCATAAGTTCTGTTGAAAGAAATTTATAAGATCAGAAGTACACAAGAAGTACAGAAGATAGATATCATGAAGTAATAGACATGTTCTGCCCAAAAACATGACAGATGTAATAGTATCCCATTATTATGTGTTACTTACAATTTCATAATCATCAAAAGTGAAATTTATAAGTCATGTCAGACAAGGATTGGTGTACCTAAAGGGAGTTCATAGACACAGAAGAGGCTCGACCATGAGAATGGCAATTAACCTTTTCTATGTGGTGTTCTTGGCATGGGGATACTCTTGTATGTGATAATACTTTGATTCAAAGTCCCTCGATGAGACGTCTCAGCTGCTGAGTTGATGCTGATTTCCACACAGGACATTAGACATGCCCAGAAGTGTCTAGCGAGTGTTCCCCAATCCAGTCCTCAGGGACCCACAGCCGGTCGACGTTTTTGCTCCCTCCCAGCTCCTTAATGGCACCTGGCAGCAAGCAAAAATGTGGACTATCTGGCGGGAGCTGGGAGGGAGCAAAAATATATGGACTGTCTAGAGGGGAGCTGGGAGGGAGCAAAAATATATGGACTGTTTGGAGGGGAGCTGGGAGGGAGCAAAAATATATGGACTGTTTGGAGGGGAGCTGGGAGGGAGCAAAAATGTGGACTGTCTGGCGGGAGCTGGGAGGGAGCAAAAATGTGGACTGTCTGGCGGGAGCTGGGAGGGAGCAAAAATGTGGACTGTTTGGAGGGGAGCTGGGAGGAAGCAAAAATGTGGACTGTCTGGAGGATGAGCAGGTAGAAGGTGTATATATGAAATATTGTTATTTAAGATCCATTATCTCTTCACTCAGAAACAAGGTTGATTATAGCACTGCCTGAATAGGAAATGTTTTATAACAAAACAACCGAATGTCTTTTTCATGCTTGTCATTTAAATGTCTCTTAAGAGTTCATGAAATGATTATAGTGCTGAAATAATAAAACCTTAATCCAAGTCTTGGCAGACAGTCCAGTTATTATGGACTGACATATAAACAGGTATATACATACAGTATATATAATACATTTATATATATTTATATATTGTATATTTATTATATGTATCGGCACCTAGACACATACACATATACAGTGTGTGTGTGTGTGTGTGTATACTGTCTATATACATAATACAGTTTTGTTAAAATAATATAGTAGTATTATAATAACATGGAGGCAGGCTGTGTCAATATTCTCAGTTCCATCTTTTGTAAAGTGTTAAATTATTAAAGGTAATTAGCATTTTAGGTCATGATGTACTTAACCTTAACTAAATATCCATTTTAACTGCCCTTGTGTTAATAGGATCCACAGATTACAGAAATCCTTTGTTTGTTGCAGGCACTGCTCCCCCCATAACAAATGAGTTTAGTACTTCGCATGTGGTCTTATCCCTTGATTAGGTAAAGCTGACATCAAAACTGGAATTCATGCCATGATCTGTCTCCTTTTCCTTTCATTAAAAGATATGCATATAATTCCAGGATCCTCTCCAATGTAAGGAATACTTTAACGCATATTGTTCGACCTCCATTCTTTGTTCGCAGGTTGATATTTATTTATTTTCACGGTTAAATCATCACATTTGAGCTACCTCTATAAAAAAAATTTAAATCATAAGTTTTGTTTCACAGCGTGAAGCCCCCCTATTTCCGCCACACTTGGAGCAAGATGCCCCCCCAGACCGCTGACCACAGGGTCAGAGACATGAAAAGAAAGGGGCCCTTTCTGTTAAGGCGGCAAATCATCCACACATTTCCAAACCCCAAGCCCAAGTTACACTTTGTCTGTGTGTGTGAGTGTTTCACAGATGTCAAAAATTTGTTTCCATTCCTCATCATGACTGTGATGAAGCAACATGCCACCAGCTAACAATACTGCATTCCGGCATTGTGGCGGGGGCCTTTAAGCTGCCCACATAAAAACAAAGGCATATCAATGCCACAAAATTAAAATTTTCTCTAGATCAGCATAACGTTCCTAGGTTTTGTATTCCATACATTCAGATGTTCCTGATCCCATTTTTCAGACATTGTGTTAAATACTTTTCGTTAAGAAATTCACAGTCAGCCAGATGTTAATGCCGCCAATGGCATTTCAGAAGAATGAGATCCATGAGCTTGATATGCTACGAGGCCCCTGTCTTTAGCAGCATGGAAGACAATACCCACAAAAAGGCTCTAAATAGGGGCTCAGTGAAGTGGCTTCCCTAAGAAGCAGTACTTCTAATTCCAGGACTTTCTCCAATGTAATGGACAGAAACGTCAAGTGCAGCCTTTTGGTTATCATCACTGACACGAGGTCTCACACCCACTGACATTCAAGAGGAAACCAGCCAACAGATTCCATGACATTTTCACACATCACATTCAAAAATCATAACTGACGTGGATAAATATGTCCCCAGAGAGCAGAGAATCCCAATAAGACCATGAGAAAATGAAAACATCATTAAGGCAAAAGCTTTTTTCAACGTGTGCAAATACCTGGCCGATATACAAATGTGTAAGACTTCCATGCAAAGCTCTTTTTCTCACTGTTCATTTCAAAACCGTATCATTAATAATGAATGCAACGCATTTTAGCAAAGCTAGTTCTAATAATCAGATTATCTCTTTATCCTCTGCGTGCTAATTCAGCAGGACTTCAAGGGTTTAAGAAAGTACCCTTTATTAAATCTTCTTTCTGTAATCCCATTGGGAACTTATAGCTCTCTACTAATTCCCACTTGTCTGATCGAGTAGAATACTGCTTCAAAGACTAAGTTCAAAAGTGAAACATCTCTATGGAAGAGTGAGGCCTCACAAGATGGTGTGAAGTCTCACAACTAGGATTTTACACGCTTTGTTTCAACACCCACTTTTAATGACACTGCTCCGCAGTGTTATACCTCACGAGACTGATTACTATGGGGGTAAAATGTTTATGAGGAAAAAAAATACTGGTTATTTTTGAAAAAATACTACATACTGAGTCCATAGTTGTTCATCATTAATTAATCATAACAGTTTACGTATGTCATGCAGTTATTATATATGTTTATGATTTGTACTTGAGTAGCAACTGAGTTATTAAATTACTTATGTCACCTCAAGTAAAGTGTTAACAAAAATCTGTCTATAAATTGAGGTATTGCTGTAAAAATAATAAAAAGCTTGGCTTCTTTTAATTTGTATTCTCTTTAGATCTATACATTTAGTTATTACTATAATGACATTCTGTGTTAATCCCAGTTACTGATTTGACCAGAGGGGTTAGTCATCTCTATTCGTACCCCCTCATAGCTAAACTCCTAGAGTGTTCTGTAGGACGTACATACTGTAATTCACAAGCTTCTCTGATAGATCAGTCTTTAGTGACGGACAGACGGGTCCACAGCACGGCTTGTCTGTTTCCATGGCAAAATGCATTGATTGGCGGAAAAAAAAGCTCTTAAAAAGTTTTTGAATACAATGTTCATAGAACAAAATCACATTTTCAGTAAAATGTTCATCAGAATTCACTCTGTAAACAAGCCTCACAAAGCATCACCTTAGATCCCGCTGGCTCCCGTTTGCTTTACTCTGATCCCAATATCACACTTCAACCCAGTTCTAGCTGCTGTCCTAAAGCCTCCGATGGCCTTTATGTAGGAGATCTGAAAACAGCACAACTTCTTAAGCTGGGCAGCAGTTGGACAGTTTGTAAGCTCACATACCTTCCTATACCATCACATCCATAAGAGAAGGCCAGCCTACCACCTACAATACCGGCTTCCTGATAGGCTCCAGATGTGCATATCCAAATCCTACCAGACCAAGATACGTCCCCGTCCTCAGCCGAAGACACACGCACGCAACCATAGGTGCGCAGATAACATGACGCGTGATGTGCTGACCCCAGAACACAGGAAGACTTCAGTTCTGCTCTATGTACCAGGGTAGCTTTCAGCACAAGTCTCCTTAAACATACCAGATTTTAAGGGTATATTCTGTAGCCTTTGTGTGGATCAATGTGACAGCTGTTGATGCAACTCCAATACAAACAGCAATTTATTACTCACAAAGAGCCCCCCTAAGATAACTTCCGTGTCTCTTTGCCTTCCATGCTTGGGCTGGATATCTTGAACTCATGTTTGCATTTTGAATTTCAGTCTGACTGAGCTGCCATATCAGGTTCTTGACATTAGTTTAAATATTGTCAAGCAATAAATAAAATTACGCATCGGTTTAGAATAACCCGAGTAAATAATTAAGACAAAACTTTTAAACACTCACTCTGGGCTCACTTTGTTAGCCTTATGAACTGTCAGACAGACTAAAAAAACAATTTAAAGTTATGTTTGGCCTGTAAGTCGAAACTAAGGGCGCTTTTTAAAGTCTGATAGTGCAGCTGCAAGATATAAACCTTTTTCTGTAGATTCCCCCTCTGCCCTGAGCTGTCATTTTTAAAAAATGAAAGACACCTGGATCTCGGTGCAGGTAAAGAAATACTGGCAGAGGAAATAACGTGTGATTTTGATTGAGGCGTACTGCCAGCAAGCATGAAACAGCTGTCTGAGAGGGAGTTAGCTCGGGGCTACGGCCAGGATTTCCCTCATCACCCCAGCACCTGTCTGTGGTAGGGTTACCTGTCTGTGGTAGGGTTACGGGATGCAGGCAGGTATCTTTCACAGATCATGTTGACGGACACAGAGCTCAGCGACGTCTGTGCATAGCTGACTGACACGTTGTGAGGCTGATTGGTTTGTCGTGGGAATTCTGGAGGGTTTATTTCCTCCTCAGTTAGATAATTACAGAGCCTTACTATCGTCACTATATTACCACCAAACACACATCAGGCCAAAAGGCTGAAGGGCCTGCATATAGAACTTAATAATAGAAAACAGTACATTTTCTTCGGGCTATGTTACCCGTCACCATGGAGATGGACAAACAAGACGTTAATGCGAATACAGGCAAATATAGTAAATAAAATCAATATTGAACATTGCAGAAAGATGCTACTTTCTTTTGCACAGACTTGATAAACCTTGGAAGTTCTACACATGAAGTGCAATTGCAGTCATTGGAGGAACCAATAATACAGTTAGAGATGCAAGCAGATTCTTCTACAAAATGTTTCTTGCCCATAAAATCCTAAGCAGTTATCACTGACTCCTTCAATAAACTGTGTGTCTGTGTAAGGCGTAGTAGGTGGCCCCTTTAATGGAGATCACATTCTGATTTCTTGGCAATGCATTTACCTTTTTTTCCTCTTCACATAACCCATATTTAACCAGTCAGACGGAATTCAAATAATGAGCTCCTTGACTCTGTGCTGAAAACTGAGAGCTTTCTTGACGTCCGAGACCATTTAAAGTGACTCAGCGCACCAGTGAGCCCTGAGGTCCATGCCATGGCCAGAACAGAGCAAATATAGGCACGGACACCTGCAACACACCAGACCAAAGTACTAGTTAGGGACGTAAATGACATGGGGCAAGACTGTCAATGATGGCAGTAGAAGCACGAGCCAGTAGTTCTTTTAGAGGTAAACACACCAAAATACTTAAGAGTAGCAACTATGAGAAGCGACTATGAGAAGCAACAAGTCATTAAAAACACATCTTGGTGGCTTCTGTAAGAAAAAGTTCTGCAGCCCCACAAAGAGGCAAGACAGAGAATGGTGAAAACCAGGTCTAAAAGGGAAAAGGAGGGTGCGTCTGCCATTTTTATTTTGGCCACATGGTGGAGGCATTTTTTTCCTAGAATTGGATCATTTTAGTGTGCGTGAAAGGGCAGCAGATCTGTCTGAATAAACACATAGACAAACATACTGGGATGTGCTGCTATAATATTCATAAAATATATAAAACACTGAAATTTAACATCACTTTAAATTTTAATTTTACAATTCAGTGCAAATACAGAGAGGCTTTCTTGCTCTGTTGCAACACCATGTGTCATACGATTGGTGAACATCATAATTTTGGGAACCAATTGTTTTCCCGAACTGACTCTTTTACCTGCCATGGTAAATGTGTTGGTTCTGAAAACTGATGCTGTGGATGATATTGCTCAGTATGGACCAGCATACATGTATAGTACAAAGAGAGTGATAGGAGATATCCATCCATCCATCCATCCATTTTCCAAACCGCTTATCCTTACTGGGTCGCGGGGGGTCCGGAGCCTATCCCGG
>JAODJX010000109.1:13139785-13155468 GCA_026776945.1 Isichthys henryi
CATGGGGAGAACATGCAAACTCCACACACATGTGACCCAGGCGGGGATTCGAACCCGGGTTCCAGAGGTGTGAGGCAGTGCTAACCACTGCACCACCATGCCGCCCCCGATAAGAGATATCATCACAGGAAATACTATAGATGGATGTTAAAGCAACGAAAAAGGCAGCAAACATCCTTCCAATGTAAAAGTTATCAAGCACATATATTTGGTATATTGGACATTTGTTATATTTAAAATCTAAACTTGTATGAAGCGCACCTTGTTCCACATCAGCCAAAGATGCCTGTATGTTGTATCATTACACCTTTGCATTTTTGACAAAGAGAATATTGTGTTCAAAAATATTATATTCCTCTTGAAATTCTCAAAGAAATTAATTTTCCTTTTCTTCCCCCAGAAGCAATAACCTCTGGGGAAAACTATGTTAAATTTCTGGCAAGATTACTCCTGGGGAGAGTTAACAGAAAGTTCTCCATTTTTAGGATTAACACCGAAATCCTGGTGGAAGAATCTTTCATCTGTGTATTGGCTAAGGCAATGTTCTTCCAAGGGGAAGGAGCTACCTGGCGAAAAGTCGAAGTACAGGATCTGCAGTCAAGCAAAGGCTTTTGAGCCATATTTACAGAGGTGAAAAAAGATGAATCATTCAGCAGCTCCATAAAAAACATCTTTAGTGGGACATGGACCTTTATGCTTTCCATCTCTTCTTTCAGGAGCACCAAGGACCTAGCAGTGCTGACAGAGAGTGGAAGGGAAAACCTCCTGAGGGCTTTGGAAAAGGGCCTGATGTGGCCCCCAGCGCCACAGTGATGTGGCTCCATCGTGGGTCACATTAGGTTAGCCAGCATAGGCTTACATACAGAAAATATGCTTAAATATCCAAAAAAAATATCCATTAGTAGAAATTTAAAAGTAGGGAAACTATTTTTCACCTTTAGGAAAGTCTGATTTCCTTATTTTAGAAGATGACCATAGAGTAGAAGGTAATATTGTTACATATTACTAACATGACAAGTGATGAAAAAAAACACCTTTTAGTTACGTACTTTAACGTGGGATTAATGTGTCCAAGAGGGCCTGCAGTGATGACTCTGTCACTGGCTGAAGGAACCACCAACAAAAGTTCCTGGCAGCTACCAGCTAGGATAGAGTTCAGGATCAGGTACACACCAGCCTGCTGTTGGTGATGTTCTTTAAAAACAAAAAAAAACATAATTTTTCCTTCACAAACCCATCTGTTCCAGGTCAAACAGAATCGATGTCTCTTTGCATCGTGTTGGACAGCTTCCGACGGTCTCAGAAGGGTCCCATATGGTAATTCTATATCAATAAAACAACCACTGTAGCGGGGATGCAGTTTGCTCTGCGTTAGGGCCAGTCAGAGTCCAGGCTTCTGCTTCCACTCAGCCCTCTGCGAGAGGGGCGCCAGGTTAACGAAAGCCCATTAATCCTGGGGCCAAATGGATCCATCCAGTACCCAGGCGCTGACGAGGCCCTACAGTCACCGCCACATCCTGGGCCCGATGTTTAAAGCCAACGTCTCGGTACATGTGGGGGGCTCACTCTGCTTGTTGGCCTCATTCTCAAGAGCAAAGAGGGCAAACTAGGTTTCACACTGGGGAACAGTATGAAAGAGGTCTGTATGCTAAATATAGAAACATAGCGTGTGGAAATCAATATATAAAGGGGGATATATACAAATACCCAAAACATCTCAAACATGCACTAATTTATTACAACTTTTTTTTTTTTAATCACGGCACCTGAATCTGTAGTGCTGGCAGATCCTACATACAGCACACAGAACATAAATACATTTTGGCTAATCAGGTGAAGGAAAACAGGGAAGCTGTTTGAGCAGCGAACGCTGCGGATACCCGAAGGCCACAGATCCGCAGCTGAACTCTTGTCTTTATCATGACATGAGAGCGGCGCTACAGATAACAGAGAGGCTTCAGTTTTCTGCAAGCGGCTTCAGTGTTCACCTCTCTTGTCAGTATCTGGTGGATCTTTTTTTTCAAGGAATGCAGGTAGAGAGAAAGTCCCACAGGAGCCAGAACAAAATGCAGGTCCACTGTGAGGGCGGCCGTCTCGGTGGGACAGGTGCCAGAGCAAAAACATGCCATAATTAACATGTACACACAGCCAATCAGTCTCCCAGATTGTGGCCAAACAGGAAGTGCTCGCCCAGAAATGCAAGAATATTGAAAGGCGAAATCCAGCGGTTTGCGGGAGTGTGCAAATGAGGCCAGTGATTCATAGGCAAGGTGACTGAACTGCTCTTTAACGGAGTCCTTCAAAGTGCTCGTCTCCGGGACGCCGGGAGGGCGCTAATTACGACGCTTAAGAATCGATGATTCCTTCACCTCTCAGAATGGCTCTTTCTAAAATGAGAAAAGTGCAACCAAAACAAAAACAAATGAGGTCTCTAAGCTGGTCTTAACTTGAGGTTAATGACTCAGGAGAGCTACGTGCTTCAGGCCCCGCAGCCGTAATTGAATTTGACAGTGCACCAGTAATTTAATGCACCAAGATCAACAAATTGTACCTGAGACTGTCTGAGGTGCAGTTCCGTGTGAAATTCGACCACGCGCCCATTTTCACAATTTTCGACACCTTAAGTCCAAGAGAAAATTGTTTCATAGGAATTCTTCCCGCCTTCGCTATGAATATGATAATTATATAATTTGCTTATTTCTTTCATCATATGGAATTCAATCATTTAAATAAACGAGGGAGGAATGAGAAAATGCTGTTCTCTGTGTCTCCTTTATGGGGCGTACAGGCCCCACTTTCATAAAAAAAAAAATAAAAAAAATAGCAAATCCCATGAAACACGGCCTTGCTGCTTTAGCCCCCCCAGCGCCGCGCTGCGAGTAACCCGCTGTTTGTTACGGTAAATCTCTACATGCTGATGGACTGCGATATGGCGGCCGCAGGTTGTCCACTCAGGCTTCCCAGCACACTAAAGACACCAGCAGAGCCCTGCTTCACGCGCATGACTAAGTTATTTGCGGCTTGCAGGGAGGATTGTAACTTTGTTTCAAATGATTCATTTCATAACAGGAAGTGCATCTATTTGCACCCCTCCAGATTTACCGCCACACAGCCTATTCCTCTCTGCTGGCTCCCAGTCACAACTAAGTTGTGGCCACAGGACTATCGACGCAGCGGGTAGCAGGGTCTACGCTCGCTGCTTCTCCCAACGTGCTCAAAACTGGAGTCTCCCTCAGAGCTGCTTCAAGACCTCATACTTGTTTCTGTGAATAAAAGGCTTTCATACTGATCATCTTCATTTATAGGTAGTGTTACTAACTGAGCTAAACTCCTGGGAATTCATTAAATTTCATTTCTTGTATCTACGTGATACCAAGAACTGAGAATTATTTAAGTTTTTCTGCAAATACCGGTGGACACTTCCCCACATCTGCCATGCGAAAACCACTCTTCCAGCTTTTTTACAGTGTTCTTACATCAAATTGAGCAGGGAAAAATCCACATGCTCCAGCGGATGCGATTCCTCGCAGCCTCGCCGGCTAGTGGTATCTCTCTCAACGCATCACTGACACGCTCCGCTCGCCCGCTTACAAGCTGACGCCTCATTGGCTCTTGGGCCCCAGATGGCAGCCCCCAGCGACCTGCTCTTCCCAGCCTCTGTCATCGCTGTAGGCTCTAAGTGTGTTGCTTTCTCACACTAAACACTTGCTTGACACCATATTTTCAAGGCATTATTGACCAAGTAATTTTCTAATAAAAATTTATTGAAACCAAGGGGTGTATTTTTAATCCCAAGCCGTCAAGTATGATGTATAGTCATTTGTTTTAAAAGAAAAGGTCTATATTCAGAAGCTAAATTGTGCTTTTTTTTTTATCAGAACAAAGTTTTTCTTTCTTTCAGTCTCGTTTTTTTCTTCACTTTTAGGGTGGATTTTTACTGATCTCCCCGCTTTGTTTTGCTCTACTGCACTGGAATCATGATCGAGGAACCGAGAGGGATGTTATCTGTCCAACCCACATAAACTATCCTGCATATTTAACTTTAAACAAAGAAAGATATTGCAAAAACATCAAAGACCTGTTGCTGATTGTTTATTTTATAGCTATGCTGTGCGTAAGATGGGTTAGCAGATAAGGGAACAGAAAAAAGTATATTTCTACACAGAGCCTAAGAAAAACATATTAAGTTCTTTTGATACTACTGAACAGTACATATTATTCTTATAAGTAAAATAATAGAAATGACGATGATTAATGACTAATATATATTAATATAATGAATTTTGGTTGTACAAAATATGCCTAAAATCATTTTTCAAACCTATATTTTAAACATTCCTCATGGAAATATAATCCATCAAAATATACACTAAATACATTGCATACATTTCTCAGCAAAGTAATAATGTTTTACAAGCGCTGCAAGAAACCAGATTAAACATGTTCGGGGGGGGGGAGGGGTCATTTTACTGTTAAGCCACTGAAGGTTGGTCAGGAACATTCCTTAAGGTCTGGGATGTTGGACCGCTTAGCTGCCATGCGTTCGTTCTCTATAAAGGACATATTGACGGCAGCTCTGACATGTGACTTGATCAGCAGATGCCCTTCAATCTAACCTTTAGGAACTGTAGCCAAGTGTAAAGCTCTGGTCATTATTTTTGTGTGGAGAGATGCAGATAAAGTGGATTGTGTTACCCCTGTTTTATATGGAGTCAGACCGCTGTCTGATACCTGTGACCATAGGCGAGTCCCCCACTCCCATTGGCTGTCTGACTCCCTGGCTCACGGCACAGGATGAGTGGTGCACTCCTGTTTTGGCTTCGCTCTCTCATTTCTCCTTGCTTTCAATTTGTCTGAGAGTCATAAACCATCTCTGCCATCCTGTTAAGAGCTTGGCTGAAAATTCAAGTGCTAAGTTTTCCTCCCGGTGGACAAAGAGATTTTAAATTGCATGGAATGTTGAACATACATCTCAGTCTTTTCATAGCTTCAGTAAGAAACACATTGCCATTTACTATATACAATAAACTCATGCAACCACAATGTTTATGAGTTTATTTGTATATATTCAAAGCCCATTACAGTATTCTCACGTATATAGTTACACATCAGAAAAAATAATATTAAGTTCAACAATAGCTCCATTTGTAGCCATCTGGCTAAAAGCCCTGCATTAATTTGTGCAAAATACTAGTTTTCCTATGTTCCTGTACTACCTTCATTATTCTTAAAATCCACACATACAAGCACCCTGCTCTCTACTACAGTACAAGTATTAAGACAAAGTCCCAAATTACTTCAGACAACAGTACGCATTTAGGTTCACATTACACATTTCTGCAATGCATCTTGTGCCGAAGAGGTCTAAAGGAGTTTTTCCGTGTTTATATTCTGAAGATCAAGAATAAACTTCCTGTCCATTTTTCATACCTGTACTTTACGTCATGCTGGCTGCCCTTATCATTCTTATATTCCCATTAAGTGAATTATGTAGGTACATTTAATCCATGTTAAGATTTGAAATCAACGGCACAAGATGACATGTATGTGTCTTGTAATTAAAGTTTTGTCAAGGTCATCGGAGACACAATTTGTGGCAGATGTGCCCAACAAACAGAATCACTCAAAAGCTTAAAGATTAAAAATACGTTTTCACATTGTTTTGCCCCTGCCATCGACTCTTGAAGGGTAAATCGCCTACACAGAGGTCAGATCTCACGGGTTCCAGTCTGTCTAAGCGAGGTATACAAAGGAGCATGTCCAAACTCCTTCTGTATTGCACTCTGAATATCATTTTGACAATTTTTCTGCCAGAATAAACCGAGGACTGGCAGCTTTTGAACAATTTATTCGTTCACTTAACATCTAAGTTCACAGAAGAAGTGGCCGAGGGCTAGAGAAATATATCTATTTAGATTTGAGAATCTCCTGTCAATCCAGCGGAGTTCATTTAGGGTTAGCTAACTGGATAGATGAGGACTAAATGCAAGAGTTAGGGCTTGTTCCAGAGATGAAAGCCCTCTTGGTGTGGTCCACAACTCTGAAAAGTGAGAGAGGGAGAAACAAATTATAGAAACACAGGGTCCCCACGATGCAGAGTCCACTCTCCAGGTGCGGCTGAATTGTTTCCGTGAGTGACTGAACGAGACCCATGTGAAAGAACTTGGAGTGACTCTGCGCCAACAGAGGCCGCCCCTGTGGCAAGCTCAGGTACCTCAGGATAGAGATAATGGCAAGAGCAGATGTTAAAACGGTAGAATGGAAATTGTCGCAGGACGACGGATAGGAATTCCGCACAGCCGCAGATGAGAAAAAAAAATCAGTAAGACATCTAAGTACTGCAAGAGATGGTCTCCACAGTGAAATATAGGCACTACTCTGAAGAAAATAACTTTCCCCTATTCCCAATAGAACCATTATGCTTTTTGTTCGTCTCCGACGTATGGTGTTCATTTCAGTTTGACAAAATCGCTGTCTTTTCCACTTACAAACCCAGAGGAATGTTTTGAAAGACCCTCCTTTCCCATAGCCACATGGCAACAGAGGCACGCTGGCACAACGAGGAACCATCACAGGCACAACAAACAGTTGTTTGACAAAAAAGCCCAGGGAACTTTAAAGGAGACAGACCACATAAGGCGGCCTTAACGTCGCAGTCAAAACTCTGCCTTGTCCAACACATGACACATCCACGCCGATCTTTCATTTTCACAGCGGGGCGCTTGACTGACGGCTGGCTCAGATTACATCCCGATAGCAGCACACAGAACGTTATTGCATATCAGAAAGCCAGGGCATCCTTTCCGTAAAAAAATCACATTCCAACTACAAGCTGCCTCTCTGGCACAGAACATTAAAAGCCTTTGAAAGGGGAAAAAAGGTTTCGATTTGATCTGCTTTTCTCGGGATGAAGAGGTGTTGAATAATGCAATTATCCACCCGGGAAGGAATTCCGAGGATGTCTTCTCTTTCATTCAGCACGGTAGAAGGACCACGAGAAGAGGTATGCATTTTGTTTCCACTTTTCACCAAAGCACCACTCACAAGCAGACGATAGCTATTCTCCCCTAGCAATGTGTCAATATAAATGCGATGCTGTGAGAAATCATTAGCTTACAATGCATTTGAAGCTCCCACGGAGATACATATCTCACAGCAAATTGCGTCAATGTTTTTTAATTTTGCAGGTCGTGATCTCTCCTTGTGTGGTGAACATGATCCTTTTAATTGTCAGCAAATTTCAGGTAAGGAGATGGAGGTGCGTGCGGCTGAGGGGCTCACGCCCACCCTTACCTGCTGCAGTGTGTTGTCCGTCACGCCCTCCTCCTTCTTCTTCTCCGTCTGAGGGTGTCTCGGGCTGCCTGTCTGCTTGTTCTGGTCCTTCGTCTGCCTGTGTAGCACAGGGAACAAAGTGCACTTCGAGAACCTTGACGAAGCAGGCAGAATAAACAGGGGCAGCCCCCATCGCTGTCCTCGCTGTCATTCCCACTACCACATGTACTGTCTAACAACAAAAGGGCTGTTTAAAATGGTCATACTAGCGTCACTTCTTTGACAAGCTTATTGCATGTGACAGCAAGGCTGTGATACTGAAGGACAGATTCTGAGGCATGAAAACATTATTGATACTTTTTGTATAGGAGATTGAATTATGGAATTAAAATTCCACTGAACTGTTTTATAAATCCTAAAATTACATTTTATGATGTCAAAATTGTGGTCACAAATATCAACTGTCATCTCCGGCAATCTTTCCTCCTTCAGTATATAAATTATAGTTCAGTTCTATTTTCTTAACCTGTTTGTTCCTGACAATATAAGCTCCTGTAAGTTCCCTCTCCAGGCACTCAAAGGCCACTATCTATCTGTCACATCTCTGCTGAGACCTGAAAGTAGGTAGAGCCAGTGCTCACCACGCACTGCGAGGCCACAAATCATTTCCTTCCAGTGGAAACCGCCACAGATTAAATTCCAGCTCCAAAGCTTAGATGTTCATGTTCCTTTCCCTCCTACCCTCATGCCTCATTTCCTTAGGCCACTCACACCTCTCAGCATCGTCCCCACCACAGGCTATGTAAGAGAGATCTGTGGTCTTCCCTTTCGCCCCCAGAGCATTCTGGGTTTCCAGGCGGCCTGGCACTGGGAGATAACCCCACGGAGGGCCCGTGTGAGCCGCCGGTCAGGCGCTGGGGCTGCACTGTATGTCTGGCAGCATCAGAATGCCACATTTCCCCTGGAGCAGCCCATCTGGGTCACATGCTCAGCATTTCCCTGGTTTTCCCAGAGTATTTTTTTAAATCTGCTGAAAAGTAACGGTTTGGGTCCTCGGGGGCTATTATTTGGTTTTGCACTGCAAAGCTGCATTGATGAAAGAGCTGACCAGTGTGGTTTTATTGTCTGAAATGTTACACCAGAAGCGACATACCTAGGATGCAAGTCCAGATGTGCTGCAGTAAATCAGTTTACGCTAGAGTTTAGGGGGATGCATTTTTGCAGTACAATAGGTTTGAAAAATGATTTTAGCATTCAAATGTTTTTGAATTTGAATATTGAAACAACAATAAAAAATAAACTACACATCTGTACAAAAGGACAGTATGCATAACAGTTTTTATAGTCGGATTAAAACAATATAATAAAATCTCTCTATGTCTAAAAGCAAACACACACACAGACACACACACTATATGGACAAAAGTATTGGAACTTAATCATTTAATTCAGGTGTTTCATTCAGACCCATTGTCACAGGTGTTTAAATGATAGATATTCCACAGTTAAGAGTAAGTGGAATTATTGCAAACTGGAAGTGATTAGGAACAGCAGAATCTCAGCCACGAACTGTCAGACCACGTATAGTAACAGAGTGGGGCTGCTGAGTGCTGAGGAGCATTGCATGTAAAATTTGCCAGCACTCTGTTGACTCAGTAACTGCAGAGTTCCAAACTTCCTCTGGCATTAACCCCAGCACAAAAACTGTGTGCCGGGGGCTTCAGAGAATGGGCTTCCATGGCCGAGCAGCTGCACAATGCCAAGCGTGGGGTGGAGTGTGGTAAATCACGCCACCACTGGGCTCTGGAGCGATGAAAACGTCTTCTGTGGAGTGACAAATCATGATTCTCTGTCTGGTAGTCTGATGGACAAATCGGGGTTTGATGGATGCCAGGAGAACATTACCTGCCTGACTGCATTGTGCCAGCTGTAAAGTTTGGTGGAGGAGGGATAATGGTATGTGGTTGTGTTTCAGGGGCTGGTTAAGGCCCCTTAGTTCCAGTGAAGGGAACTCATAATGCTTCAGCATGCCAAGACATTTTGGACAATGCTATGCTTCCAACTTTGTGGGATCAGTTTGGGGAAGGCCCTCGTGTTCTAGCATGACTGTGACCCAGTGCACAAAGGTCCATAAAGATGGTTGGTAGAGTCTGGTGTGGAGAACTTGACTGGCCCACACAGAGACCTGACCTCAACCCCAATCAAACACCTTTGGGATGAAATAGAATGGAGATTGAGAGCCAGGCCTTCACATCAACATCAGTGCCTGACCTCACAAATGCTCTTCTGGATGAATGGGCCAAAAGTCCCACAGACACACTCCAAAATGTTGTGGACAGCCTTTCCAGATGAGGGTGGCTGTCATAGCTGCAATGGGGGGACCAACTCTGCATTGATGCCTATGGGTTTAGAATAGAGTGTCATAAAAGTTCCTGTAGGTGTAATGGCCAGGTGCCCCAATACTTTTATCCATACAGTGTATATCTCAACATCGACTGTGTCATTTACGAAAACAGCTTTTCTCCCTTGATGCTGAATTAGCAGGCCAGGCGGCCACCCACAGACATGCCGACATGCCCTGTAGAATGCCAGCCCAATGCAGCTCTCTGGCCGGTAGCAAGCCTCCGCAGGGCTCAGTGCTGCCCGGCTGCGTGACATGGTGCAGTCACGTGTCGAGAAGCCCACATCAAAGGAAGACGCAGAAAAAGAGACACTGTCCACTTCATTTTACAAATCTACAGGGTGTCTTAGCAACCTTAGCAGACTTCCATTTTCCACATCCTACCACTTCATTTTAAAGGAGCTTAATCTTTCTATACTGCAGACCTCAGTAGGGAGCAAAAAGCTTTTTTAAAAGAGAAGTAGGTACAGCTCTGGACTTCACGCATACAGGGATGCAAAAGCAAAGAAACTTGACATTGACAAATTAGATTTTAAGAGAACAGTCAATTTACTGTACACAACATTTCAACCGGCAATGTGAATTTGTACACATTATTCAAAATTCTGAGACTATGGTATTTACTATTCTCCAAATCTACATGCTCCTTCAACATTTGGGCAAATATTTGTGTAAAAACGTATATTAAAATACTGTGTTGGGGGTTATGCCCCCCCTTTGACTCCTCTCCGTGTTGGTGGGTAATATATGCTACCGCCCTCCGAAAAATATACGAATAAATGAATAAATAAGTTACAAAGGCACTGGCCTAAAGATCTGGCCGTGCAGGATGTGTTCCGGAGTGAGGAAGGATAAAACACAGGCTGGGCGCCAACACCAACCGAAAACATCCAACGAAGGTTGCTGATGGCGATGCTGATGGACACATGGGTCAGACTGAAAGAGCAAGATGGTGACTCTTGCTGCACCACTGGCAGCGTTAAGACTGCCGTAAGGGAAACCTGCACGCGTCTCGGGTCGGGATGCCTGAGCAGAGGAGCAGATCGTGATGGGGCCTCCTCTGGGCAGGACTTGGACATTCAGTCTGAATAAATTGTAGACGACGCCCTTGACTAAAGAACTGATCCTGGACTTCAGGAGACGGAAACACGGGGACTACCACCCCATCGGCATTAGTGGTGAGAAGGTGGAGGTGCTTCAGACCTTTCGATTCCTCGGGGTTCAGATCAGCTGTGACCTGTCATGGACCACGAACACATCAGTCATACTGTAGCACAACTTCCACAGCAACTCCTGGTGAACTTCTACAGGTGCACCATAGAGTCAGTGATCACATACTGCAAGAGGAAGACCCTGCAGTGCATCATCAGGACAGCCCAGCGGATCACTGGCACCCAGCTTCCATCACTGGAAGAAATCCATCAAACACAGTGCAACCGCAGAGCTCAGAAAATAATCAAGGACCCAACCAACCCTGGACATACACTCCTTACACCCCTGCCATCCGGTAGACGGTACAGAACCCTGTACTAATGCACAACCCGGCTGAGGAACAGCTTTTACCCCACATCCATCACACTTCTGAATTGAACATTCTGAAGCAATACCCCAACTTGTGCAATATCCAAATACACACACATATATATTGTGTACATATATAGTGTCTGTACATACATTATTCTCTGATTCTATCTATCTATCTATCTATCTATCTATCTATCTATCTACAATATGCTTGGTCAATTGCATGAAAGACAACATTACAAGCGGGGGGGCGAGGGGTCGTCCACCTTACACTTTGTTCACATAAATGATAAAATGAATTATTGTCGCAAAACTACTACAACTTTACAGAAATTTCTTTATTTAATTTCTGACCTGAATGTAAATTTTTATTGCAGTACTCTACTTAAGTGTTGACCATAAATTTATAATGGAAGACAATACAGAGAATGATCCAAGCCCATAAATCACGATAAAAAGAGACGAAGGAAACATCACATAATTTCACTGCAGATTGACACTAACGTGCAAAGAAAGTGCAGTGTGAGCATTTCACCCGCTTTTGTAGTGGAAAGCCTTAAATATAGATAAAAATCATTCGGTCTGCAGCCTCCAATATACACAAGAGTGCACTATATATGAGGGCATATCGTGTATCATATGAACCTGCAGCTCATCGGACCATTACAAACCAGCAAACACTGCCAGTGCGAATCCCATGGGCTTTAAGGCAGTTTCTAAAATGCATTTCACAGTGTTACAGTATTTCTTTCTCTGGAATCTGCTGCCTGATACATTAGTCAGTTTCGTCAGAGAACAGTAGGGAACCGACGCTATAGTCTGTTTCACCAGAGCTGCTGTTTAACACAACTGTCTAATTGGAGCGGTGCCTCCTAGGTCAGAGACACTCCAGTTTCATGATCGTTACTGCCGGACTGCCCATCATAAATCAGCCATCCTGCACTGTAGGAAAACAAAATGTGTGACTACTAAGCATATGCAAGTGAAGCCAGAGACACTGACAATCCGCAGCAACCAGTTAACGAGAACAGGAGTGAACTTCAGGCAGGCAAACGACGGCCAAGAATCGCTCTGCACAAAGGTGCTGGGAATGCAGTGCAGGTCGTGACGTGAGCAGCCCATGCGGTTCATTTCAACACAGTGACAGGGTGCATTTAGGCTTCCAGGCTCACGTTCACTAATATATTGATGCGTGTGTGTTTGTGGTACCATCCAGAGAGTGAGGAACATCTGCCAGTGCTATCTTCTAACAGCATTATGACGGAACAGGTCACGTTTTCCAGTAATGACTGAGCGAATTCCTGCAGCTGTTACCCACCTGAGGGATCAACTGATTCAAGACGAGCAAGACAGACTGGATGATGGTGAATACCAAGTTTTATTGACTCAACCATCCCAAGGCATCATGAACAGCAACAGGGCAGGGGAGTAGACAGCACTGAACGGAAAAACATCTTACAATTTCAAAACTAAAAAAAACTACAAAGAAAGTATCTTTTCTTTACTTTTTCTCTTTCAAGACCGGCCATCTCACTATATATATCACGGAATTAAGGGTCAGGGGTGGTTGGAAAAGTTTGTGCCTTAACCCTAACCCTCCTTCTCACAGGCTCAGCTGCATTTCCTTCTATTCTAATACAACCCAACTACAAAGCGTATCTTCCTCGGTGAGAGGAAACCCAACCACACCATACATGATCAGCTCTAAGAAGCATGGATGTCTTCTGTATCCTTCCTAGCCATCAGGCCTTTAGTTGTGGATAGTACAGATAGCTTAAAGTGTACGGGACTCAAAAGGCAGGTTGGACATTAAAAAAGACCAATTTCTACCTACATTAACCCCGAGCGGCCTGTAGCTGGTCCATGTGGAAGAGCGATTGCAGGCAACTCAGTTCCATATCCATGTTGATGTTCTACACTGTACCTATGCCATTCAAGCTGCACATGCTGGCCCAGCAATCTAATGCATAATATTTTCCAGTTTTCCCACTACCTGTCCAGTACACCGTGGAGATAAACACCTGAAATAAACCTTAAAATATGGTTCTGAAAGTTATCAGAAGCTATATTTTTCTAAACAGCAAAGGGCCCGATAGAGTGTGTCAAACAGCTCTGGAGCTCTGAAAGACAAAGACACACCCAGGTTGTTTATGGTCCCATGTCATGCAGTCCACCGGTCACAGCTCCACCCAGAGGGCTCTCCTAGCCTCTAGCTCAGAGGCAGAAGGACAGTTGCTGTCGCTTAGGGAGAATCAGGATGGAGATTGAGATGTAGCCTATCTCAGCGCTTCTGACAGCAACTCTCACAACTATCCTGTGCCCAGAAATGTGTCGGCCACCACCTTCTCTTAGCGAACCCCCCCTCCACTAACAATCAGACAATCATAAGCCTGTGTTCACTTGGGTTTCCTCCAGTAGTAGTAGTGAATACTTCCACAGTATTCAAAAACGAGTTGGGGACTAAATTTCCAACAATCGATGATGGTGTGTGCCCTGAGATGGACTGGCATCCCTTCCAGAGAGCCTCATTCCCTGTGCTTCCTGGGGTAGGTTCCAGGCTCTACAGTCCTGTTCTAGAAAAGCAGATGGATGTTTTTTTAATTTATAAAATAGAACATAAAAAGTGGCCTATGTGGGTCAATAGGTATTCTGTCTGGAGGGGAGATTATGAGGGGAGCGAGACATCCTCAATGAGACATGCTGTCAGCCAATGAGCTTGGTCCTGCATGAGAGCTCGGCCAATAAATTTAACCCGTGCAACAGCATGGCCCTGAAACTCGAGCATCACCAAAGGTCTCTCGACGCTTACTTACTGTACGAGGCGCCTTGCCCCCGTCACCATTTCTCCATGCCAAGGTGCAGAGAGGGGGGCATAACCACATTTCTCCAAGGAAATTTATAAGGCTGCACCTATGGGCTGAACTTGGACACCCCAGGTCTGTGGTGAGAGTCAACCGCATGTGACAGATTTCATTTGGAAGCCTCACTGGACCACACACACTTTATTTAGACAGTCTTACCCTTCAGGCTGGCATTCTGTAAACTAGCTACAAAAAACAACAACAAATCTGGAAAGACAACCTCAGGGCGTCTCACATGTATGTACACAAGGGCGAAATTAATTAATCATTTCATAATTTCATGCCGCATATGTCAGTTACAAATGAGCATTCAGCTCCCTCCCAAGCACAGATTTTAATGACTATGCAGCCGTATGTCGGGAAGGTGTGAACTCTGGCTTTTTTATGCGCTTTTCTCTAGCCTGGGGCGTCCCTTAACTGTAAAAATATGCACACTGAAACAGACACCGGACGGAGAAACCTTTAAAAGATATTCCCACAATATGGAACCATTCCGACCCTCAATCATCAGTAATAAAACTCATTTTTCAAATTTCCTCAGACATTTTCCAAGTGGAATAATCGGTGCAGAAGGTGTCCAACAAAAGCAGCTTGAGTTCAATTCTGGCTGCGAAAACCTCAGAAGTTTTTTCTTTCCCTATTTTCAGGATTACAGTCAAGATAAGAAAAGACAAAATGCCGTATGACAAATTATCCACGTTGGGTTTAATTCTCAAGTTTACTACAGAAAGAAACACAAAATATGTCCCAATTACATATCTACTTATTGAATAAACTATAATATTAAACTATATTTTCCTGTATTGTATTTTGTAACATGTAGGACAATAAATGGCGGGTTAGTATTAGGTTCGTAACTGTACTGCATAAAGGGATGAATGTAATGAAATATATAGCAGATATATATTCAATCAATATCTAAATCATCTCCTTTACAGCTATAGGACCATTTCTTTCTCTTCAAGGTCTCTGGTACTACATGCAGAAAGATTATTAAAAAAGTAAGAAATATTGCTGTTTAATATTCATCATGTTTAAGATGCAAATCTAGATAAGCTAATGCCAGTATGATGTTTGAGTAAATGCATATTCACGTTGCAAAACCAATATCCAAGCTAAATATTGACAAGGTTGTTTATAAAAGATATCATTTACAATGCATGTTTTAGCTGACAGACAAAAGCTTTTTTTGCCAATAAATATATAAAACTGCAAAGTTCAGGCCTTATCATTAAACAAATAACATTTTTTGTGGAGCATATGAAGAAGTGTCTTGCTCCAAGAATGACATATATCTTATCTGCGACCTCCACCTACCCTCTACTGCTGTTCTTGGACAAATAATGACACAGGCATCTGCAGAGGGAAAGGCTGCGTCGCAAACCGCTAATCAGACCTCACATGTACAATGGCCGGCGGGCAGCCATTCCAGAGCACGCTCAGTAACACGCTCGCCTGGAATGAATGTGCGGCACATGAGAGCCCGTCACACTGAAAATGGGGGGAAGGAGGCCTGCTGGGCTGGGGGGGGGGGGGATTCATAATGCCATGCGGGAGGGAGGGCCCCCGCCTGGCGACCAGGGCGGATCTGGACAAGGCGTTGAAGGCGAGCGGCCCGGGGTGGG
>JAODJX010000109.1:13158204-13170302 GCA_026776945.1 Isichthys henryi
TTGCTTCCGGGATAGGCTCCGGACCCCCCGCGACCCAGTAGGATAAGCGGTTTGGAAAATGGATGGATGGATGAATAAGTACATGTGTAAGTCTGTGATAGCTTTGTAGTGAAAAA
The DNA here is from genome assembly GCA_026776945.1 of Isichthys henryi. Lineage (NCBI taxonomy): Eukaryota > Metazoa > Chordata > Actinopteri > Osteoglossiformes > Mormyridae > Isichthys > Isichthys henryi. The sequence goes on from JAODJX010000109.1 coordinate 13,158,321, forward strand.
CCATTACCATTAAAGTATTTGAGCCATTGCTTCATCAAAATGCAAGCTAGTTTATTGTTCATTTAATCATTTATGAAAAAGTTACATGCAAATATAAAAAAGTATATGGATATCAAAATTTTAAGAGCAGAAATAGTAACCAGACACATTTATTGAGAACTGAAACATTGTATCGTTTACAAAACTGTCCACACAAGAAAAAGTTGCTTTTCAGCAAGCATCCTGAAAAAATGCTACATTTATATTCCGCAAACAAATAGTTTTTTAAAAGCAATTACCAACAACAAAGAGTCCAATGCATTACACCACAACCAATCCCAGCAATCCTGACTGCTAACCGTCATAAAGCTTTAGACAACAATCAGTGCAGTAAATATCAAAAGCAGCTGTGTTCATCCTACCAAGACAAACTTTAAAAAGTTTACAACAAAGAGTTACCAGAAATCATAACCACTAATTTGGGTTTCATGGAAATTTCAATTGCATCCTAAAAAAAGTCTGGAAGAATTAAATGCATCCATGTTTGAGAGCAGCTTGAACTATTATTACAAAGTGATTTTAGCAGAAGCAAAGCCACAGAACCTGTGTCCTACATGGATCTTCACACATCGTCACATTCTACCTTAAGGAAATGAGCGGCAATAGACATTGACACTGATCAACCTTGGCAAGAGACCAACCCATATTGTTTTCACATAACTTTGAAGCCATGGTTACCACTCAGGGCACCTGCTTAAAAATCTGAAAACACCAGTCAACTCTCACTTAACAGACTAGTCTATGGGTCACTGCCGTTGGCCCACAAACACTTCTGTCGTCCTTTTGAAAGCCCTTCTCTCCCTTGAAAGCCAGACACTTTTCTGAGTTCTCAACATCATCCTCAAGCACATAATGGCAGGCTCAACAGCAGTTTGCACATACTGTAAACACGTGATTAATGCGCCTGAGAGAGTTCACCGGGACTCATCACCCCTGAAGTCCTCCGTGTGCCAATAGTGCAGAAGACACTCAGTTCTGTCTGTAACAACCATATACTGTATAAAGGCCCCCATCCATGATGTATAAGGGTCTGTTTCCCCAGGGGCAGAAGGAATAGAAGAAGCTAAATGGGATCTCTCCATTGTTCCAACAGATCTGAGGGGTGGAAAAGTTTTCACAGCCTTCACAGAAGTGCCCAGGGTATTGCTCAGAGGTGCAGCTTAATGTTCATACTTGGGGCAGGTCAAAGAAACGCATCTTGCTAACCCAATGTGATGATGCACTCATAATCTACCTTTAGGGTACCAACAAACCGCTTATGCAAAGGTGCAGAGTGCCAGCCTGGAACATTCCGGCAACATTCAGATTCGGGCAGCTAGGCCTCCACCAAAAACTCCAGCCATGGAAGTGCTCTTTAAACTCTGGTAGCTGTCCTCCAAACATGGACAAATTTGGTCATGGGAATGGGTGCAGATTTCTGGATTTTGCTTTCCTGTAAAACCAAGATTGAATGATGACAGACAGAGTTTGGCTCTACCTTTTCAGACAGCGCCTCCTCCAGTGTGGCCAGGGCGGTGTCCGTGTTGCTAGAGTCCGTCTGCAGCGACTTCACGCGGTCTTTCAGGTTGGTTAGCTGCTTGTCCTTATCTCGAAGCTGCTCCTGGAGATTTTCAATCTAAGCAGAGGACGACCGACAGCAAGTAAATGCGAAAGAAACAAATTCACACAGGTGACCGGAGTGCCTCCTATGAAACAGACAGACACTTAAATATCTCACTGTGGAATTATTTTAAGAGGAGTGTTTTCAGATGGGTTCAAACAGCTGAGCCATTTCTCTTAACAGCCTCTTACATTCTTTATTCTTCCCCTTTGTGTCCTGGAAGGAGTTTTTAATGAGCTCTTTGGCTTGGATAATTCTTTCTATTTAGCAAGTGCCACTTGCTGACCCCAGAAATGCTCTATTCTACTTAGTCTTTTAACAGAAAACAAATGTGAACCGTTAAAAAATCCTCAAGACTCAAAACCACTAAAATAGGATTGCTGCCTAATATTTATGCATGTATATGCTTATTCATCTTCTCAAAATGTCTTACTCTTTACTTAGCTTACAGACAGACATTAGTCTTAAGATAGTTTTCTGTTACCTCTGCATTAGGTATTCAGCTGTATAAATGAGTTACATAATGTTTAATGTGGAAAACTGCAACGACACAAACCACAGTTTCAGACGCTACATACCAGCACCCATTAAGGAAAGCAGCCGAGGTTAAGTACCTCCCGAAGATTCACGAGTACGAATCAGTAAAGCCTGCACCAAATCTTAAAGACTTAAAGCCTTTGGTTTACATACAGTAAGCAGATGACAACCTCACCTCTCAGACAGGAAACCTAAACTGGGATCAACAGAAACTACTGACAACACAGAGGCACACAGTCTAACACAACTAACTCAGGGTTATTTTAGTTCTTAAGCCCATCTGAAAAGGCGGGTAAAGGACACTTTTCATTTCTTAAAAACAAGTAACGTACAGAGAATGAAAAATAATGAAAGATAAGGGAAATAATGAAGGTGAACGCTACAGTAATGCAAAAAATGCTACATTGACTAAGCTGAGAAAGACAAACATTCCAAAGAGTAGATTATGGGCATACCAGTCATGGGTATATTGACAGATAGTGCAAGAAAATCAAACTATTTTCAAGAGAATCACATTAAAACTGTTTTTTTTTTTTTTTTTTTTAAAAATGCAGTTTTGCTTTATCTTCAAGGGAAACTACAGAAAATGACGAGGAAAGCCGCACCATCTAGGCTTAAGAATTCAGGCAAATTGCCGTGATCAGCAATACCAGCTGTACGCCTCCGTTAACCACGTTTAACACGATGTGCTGATAGCAAGCAAACCAATGGGACACAGTGGGAAAGGTCATGTTCTTTTGTACAATGTTTCCAAATCACAGTCCATGGTCCCTTACGAATAACTGTGATGGAGGTAAATGTCTGAAAATATTCATTTTGTCCATATTCAATTATTATAAATTTTTTTTGGAGATAAAGTATCTGGTTATTTTGAAGTAATTTAATTAAAGTTCAGCATTTGATATCGACGGAAAAAGATAATTTTTTCTGAAGCCGTGGTATATTCATCTATCTGCCTCCCCGGTGTTCATCCTGGACAAAGTCTTTGCAGAGCAGAGAGGTGAAGATGATCCCAGTCTATCACAGGGCAGGGGTACAGCATGGAGGGGATGCCAGTCTATCACAGGGCACAGGGCAGGAGTACAGCATGGAGGGGATGCCAATCTGGCACAGGGCAGGAGTACAGCATGGAGGGGATGCCAGTCTATCACAGGGCACAGGGCAGGAGTACAGCATGGAGGGGATGCCAGTCTATCACAGGGCACAGGGTAGGAGTACAGCATGGAGGGGATGCCAGTCTATCACAGGGCACAGGGCAGGAGTACAGCATGGAGGGGATGACAGTCTATCACAGGGCACAGGGCAGGGGTACAGCATGGAGGGGATGCCAGTCTATCAGAGGGCACAGGGCAGGAGTACAGCATGGATAGGATGCCAGTCTATCACAGGGCACAGGGCAGGAGTACAGCATGGATGGGATAAAAAATATAAAACACACCAAATATGTAAATTGAACTGCAATGAATATTTGAATGAAGGAAGTTTGAAAGTGAGCTGCAAACATACAAAATGCAGCTAAAATAATTATTCTTGGTATTAATGCTTATGCTCTCTGTCATAACAACTAAAATGTTTTTAGAGCACATGTTTCATTCCAATGGAGACAGAGGATGCAAAGCATTGTGAATTCCAAAAACAATCTTTCAAAAGACACCATTGAGAGCTCTATTTTAGAACAAATATAGCATATCTCTCTTGATTTTAGACAAATGACTGCATTATTCAATGTGAATAGTTTCTTTTGGCGTGAAAAGAATGTATATGCACTAGGAATTAACTGTCATGTGGCCTTAATGTAATTGTGCAGAGAAATGCTCGCAATTATGCAGAAAACCTCATTTGACCACTGACCTCTCCTAGGACGCCAATTCTGCTGGATATGGGAAGTGGTTACCAAAGTATAAAATCTCATCCAACTACTACAGTCACAAGGCCAGACCATTTCTCATAATGCGCTCATCAACTGACTGCATGGAGACATAAATTCAATATATCAGCAGGGACCCATGGACACATATTTTTTGTTTTCTTAAGGATTAATTACCCCTTAAGTGCAGAGAGAGTCCTTTTAAATCAGCCCTATACCTCACTGGCTTTTGCATATCCACAGTATTAAGTGTATAAATAAAGTTTCAAAGAGATGTCTAATGATTACAAGAGAGCAAGACCTACTAACTACCTAATGAGCGTCATCACAGAAAATCTCCCAGCATAAAATTGCTTGTTTTTAACAGACTTCGGCAAGAGTAGTGATATTACAGTATCATAAAAACAGAAAAATTATTTTAGACATCACAGATTATTCTCTTTCACCCAGCTGGCATAATCTAATGCAGATAGGTTAAAGCAGAACAGTACAGCTTATCTATTTGTCTTCGCAGTGGAGTTATGATCATATTTAGCAGAGTTAAAGACAGCTTTGAGCATGTATGTGTGTCTGAAATTTTGGAAAAGCCAGACAAACCTACAGCATCAACATGCTGAGGGGGTCACGCGCTGGAATGGGACCACCTGCCGTCCACACTGCCTACTGCCAGCGACTGAAACCATAAGGCTTCAGGGATAACAATTCCAGAGTTCAACATACATTTCTGTCGATGCCGTCAACTAATAAAACAACAGAGGTTAGACACGCTGTACCTGAAAAAGAAGAACTGTTCTTATCAACTCCCACCACCTAGTGGCGGGGATATGCTATAGCAATACAATTTTCCAAAATGTAGGAACTGAACACACTTGATAAGCATATTTGTACTATTCCTGATGTTATATATATACATATACAGTAAAAGGAAATATGATTATATATAAATCATTAAACCAGAAAGCAGCAGTCTTTAATTTTTACTCAGACCAAACAGAATTTCAATCAAAACAAAAATAATTCTTGGTATTTTGAAAATGAATAATTATAATTTGGTTGAGATTCTTGTATGAAAATGCAAAACATCGCAAATTCAACAAGTGTGTCGTCTCGGAGCCACAGTATGGAAATAAGCTGATTTGTACATGGAATTAGAATTGAGTCCCTCCTCTCTAGTCACTGTTTTTTGCTCTTGGTCTGAGTTGCCACATTAGAGAATTAGATTGGGCTTGAGGTTCAGTTCTAGCCTCAGAAAATTAGTTTGGCTTGGTTCAAAAGCTGACCTAAAAAATTCCACGTGTTATTGGTCTTGGCCTCAGGAAATTGGTTTGGTCTACTACATTTACTCTCCAAGACAGACATAAATATTAGAACTAAACGATATCATGGTCATAATAATGATTTTGTGCTCACATAATTTCGATTTTGACCTTGGTCTGAAATGGCTTCATTTGTCATGATTCTAGCCCACTGGCATGACCCCTGTCTGGCCTTTTATCCATACAAAAGACATTCAAAGACCACAAATATACCAAATCGTTTTGAGGAAAATTATCTGATTACTAATGATGGGAATATGTTAATATTTTCAGTAAGTGCTCATTCTGCAATTGATCTCTTGTAGAGAGCTGTGATGGAATGATGCAGCTAAACAGTCGGAATTCTCTGAAGCTAAAGATTAAAGAAATCAAAGAAACGACAACCTGGAAAGTCGTGATAAACAGAGAGATCAGAACGAACCTTTTACACAAATGCAGTTACTGCCATCCCAAGGGTAGCCTTGGAGAAACAGCACAAACACTTTGATCATTTCGGTATAAATGAGAAAGGCATTTGTTCTCTTCTCCTCTATTTACAAAAATTCAAATATTTGCAATTTTCAAGCGCATGTGTAGGAATGCGTCTAAAACATAACAGGAAGAGATCTGAACCAAAACAGCCAATCATATGTGTTTTCTGGCATAATATATTATTAAGTTGCAATTATTTTGTATTATTGTTTTTAACGCATGCCATCAGATACCACTATGCAATGAGTTTGAAGCACAATGACAAAACAGTCCTTCTTCATTAGTGTCGACATAAAGTTTTTTCGAGGAATATCACGACAGGCCAGCTCTGTTTCCATAAGCTGCTGTACTGTAGAGGAATCCTAAGGTACAAGGAGAGCCAAGTAATTCAACGGCAGCAGTCAAGCTGATGCAGGCGCAAAATCCACCAAGAAAAAGTAGGAAAGAAAGACAAGCCGACTATGAATGGTTCTCATTCAGGAATATCGCTCAGTCACTTAGTGGATGGTGATCATTTTCCACTGGCGTGAGATTCTATATAACTGTGTTTCACTGCATTTGTAAATTCAGTCTGATTCTGTGCGGGGTGCGGAATTAGGAAGGATTTGGCATAAGGGGTCACTTTGCAGCGCACAGGGCAATGTGACTTCTGGAACCGCACTGTGAAAGCCAAATGAACAGTGATTAGGGGAAGACAAAAATGCAGTAGAAAGATTTTACACAAAAATATACACTTTGCCCATGCAAATCAGAAACTGTACTACATTTCCAAGAAATTGTGGGGTGAACGGGGTAGGAGGGGAGGTATTTTAGTTGTTCCAATTTTCTTGAATTTGTCCCTATCGCGTCTTTTCCAACGAAAGAATGCAGTAATGATTGCTCTAGTAATTACCGTACCATTTTTTTCCGCCTGCTCAGAAAGCCAGGGCAAACTATTAGTTTTAATTTTTAGACAACTCGCCAGGGCTTTGATCCAAGCAAGACAGGAGGGGGGGGGGGGGAAAAAACAGCCCACCCAACTATCGTGCACAGCTGCAACGCGTTCATTCTTACCCCTGACAGTTGTGTATAAGCAGCAAAGGCCTGCTGTAACCTGGCCAGAACGGGTTATCGCCGCGCATAGCGTACCCAAATAGCCGCTACTGCACCTCCAATCGCAGCCATCGAGGATAGTCGGAAAGCATTAAGATAAAAGTTGTCCATCTTTTCCAGAATGTTGGATGAAGAATTATGAAGATTCCAAACGTTGTAGGCACAATACAAGGCAAGGCACTGCTTTAATCTTACAAAAAGCCTGACAAATAATCGATGCCATAATACAACCTCTTCAAACAACATATATTTTGCAGCATAGCTGGAGTGCCAGTTTAATTATGGACGATTTCATTCATAACTGACTGCTATATGAGCTTGATGGTGGTTCAGCACAATAAAATTTTATAGAATAAGTCTTCAGTAGAATTTGTATTTCTTTTACAGAATGCTCAAAACTATTGCTGTTTAGTTTCAGAAGAGACTTCCTTTATTTATTCTATAAACTACTTGTATACTGGAAGCAGTGACCTAAGAGTCTTAACAGGAAATGGCCCAAGTCAGTGACAGTCTGGGCAAGACAGTGACTCAAATGTGCAGTGTCTGTAGGATGTGCATGGGCCGTAAATATTTGCGAAGATTTCACAAAAAAAATGCTGCAACGTTATATTGGCTAATTTGCTCATGTAAAGAAAAGCCCCTTTGGAAAAGTACACATTTTAGCATGACTTTTTAAGCGGGATAAGCCACAAGCTCGGGTGTCTGACATGAACATCACTCAGTGCCTCCCTTGTGCACAGGTGTAATTGTAGGCTGTCCAAAAGAGGGCAGCCAGCCTGCTTGCAGCTCTTAAAAGCTGCTACACAATTTGTAATAGGACAGGAACACAAGAGGAATGATAATCCCATGTGAAAAGGGGCCTGATGCCGCAGAAGGACGAGGGCCAGGATCAGATTCTGAAGGGGCTTACCAAGCTGAACTGGCATGGCTCAGAGAAACAGGCCTTATAATGTGTCTTTGATAGAGCAACTGTAGCAAGGAGGAGTGCAAAGTGGAGACGAAAGGTCAGGCGGATTAAGGTCAGGCAGACAGCACTGTGCCGTCCAGTCCACGGGCCGGGACCCCATCAACTAGGAAACTGATACAGACTATATTATAAAGAACTGATACAGAAAAATCATGATCATTTGGGAACTCAGCGTCCAGCACTAAAACAAACCAATATGCATCAGTTACTGATTTCTCACCTTGGAAGGTGAGCAGGAACGAGATCTACAGCTGAAGCAGAGCCTCAGTGCCAAGGACTGAGATCAGACCTGCAGAGAATTATTATGGGCTGGCTGAGAATGAGAGTGGAGGTGTCTCAAGGGGTTTACCATCTGCAAGCCAGATCGCAGGCCCTCTCAGGCTGAACATCGCACAGAAATAGGGGGAGGGGCTAAGCAGGAAGTGGTGATCAAGCACTTATCAAGTCTTACAGGATAAGACAAGGTGTTCTCCAAGTTTATGCAGAAGGGCTGCAGCCCTTTTCTCCAAGTTTATGCAGAAGGGCTGCAGCCCTGTTTCCTGAAAATGTGGTACTTCCCCTCACTTGGGAAGATCGTCTCTTTAATCTGAGAGACAGATCTGTCTTCTCCTCAGTGTGGCTTGTTCCTTCGCTCCGGGTCTGAAGCTTGATGCATCTATTAGGCAAACTGTTACCAGCCCAAACTACACTGTGACAAATCTGGCCTGCACACACTGCCTATATCAATTTGTAGTTCAGGACAGGCCTGGAAACCGGGGAAGGAATAGACACTATTTTCAGCTTGCCAAAAACTCTGGACAGCTCATTATTAACAACCTACATGTCATTCCAATTAATTACCTTGCCCACAACACATAGTTTTTATCTGTTATGGAAATTTAAGGTTATACACACTCGTATAACCAAACTGCACTTTGTACACTACAGGTCTACACTACAATGCAGTGTGAATCCCCATAAATCAGAAATGATCACATACATGGAAAACCTTTATTTAATACTTTTCTATATGTAGCTGAGTCAATGGCTGACTGAATTTCTCCATATATATAGAAAATTTCTAATCCATGCTCAGCAGTGTGCAGTGAGCGAGCTTGCATCAATAAAACAGCAGTGTTTTATTATTCTTACCGTAGCTATAACAAATTTGATTATCTAAACATGCGGTTGTAATGCCGACCTGATTCTGCTACGTTTTAATTAGACCCACTAAGAAGCAGAACACAGACGTCTCATTTCTCTTGCTCTATCACAACATAAATACGACGTGTCATTTTACTGCAAAGCGTACTACAGGTGACGGTCTGATCTTCCCCAAACAGGCGTTTTGTTCGATTCGGATCTCGGCCACAGCACATGACGGCCAGGTCCCACCCTGTGCCAGGCGCACAGACTGACTCGCCATTCCAAACCAAAGCCTTTCCAGCGGACGGGATGTATTACTATCTTGACTGCAGTACTGAGGGACGCCTGGGACAGTTTAATGTCATGGACCCACGGCTGAGGCTCTTTAAGGATGAGTGAGAAGCAGAATGAGTCAGTGACCATTTCCATAGAAACACCACAGATGGGAGCAGGACTGTCCTTCACTCATCATGGCTCTGGTGCCTCAATCTTTAGGTAACCATAAATCTTCACATTGAAAACATTTTTTAAACAGTAAACTGCACAGAATATTTGATTGTAAAATATATAACTGGATATACTACACGTCATATATTTTGAGATTCATAATGCAATTCTGTTCATTTTGGACTCTGCATGACTAAAGGTCACTCTGATGAGAATAAGATCAGGGTGACCACACATGTGTATTCTTCATTTTATATAACGATCCCGAACTTGCGGCCACTGGCGCATGAACACATTATTGGCAAAAATCTTAGTTTCAACATGTGGACTTGGCCATTGGTTTTGGGACTCTAAGCAGCATCACATGAATAATTTATGTCAGCTGTTCACATATCTTGACCTTTCACCTTCAAAAGCATTTTAAAAGTAAACACCTTAATGGAAATTCCCAGCATATGGGGGAAAAAGGCAAATAAAAATCAGATTCTGGCTTCTAAAAGTACAGAAAAGAATCACATAAAATACACAAGTCTGTATTATAGCTCCGTCTGTATTGTTGTTATTGCTGTTTCTGTTGCCAAAGTCATTATGGGTATTGTAAAAACAGATGACATCCTTCTTGCCTGCACTACCACCCTTGACCACTGAGAGGTTTGGTTGGTCACTGCTCTAAGTGTCTTGGCACAGTAGTGAAGCTGCCATTATCCTGTAGTCTGGCTGTTTATCCGCAATTAAATGCATCGGCGCAGGGCAAGATTCGAATGGGAATATTATTATCATAAGACCAATGTTATTGCAGTAACACAATTTCAGAAAGAAATGGATCATTACAGTATTTTCTTAAATGTTCCCGCACAGTGAATGCATTTTACTGCCCTTGGCAGAGTCTGCATATCTCATTCTCTCGCAAGAAGGAGCATTTGGTCATTAAAAAACTGGGAGTTTTTTTATTTTTTAAGCATGCGTTAAAGTAAAAGGGGGTGATTACATCACACAGCTCTACAGAAATCTCAGAAGCAGGTGGCTTCCACCTCGGCATGCAGCTCGGCTCTGCATGTCTCCTCTGCTAATTGCCACCTCCTACATAATCAGGGCGTTGCAGCTAATAATATTAATTATGTAATGAACACGGGTCATAGTAGGCTTGCTGGTCACCCATTGTCTGGCATTGCCAGGGATCACTCTACGTGAATCAGTATTTCCTTCATTCAGCCCAGTTATGGCATACAAATCGGTATCCATTGAGAGAAGGGTGGAGGCGTCCTGGCAAACTCCAGGTGTCTTTAAAGTCCAAGGTATCGTGCAGCAAGGAGAACGGCCGTGTTTTCACCCAGCTGGGAGAACACAGAGGGCCATGGTGCAAACTCCAGTATGAAAGGTGTGAGGCAACAGGTCTAACCACTGTGCCCCTCAGCTGATGGAAACTAACTGCAAATTTGTTCTTCTTACATGCATCCTACTGCTTTGTACATGTCAAATAAAAATATTTTTCTTTCATTTTGGAGGCTCCTTGGCTCTTTAAACTTCCAACGAGAGAAAATCATGCTATCAAAGAACAATTGCAGTAAACAATAGAGTGTCAATGTGCCACTTATATCAAGCATAAATCAAACATGTAGCCTTCATTTAAGTCAAGTATATCACTAACCAATAAGATACAGTTGAGCAATGAGCCTCTAAGAGTTCAGGGAAAATATTGCTGTGAGCCCTTCATGTGAGCAGCATGGCACCCCCAGGAAGAACACGCCGTGAAGCCTTTCAAGAGGCTAATAACAGCTTGTTCACACAATAATCTTGTTTTGACATCTTACCAAAAATGTACATACTCCAAGGCAATAGGGTTTGAATGTTTCCTATTATAATCACTACCACCAAAAAAGCAATATACAAACATATGGGCAGAATTTGTTCCTAAATGTAATTAACTGAATAATTTTACCAGTGGTTTATTCTGAAAACCTTTACTAGATAAGCCAAAGGAAGGACAGATGGACTATTTTCTTCTAATAGTTTCCTTCATATGTGACCAGCTTTCCATTTTACGGGAAAACATGGCACTGTAAACATTATGACACTGAAGTGCTGTTTTCATTTTGAGTAAGACTGTATACCTTCATATTTGTAATTTGACTTGACAGAACTTCCTCGGGCACGACATGAGCATGTCACGGGTACAGGGGGGTCGCGGTGGTGACGGCCCATGCGGAGGGCTGTTATTTTCCAGCAGTGGCTGGCCGATGGTGTTGTCCAGACCGGCATTTGATGGCAGGTGGCCGCCGTCGGAGCACAGAATCTGTTCCCAGCTGAGGGGAGAGACACACTCGCCGACTCCGATCTGTACAAGGCGCCTCCGCCGACGACAGTGTCTGCACACATGGTCCTTGGGTCCCTCCCCCAACTCCCAAGGCGCCGCCTGGGGGGGCGCGCCCGGCGCCCGCGCCCCGGGGGGGGCGGGGGGGGGGGGGCGGGGGGGGGGGGGGGGGGGGGGTGGGGGGGGGTGGGGGCGGGGGGGGGGGGGGGG
>JAODJX010000109.1:13196002-13207428 GCA_026776945.1 Isichthys henryi
CTGGCAGGGAGCTGTCACCGCAAAAAACCTTTCAGAGCAAAAAAGGGGAGGGGGGGGGGGTGTGCTTCTACATTATAAACGGAACTCATTTCTACCCAAGGGGCAGAAATAAGCAGTGGACACGAGACCATCTCTGAAAAGACCCCCTTTGTCCCCTCGTTTATAAATATGTCACAAACCATTCGTGTTTCTGTTACATTCACAGCTCCAGCCTTGTCGAGACATGGCTGCCCTACTGGACAGAACACTAGGGAAAGATGATTATTCCCTTAACAGGAATCAATTATGCAACCTGCACAAAGTTTGTTGCTAAGTTTAACTCGAGTTACTACGCAGATAAGGAGGAGTATTATATATGATTTGAGTAAAATGGATGGAAACAAACTGTAACAGGAAAAACCAAACAACATGCATGAACGTTGTAACTCTCATACTTCTAAAACCAATATAATATACTTACCTGCGATGTTACATAATAAACTCAGCATCTATTCACTACCATACGGATCATGATAGCAGCCAATAAAAGCAAACCACAAGCAAAAGAGCAATGAAAATATACTTAGATTATATTTGTTAATAATCAACCAGCACAACAATCCAGAAGACCATGAAGTCTTTTTTTCATTACAAAAAAAATGATGGAAAATACAGCTGAGTAAAATATAAGCAGCTAGACACAGGTGTTCGATCACTGCAGTGTAGGCTGCAGTATGTTTAAACTGAGTTGTTTAAACTGGGTGTTTTGTCCAACATTTGCTTGGTGTTACTTAAAGTGTCACTCCGGAACTCCAAAACCACACACAAGGACAGCCCAAATTAAGGATGGGGAGAGAAGAATATATGTCTATATTCTTTCAGTATTATGCGGTTACAAGAAGCGAAAGGGTAAAGTTAGTAATTGTCAGGATTTCATGTATACCATACAGACAAATATATATTGGAAAGTGGGGTATAATGGTTGAAAGAGCACTTCACAGCAAAAAAAAAAAAAAACAAAACAATGGCATACTGTACCTGCCATATCACATCTGGATCAAAACAGAAAGGGGGTGCTGAATTCTGTAAAAGTTATACAACACACATGTTTCAGTTTGTGCCTCACACTTCTATAGGCATGACGGCTGAGAGTCTGTTCAGCACTTTGTTCCTGTAAAGACCTACAGTATTCAGCTCTATTAGGGACAATGTTTTATTATGGCCTCAGAACATTTTAAAAAACAGTTTCTGTTAAGCTTCCTGGCATATATGTGTGCGCATGTACATATAAATAATACATGTATACCTGCTACTGACCTTTTACAAGCCAGAAAGGCTTGCTGTCACCTGTAACGTTATAAATTTCGCCTATGATCAAGTAAAACTCGATTAATGTAAAAAATGCTAGAGGAAGCATGTATAGAAAAGAAGTTGTGGGCAGAGTGCCATCCTTTGGTTAATCATGAGATAATCACATATTTATTTACACATTTGGATCAACAGGTTCTTGCCCATAAACCATGGCAGACTGTTGCAATATTATCAATATCTCAGGAGACACGCTGCACGTGAATCTCATTTCTCCCCAATTTGCTTGTGTAACGTGTGCGTCTGAAAAACTGAATACTGAACCAGGAAATGTGGCGTAGAACACACAGGAAATGCACCTAAGCTGTCACAATTATCTCGTTCTTTTGTTATTTAACAATCATGGCATCACAGATAGTGTGAGGTTATGCATGCGCCGGTGCATATACTGGGTGCACATCACTACACTAATTAGCTTTTTGGCTGCAGTTTGAAAGCAGCATGAGAACTGATCATGAATTGGCATGCAGTTGCTTCGTTTTCACATGTGTACACAAGCAAAAGCTGAAATTCATAAGATCCTTCTATGCTTAAAATGAGACATTAGCTGAAACTCAAATTCCTATGATCCTATTCAAGATTCTGCCCTCAAACGTGACTAAAATGAGAAGGCCGCTAATCTTTGACTGACATTAAATCCACTCCCTCGTTGGCTGATCTCAGTTGTCATGGAAACTGCTCTCTTAAACCACAACTATGCGTTGATAGATGTAAGAAAGGACAACAATAAAGATCTATTTTAAAAAGTACTAATACTATGATTTCATTAGCTGCAAAAAGGTAAAGTGTGTTAAATTTAACATGGATTTGTCAAATACTGTAAAGAGAAGCTTTGCAACTAAATCAACTTTTCAATTCGCCAAAGTTTGCAGCTGATGGCATTTTTCAAAGCTGGTGCTGACATCAAACGGCTGAGGCCACAGCGACGATTTCCATATGTTACATTAGTTACAAACTATTTTTCCATTAAGTGACCTACTTTCTTTTTCTTTCATAAGCTTCCAAATTTCCATCCATTTAGAGTTTTATCTCTCCATGGTGTCAGCAATAAACAACACCTGCGATTTCCTTACATGCTAGTAACTTTGCAATAAAATCCAAAGATACAAAAATACAAAAATGTCTCTACATGAAAAACAACTTTCTTCACAACACTTTCACATTTAGCATGAACCAATTTCTAAAATATAGGTAAATATGTAAATGCAGTGATTTTACCAATTTTAAAAAATGCTATAAATTGTACTTTGTCGAATAGTGGCACGCAGCACGTTGCAATGGTTTCTGTGTTGAAGACGAGTTGTTGGATTAGAAAATTTTTCTGCTTTCAAATAATGACACTAATTGAGGTGGTATCTGTCCTTTGGTCCTCTCCATAGAGGACGGTGTTTGGGGTTGGGACTTTACTGGGAAGCTTGTGTGAAATGTACACTGATCTGGAGTCATATTTATGAAAGGCCTCATAATTATAAGTTATATGCTTCAGGAGAAATTTTATTAGTCCCCTGTTATTTCTGACAAAGCATAACAGAAAAAAATATGTATAAGAACAAATAGTCTAATAATAATGCTTATGCATTTAAGGAAGTCTTGAAGCAGCAAGGAGCTGCGTTGGCTGAAGGGCAGCGCTCAGCAACAGGGGGGAGGCTGCTACCGCGTGGGGCTGGATGTGGAAGGCCCTGCCCCCCATGGACCCGGAGGATTGGCCTTACCTTCATCTCGATGACCGTCTGCAGAGCCTTGGTCTTGGCTGGCTCTACCTGCGGCTGGCTTCTCCTGTGAAGTTCCTGCGGAGGGACGCGGTAAAAGTAAGCTTGACGGCTCATGATACCATTACTTCCAAAAAAAAAATGCACGCACAAAAGATGGTCTGCGCTCCCTCAGCGTCTCTCCTCTCTGCGACTTGCTTGACTTTCCCTTGTCTCGCTCATACGCTCGTTAAAGCGCTTTCTCTTTTTCCCTTCGTGGGAGTGCGAACAGAAGCCGAGAGCGGTGCAGCATTAGCGGCAGGAAGGCTAGGTCAGGGGTGCCACAGGTGCCCCCGCTCGCTGTTATATGCTGCTCTGACACGACGACACGTTCTATCAGCCCATGCCTAGTTTGCGAGACTCTATCAATTATTAATGGTAACTGTGACACGTTCACACACACCAACAGACACACACAGAAACACACACACACAGACACTGGCTGAGTAATCATCCAGCCAATCCCACTGTAAACTTATACTCCTCTTCAAAATGTATTTTTTTCTTTTCATCTTTGTCAGGAGTGGGATGGCAGCACAAAATAAATGTGCGTATCACAGGAAACAGGAAGTCAGGTGGTATTGATCCGACGTGCAGCATGACCATGCAAAGTCTAAACCGTGCTCCTGATACTTTATTAGAATGAGTCAGATCTGTTCACAGGCAGCACTACAGCACATGGGGAAGAACTGTTATGCAATGCGGCTCTGAGCATATCGCACTGGAAAGGAACTGGGGATCTGAAATCTAACTGTAAAAGGAGCCTTTAATTCTCAGACGACGAACTGCCGGAGCAGTAGAACTGCACTGCCTTTGAATGACAAGAGGTATTTCGGTAACACTTTACTTAAGACTGTGTTTTTTATAATTTATAAACACATTCATAATGCATTATAATGCATTCATAAATCATTATAAACATGGCGATAAATATTTATAAAAAGGCATAATATATTATAGCCATCATTTTCAGGCATTATGATTGCCTTCGGAAGCTCTCATCTATAATGCACTATATAATTATAATGCACTACAAAGTATCCTTAATTCTTATACTGACCATTATAACGCACAACGTAACGTATAATAATATAAATGTATAAATGACAGTGTAGACACTACATCACAGAGTGTCTCTTCCCCATTCCCATGCCCCTCCCCCGCTGCAGTCTTCGTCCATTTCTACTTATTCTCTCCTAATAACCATTTATGGTGTTCTTGCTCCCCTGCAGGGTGGAACCCTCCAGCACTGTCCCTGTTCTAACGTGAACCTCCTGCTTTCGGTGAGGACTGCAGCAGTATGTAAAATGCACACGGTGCAAAAACATCAAATTATAAAGTAAATATAGTGCTTACACAGCCCCTTCGTCAACAATATCCCTGCCAGCAGTTCCTCTGGGGTTTTAATTTGTTACCCCTCATCACCTACATGTGCAATGTAGTAACATGTTTCACTGTGTAATCTGCATGTGCTGTTTCTGATTGGCAGAAATGTTGCAAAAGTTAATGGCTAATGGAGACTTTTGCTATCACATACTGTGAATAGCTAGGGAGGATGCAGGGATGCTTATTCACGTTAAGCTCAAACAGACCTGTCATAATGCAATAACAGCGCCGTTTGTCTTAAAAGAGGCATTGCGATACCTGAGAGCCATATAATTCAGTATTATTAGGGAAATATTCTGTCATATGGCATGTTAAAGAGGGTTTTAAGTATAACTGAAGCCTTCTGTAAGGCACGCCTGCTTTTTCCTTTGTTACACACTAGAGTGTCATATTGCCTGAGTGGGACAATGACGGCCAGAGAATGTAGGGCAAGGTCAACTGTATTAAGCCCAATTAAAAGCATTTACAATTTCCTGGAAAAGGAACCACATTATTTATGCAGATTATCTGAGCATTTAGTGTTACACTATACTGAGAACATAAGGCAGCACAGTACAAATGGCACAGCATAATTTTGATGTGTGAACTGGGATAGACTGGATGGAATTTCTTTAGAAATTGCAAATTAAACTTGGGATTGTGAATGCACACAAACACACATAATTTTAAGGTGTAATACATAAATGTAACAAGCACCTGCTAAACAGGAAAGGAATGTCATAGCCAATTTACAGTATGTAAATGGATCAATGGTACTGTACATGTTCAAATGACCAAACTGTTACAAAATCTATGTAAATTCGTTCAAAAACCTGAGTAACTTACTGGAGACCAAATATCATGTCAGAAGCACATTTCAGCAGAAAAAACTAATTCCACCTTGAACACACGTACATAAAATCATGTTACTAATGTCACAGACTATTGAGTTTTTGAATGTGGAAGGTTGATTGTTGAAGAGAATTAACCATTAATAAACCATTAACTCCCAGTTACTGGGATACATACAGAATTATAAGAATTATCTATTTCCCATTCGAGAAGCTACATCTCTCTCTCTCTCTCTATGTATCTATATATATATATAATTCTTATAATTCTGTATGTATCCCAGTAACTGAGTTAATGGTTTATTAATGGTTAATTCTCTTCAACAATCAGCCTTCCACATTCTATATATATATATATATATAGAGAGAGAGAGAGAGAGATATATAGATAGATTGATAGATAGATACATACACATCTCAAATAATAAAGCATGTTCAGCTTCTTAGTAATTCAGTAATGTTCAGTAATTCTTAATAGAATATTTTAAGAATATTCATTTAAATATTCCTAAAAATACATACTCCATTGTATGGAAGAAGAACAGCCACAATAATGCTTCATAATGTCCTACTAGGGCTGCTGATTCCCAGTTATATCGATGAGCCAATTGGAATTTGCTTCCATTTTCTCTAAGCAGGACCCTTAAAGGTTGCCGCATTGAGTTTGTTGTTCTTTAGGTAGGAAAGCAATTCCTGTAGGCATTCAGTTAGCTATTGATTCAGCTCCATGTTTGTCAGCCAAACAAAGGGCCAGCAAAGCCCATCTTTGTGGCTATGAAACTCTACCCCAGCCTGGAAGATCCTTGTGTCCATTAGCAGCTTATCACTGTCCCATCAAGATAGGATCATAGAGTGTCCCTCATTTACTTCATTATGCTGTCGAGGCCTGCCAGAGAAATGTTAAGTGCAGAGGCAACGCTGACATCTCTAAAAATGTTCCCCAAAATTGCAGCTGTAAGCACAGCCTGGCTGCGGCTCATCTGGAGCCCACTGTCAAACGCAGCCTTTGACTCCTAGACTGACAGAACGACCCTCAAGAATAGGGTTTCACAGGCCAGTGAGAATCTTGAAGAAACCTACCTTACATGTACGCTACTGACATTTCACACACAGTGACTCTGCCTTACAGGAGCGTAAAAGTCACCATGGTACCACATAAAGAAGCCTCATTAACATAATTACCATGTGATGGGCCCAGAGCATAAATACACTAAACATGTTCAAATATTCAGGAGAGGAAGCCAGAAATTTTATAAATTGTGAAAGTCAACATCTGTATTTCCTTAGCTAACTCCTTACAGACAATAAATCAAAAAATTATTAAATGCTTGGAACAAACAAGGAAAGCAGTATAATTCATATGCTTTTATCATTTATTACTATTTGTAATAAAAAGTATAATATGAATAACATGAATAATGTTTTTTTTTACCTTTTATAGCGATCCATATTAAAGCTTCCACACTGAAATACCTGTGTATTCCAGCTATATGCTGAGTCAATTAAACTCACAAAGAACTAAAGTGCATTATACTTAAGTGAACACTGTGAACTTGTTTAATGTCAATTCCTGTTTGGAACTTACCTGCCT
Organism: Isichthys henryi; assembly: GCA_026776945.1. Classification (NCBI taxonomy): domain Eukaryota; kingdom Metazoa; phylum Chordata; class Actinopteri; order Osteoglossiformes; family Mormyridae; genus Isichthys; species Isichthys henryi. Next base: position 13,202,905 of record JAODJX010000109.1, read on the forward strand.
TGAGTAGTACCTCTTGCAATGTAACGGCATCCTCATCAATGCACTGCATTTCGCAATCAATTTCTGCATAAACTAAATGCTAATGAATTAGCAGCATTGTTTTATGTTGCCATCATAAAGATTTCATGAAGTTCACCAATATGTATTTCTACAGGATTTACAGGAAATTGGTACAGTATCCCTGTCAGTCTAATGAATGTCTTACACTTTAACCTGGGATCATCAACTTGTGTCTGTGGTAATAACTGCACCACAGAAGTCCATCAGAATTTCCCACAGTGACGGCGCCAACTGTACGTGCTTACCAGAAAATCTTTGAATCCCAGAAATAAATCTAGGTTAGCCTAATAGCCCAAAAGCACAATATTTTATCATTAATAATGTTTAATAATGTTTAGCAAGTGCTTTTATCTAAAGTGATGCACAATTCACAATGCAGAGTCAGAATGTCCCTGAAGCAATTGGGGACTGAGGACCATGTTTGTGGGTCCAATGACGATACCCTTCTGGTGACTCTGGGACCTTCCAATCACAAACACAGGGTCCTAACCCACTAAGTCACCCTCCAACATATTAATACATAATTAATACTTAAAAGATACTACTTAACTTACTAGTATCATCAGGCAGTATGTTACAATGCATTCCAGTGTTGTCAGTGGTTATGTTGATTATATTAAAGTTGATCCCTTAAGGGAAAAGGCTGAGATTTTCTTCCATATCGCATCAGTATTTTTGGAGAAAAAAAAGAAAGACTCTTGCCATGATCTTTTTCCACTTGGACATTCTCAGCCTGCATATCGGCATGGCTGGTATACCTCTGTGAACCTGCTACGGGCCACTGGCATCTACAGTGCTGGATCTTAGGCTTTATTACGGTGGCTGAACAAAGTCCAGCTTTCCATTTTTTGAAATGCATACATACATAGAAAGACACACACACGTCGTACGCTGAGCCAACGTTCTGCCACTTTCTTCCAAACTGACGGTGAACCTATGGCAGTGTCAGCAGGCTGCGCCTGACCTCTCTAGTGTGTCCAAACATTTATACACAGTGTGCATTCAATATGCAGCCCAAAAGGTTAAATAGCTGTGGAAAAAAGCCAATAATCATGCTGTCATGAAGCTACCTTTCATGACATGAATTAATCCCATCCCTCCATCCATCTTCCAGTGCTGGTTTGGATATGGGGGGCTGATGCCTGTCCCAGACAGTGCAGGCTAAACACTGGATGAGATGCCAGGCCTTCCTAGTACAGATGCCAGTTATCCTGATGATGCGGGCAGGAAATCAGAGAACTTGGGGGAATCAATTAAGGGAGAACATATATAAGCTAAAACAGAAATTTTAATTCCCAAAACTGGAGTCGTGAAACCGCAGTTTTGACCACTGATCCATCACGGCAAACGCACATAAAAAAATTATTCTCTAACTTAAGTCGCTTATCTTTATTCTGGGCAAACTTGCTTCCTGTTTCCCAAATCTTTTCAATTATTACAACAACAATAATTTTTTTGCTTCCTTGCACTAGTTAATTTATGGCTCTTGCAGTGTTGATTTATTGTTATCAGACATCTTGCAGTGACTCCTGTACGATCGTTTTTATAAATTTCAGTATTTTTATTTGTATTCCTATTTTGTTGTTTCTCCTGTATGTCTAAGTAATATTGAAACATACCTCGTGTTTAGCACCGGACTGCAAGCAGTTCTGCTGTGTTCATACATGCTGGCATTGAGCGAGCTCAGATTCTGAAAAAGGGCATCATTGCTGGCTCATTCCCTCGAGGATGCGGGTTAAAGTCCTGCACTGCTCTGAGTGTGCAGTTTGCATGTCTTCTCCGCAGGGCTTTCTTGTGGGTCCTCTGCTTATCTCCTGTCCGTGCCTGTGACCTGTGATGGACGGATTTACCACCTAAGGTACCCCTGCCTGTGGTCTGGGACATGCTCTAGGCCCCCTCTGTTACCCTGTACTGCATAATCAGTGTAAAATGGGTAAAAATATCTTATCGTGTTTTTTTTCTTATCAGTTTGTCAGGTCCAACTAAAGCGAACCAGAATAATTAAAGATTACCAGAGATTAAAGATTAGCACAACAGACTGAAACCTGACTGCCCTTCTGTTCATTTCAGCTTTGAACCAATCCATTCATTGTTCAGATAAACTGCTCCTTAAGCAGGTAGATGGAAGCACAGTAGATTACACCAGGTTAAAGGAGGCATTTGGATTAATAGGTAGCCCTGGATATGTGTAGAGGGAAAAAATTAATAGCTAAATGCTAATTCATTCGAAGAAACAAATATGGCATTATGCAAATATTTAAATGATAAAGGTATTTAAATTCACACATCGATTACTGGGCAGTCGCGATTTCTAATGAGTTGGTATCTGAACATCAGAGACCATGGACAGAACGTCAGGCAAACAGGACCAAGCAGCTAATGGCTACATTGGCGGATACAATCAAGATTTCCTCTGAAAAAGTAGCAAGTGACATTTCTGAAATTTCAGTCCCAACTCTGCCTCAATGAACTACAAAAAAGTCTGAGAATTAGCCACCAGCATTGATGTCCTGTAAAAGTTCAGAGTTCTTTAGAGGGGCTTTCAGTGTAACTTATCCAGAGGAATTTTACAGAAACCTTCCAAATTAAAGATTAAGATATTATTTTCAACTAAACCTCTAAAAAAAAGAGAAAGCCGTTACCTTATGTGTACTGTTGTGTTCAGAAACACCAGCAGAAGGTATTTCAGAGATTCATCCATTGTTCTGCACTATTTCTCTGTGCAATTCTGTTGCACTTTTCTAATAGATTGAACTGTGTTGACTTCGACCTTATGGCAAGCCGAATAATATCTGTTCAATGTAGAAGCATGGCGCTTGCGGAGCGTGAGTGCAGAGAGGTCGCTGCTTTAGCAAATTTCACCCCAGAAAAATGCAATAAAAATGTCCAGACCTCGCTTATAGTGGAAGCAGAAATACGTTCAATTCCCCATTATTCTGTGGTTATACATTTTCAGGAAAGGAAATGGTTAGCTCTCCTCTTGAGAGTATCAAAATAATACCGATAATTTGGAAATGGTAAAACCTGGAGTGTATCACTCAGTAACGCAGACGTATCGATTCTATGGGAAGCCACAGCAAACACAGAATGCACATTTCTGTTCCAACATTAGTTTCACTGATGATGCTGAAGATGTGTGCAAACAGCAAAGCTCAACTCCGAAGGCTGATAATCACTAAGTAAAAATAAAAATGTGTCTTAACCCAAAATATTCTCAGCTGCACTCCGTTTATGAGACTCAATGCACAAGCCTACTGCCTTATTTATTAATTCTTGTTTTTAATGGAAGTCCTGTCTGTGCCTTGTTGTAAGGTAACCCTATCTCCATATGGGTTTAATGGGAAGCTGAGGAGACAGGGTCACATAACTGCATGCAGCCTTCTGCTGGGCCAGGCTGGCATTTCACTTGCCACAGTGGTTCGGCAGAATTCAATAACAACCAGCGTTTTACCAATCACTCAGATGAAAATTTCTCAGAAGGCAGGGGATCATTTACAGGCTGGAGCTGGGAAAATGGTTTCTTTTTTGATGTGCAGAGACAGGTAGCACATGATAACTGGTCCCTAGGAATTACCAACTGTCCATATCATACGCGGGCTGACTGACGAACATGGAAATTCAACGAGACGTCTGTGCGTCCAAGAAAGTCTTTGAGAACAAAGACGTCAGTAGAGATCTGCGAGTGATTAATAGCTAGAAATTCAACCGAAACCTTTCAAACATTTTTGTCCGGAACCTCAAAGTACTTTAAAGTTTCCAGCCTGAAAGTCTGCCCACCTTTAACTGGTCTCTGCAGAAGTTGATGGGCCATATTCGTTTATGTAGCAACGAACACACACACAAAAATCCCAAAATACACAAATTCATGGGAAAAGGGGACACATTGTTTTTATCTACTCACAACATAAGATCCACTGAAATTCTTATAAAGGCCTATTGGAGGTACCACCCATGACTGCATTGCCAGGACAACAAGAATCACTGAATGAAGTTCAAATGGTGAAATAACTAAAATGACCAATGTAGATTTCAGCGGTTATACTGGAATCTGAAAAACTAGCCACATTAAATAAAATGTCCCCAATACATATTTCATTCTGCCTCACTCAGGGAAAAAAGATTTCATTACGACTTGATAACAGGCAAAGCCTTGATGAAGACAAAGCCTGCCTCCATGTGCTGGAACGCAGTATTACACAAAATAAAGACCTATGTGATGGTAATGCTACCATTCTCTTTCATTCCAGAGAACACTAGTGAAGTCTGCTGAGTGTCTAAATTTAAAATACTTCTCTCTTAGCGTTTCTAATAAATTTAGGATGTAAACCCGACATACTAGCTGCGTAAGCAGCTGGAAGATGAACGGATGAGCATCTTTTACTCCATTCATCCATCCATCCATTTTCCGAACCGCTTATCCTTACTGGGTCGCGGGGGGTCCGGAGCCTATCCCGGAAGCAATGG
>JAODJX010000109.1:13230885-13253238 GCA_026776945.1 Isichthys henryi
CCCCCCCCCCCCCCCCCCCCCCCCCCCCCCCCCCCCCCCCCCCCCCCCCCCCCCCCCCCCCCCCCCCCGTTGTACTCCATGACTCACCAACCATTTTTTTCTAGATAAAATGGTTAATTTTTCATCTCTCTTTCTCTTGTTCCTCCTTGCTTCCCTTATGTATCTAGTGAAACTACCATTTGCTGCATACATTTATACACACACCTAGCTACAATATATAGAAGGTGGCATGGTGCCAATGCATTGGCATCCCAACCAGGGTGTACTACCGTCTTGTGCCCTGTACTGTCTGGGATATGCTCCAGGCCCCTCCCCCACAAGCCTGAACAGGATGAGCAGTTAGGAGATGGACGGAAATATGCATTTGTGTGTGTGTGTGTGTGTGTGTGTGTGTGTGTGTGTGTGTGTGTGTGTGTGTGTGTGTGTGTTTCATGAAAAGACATTAATATTCACCTACTGACTAAAGTCTAGGATTTATTATTGCTCAGAGTTCAGCTGCAATGCACTGCAGGCCTCAGCCAGATGGCAGAAACAAGGTGGTGAGCATTTGTTCCCGGACTTAAGACGGTGCACATGGAGAAACTCACAGAACACCAGGTATGCCTCAGATCATAAGTGTTACGTAGGAAGTGAGCAGCTGTGCTTTAGATCTCTTGAGACAAGCAAGATCGGTCATTCACTCAAGATGACATGGGAATGTCCTGCAAAACTCATTCAAGTCCATGCTGGTTACTCAAAATCCATCACGGAATCAAGTTCTTAGCCAGACCCCCTTGTTTTAATGACAGAAGAGAAGTACTAGATCAGAATTTCCCAATACAGTTTTGGGGGATCCCCAGACAGTCCATATTTATGTTCCCTCCCTACCCGGTCGGGTGAATAAAAATGTGCACTGACTGGGGATTCCCAAGGCCTAGGTTGGGAAACACTGCACTACATTATCGATAGAAATTCACAAAGCATGGGCCACCATGTAAACTTCTGGGTAAAAGACTAGCGGCAGGTCTGGGATACAAAGCCATGGCTGAATTTTTCTAAATGACACTGCATGTCTAAACTTCTTTTATGTTTATCTGCAGCTTGTTAAATACTTTTGTAACATTAAAAATTCTGAATTGTATTTGGTAGATACTGTGACATAAAGTTTAGCTTTTTTACAATATTAACAGTCAGTGCAAATCAATTCGAAAATTGCACCTAAAGAGGTATTTTTAAGGTGTAGCTCCATACTCTTCTTAAAAGTATGAAAAACATTAAAATCAGTGCTAATGCAAAAACTGCCCCCTCAAAGTGCTGCCTTCCATGCTGAGAGTGACAGGTCACATGTGTTTGACAGGCCGACTCAAAGGATTGAGGTGTGATCACCAAAGAAAACACATTCCAACATGGCTCCTGCTGACAGCTTCCCTGCCAAAGAGGACACTGAGAAAATGGCTCTCAAAGACAGCAGCTGCTCACTGGAAAGCATGCTGACTGACAATGCGGGAATCAAGAGGAGCTTTGACTGGCTAAGGCATACAGATGTCACTCAGGCTTGGCTCCTGAAACTCACTCAGTACACGCCCGATTCAGAAATACAAGCCGCCCAGTCAGGCAGCACAATTACTTACTACTGGTTTGGCATAATAAAACAATAAGGCCTGATCAATATATATGAATACGGTTATTTATATATAATTTTCCGAACACTAGGTGCTGGAGACAAAAGCTGGGCATCTGATCCTATTTAACTGCATGTGGTCTATTCGATGGAGTTTTATCGGTATTTTAATATATCATTCGCTTAAGCAGGAGAATCATGTTCTACTAAACAGATTTTTAATTATTTAGTAATTATTAAAGAGTTATTCCTACACTAATTGCACTCAATATGCTAGACCTGGATACTGAGAATATTGCTACGACTCCACGATACTTTTCTATGATTAATTTAATGCGTTTAATGATTAAGTAAAGGTAAACATTGGATAGGAATGTATTATTATGCATAGCATAAATCAATTTTTTTACTATTCAAAATGTGATCTTTATAAGACAGAACACCTACAAAAAAACACAACTTCTTTGGTTCCCAGCAGGGAAGCAATGGCAAGCAGTATATCAGTGTTTAATCCTTTTCTTCTGTGGGTCTGCAGTGCTGGGTTGACCTAACTAGGTCAAGGCTAAAGTGTTCATTAGGCCAAAACTCAGCTTCCTAGATGGCACCATAAGACACAAATCACCTGCATCCTGTCACAACATTAATGTGGTGAAAGAACTACAGTTGTTCCACGGCAGTAGAGAATACAGCGAGCACACCAGGCCTGGGCTAACATGTTGAGACAGTGCGAGAGTTCACAAGCACCTGGGATGTAGGAAATACATGCCCAGGGACAGACGCGTTCATTTCAAGAGGATTTTCTTCTAAAAACCTCCCTTGAAACACATGAGAAATTAAAAGACTGACAAGAAACAAGGTGTTTAAACTAGCAAGTGGTTTGATGAAGGAGATTAAGGAGGTTCTCTGAAGAGTCCCCCACTGAGTCCACAGTCTTTAAAAAAGAGTATTGACTCATAATAGTCGTTTTTGAGGCAACGTCTTCTGAGAAAATAAAGCCATTATTAAACATAAGATAAAACAATGAAGTGAAACACTGTTATGACAGCAGTTTTAATTTTTTAAATAGATTTAAAATTTCTATTGAAAATGCCTTTTATCAGTATTTTTCACCATAGAATGAAAGCAGATAAACTAAAAAATCTTACATTAAAGAGAAATTTGCTGCCCACCCTTGTAGCTTTTTAGATAAAGCATTAGAATGTTAAATCCTTCAGTCATATTAAAATTCTTTTGATAATGTACATATTTATCCATTCGTCTTTTGTTGTGATGAGCCTGGAGCCTTGCACGAGAAACACAAGGCAGATGGCGTGGGACACCTGGTGTAAGACGCAATACAGCACAGGGCAACCGACTCTGACAATGGGCAGTTTACAGGTGCCTGGTCTGTGTGGGGAAACTGGAGTGTGTGAAGAGGCTCAACACAAAGAGCCAGGGCCCGGATTTGGGCCCACAGTCCCAGAGGTGTGAGGCTACTTAACCACAGCTCTACCTTTCATTTAAATATTTTAAATAATCTTTTAAATACCTTCAAACGGCTAATATTCATTACTAATACTGCTCAGTAGTCCAGAAATGTTTGAACAGGCATGTGGAATTCCATCTGAGAGCCTTTTTATTACATAAATATTTCATAAACAAACATGACTATGTTTATCATATGCGTAAATTACCCTTATGGAAGGATTGGTGTTCTGTTAGCAGATACTGATACATCAGCACGTCTATCTCTGAAGACTTTAAAAAGAGCAATCTCCTTATATTATTAACGTGTTAACCGGGCTTCATTAATGTTCAACACCACCTCAATGTGCTTTCTATAAAGCACAGAAATATTATTGATGTAAAAATGCACGTTTTTCAAAGTCGACCATTATGGTTGGTGCCAGTTGTACTTTTGCTGTTACTGATGTAGGAGAAATGTGTAAAATCGCCCACTATTTTGCTCCGATTATACATGAATCATGGCTGTTGTCTACATTGTTTTTTTCAGCAATGTTCTGTTCAATTGCAGCTGTGACAGTGTTTGACATTTCAACCAGGGAACCAATTTACACCAGGGAGCCACAAAGGGAAATAGAACGGAGTGAGCACCCCTACCAATAATGTGCAATCATTGAAGTACCTAAGAACTGAGTGGGGAGGGAAAGCCCCCCCAGGCTGAAATACCCTGGCATATGGCATTTCGATAATAAAAAAATATTCCCATGTAAATTCCAGACTTTCTTATCGTAGATGCTGCTTAGCACCAAATCAGACCCGTAGGCAGAAATAAATTTCGTTGGAGGGTTTGGACAACCCCACGGATGGGTCCCTGCCAGTAAATCGCCCCTTTGTTGATTTTGCTGACCGGGGGGGAGTTCAATGAAATTTTGAGGGGGTTAAAAGTTAAAAATCATAATTTTACTACCTGGCTACATGTCTGCACTAAAGAAAAGAGACTTGATTTAAGAGGTCATCTGGAAAGTGAAATCCGAACACACATCGCTCCCGATATTGGATGAGCTGAAACGAAATGGCCGATTTCCAGTGCGAGAGCAGGGGGCTCCGAGAAGATGCAACCCCTGAGAAATATCTGCAGATGCCTGAGAGTCGTGCTGCATCAGTCTCTGTTCTTCTCAGTTACTGCTCATCAGCCCTGCTCCCTACTTCTATTTAAAGAAACTCATGCCTATGCATGTGTGTCTCCAAATACAGGCTACTACTCTTAAGACTGAGCAGCATTTGAATGTAACAAAAAATACGCTGTGAGAGTGTGGATTCTCCTGAGTAACATGGTGTCATTCTTTTACTCATGTTCAGTCCATCCACTATTATCCATGCAGCTAAATCGCTTCATTCCTAGGGAGCCGTCTGACTGTTCGCCCCAAGATGGAGAAAATTCAAAAGGAATCCAAGCAATAGGGGTACCAGCAGATTTAACTTTCCCACAAATTTGTGTTAGAATGCTGCATTTTAAATGACCAACCTGCAATTTAAAAAGCAGGTGTGACTCTTCCGCATGACCAGATGATGGGAGTTAAAAATTAGGTGGGGGTGGGGGGGGTGGCTACAGAAGTTGTCACTGCTGCGACTTGCAGTCCAAAGGTGACTCATCACTTACAGGGTACATAAGCATGGGAGTGGCCCTCTTATGCTATGCAGCCTGATCATGCTGTGAACAGAAAGGTACAGGCACTGGCTGTGAGGGAGGCTGCCAGAGACACAGACAGGCAAATGAGAGCATCTCAGTGCTGCCTAATCTTTAGATGACTGCTTTCCATTTTTAAAACTGGCAACAAGAACACTGTACACAGGAGGACGAGCGATGATGTCTGTGAATCTGTGCCGCGTTCACAACACATTATCGGTAAAGCGTGTAACGATGTCTGCGTGTGCTCAGGGTGGGTGGGTAGCCCTGTGGCCTCACACCTTTGGGGTTGGCGTTTGGTTGGAGTCTCGATTCGCACCACCGCTCCGTGAGTGTGAAACTTACATCTTCTCCCAGTGTCATACAGGTTTCTTCCTGCAGTCCGAAAACATGCAATTTGGCTGTCATCTTGAAATTGGCCATAGTGTATGTATGTATGTATGTATGCATGCATGTATGCATGTATGTATGTATGTATGTATGCATGTATGTGCCCTCCAATGGACCAGCATCCCATGGCATCTACCAAAACAGTAATTCTAATAAACAGTACAGAATATGGTTTCTGTTCAGTGTTTACTTTATACATCCTTTTGATCAATATTCATTAATACATCTACGAGCTGTACATCAGCCAGCCAGCGAAGATTAGCTGGTCCTTCAGAAACATTTAGCAGCAGAAGTGTGGCCTCCTGCCAGTTTCTGCAACAAGCTGTCTGACTGACACAAAACACTAAGACTCTTTGCCACCTCCATAGAAGACTTTCATAATGACAGCTATTTTCAACATCAGGTAACGTCATTGTTATACTTTAACACAACGTTTAAAAATCCTGATACTTCCTATCACTGAAGAACTTTTTTTTTCTTCATTTTCATTTTTCAATACATTTTTAATAAGTTTCAGCTGTACTACGACAGGCATGACGGAAATGATGTCACAAAGTTGAATGCCTTAAGAGAAAAAAATTAATCTAACCTTCAAGCAGTCATTAACGTATAAGAAATTCATTTAAATTAATCGAGCCCTTACCTAATTGCTCGAAGCCTAAACACGGCAGAAAAAGCATACAGATTCTCAGTTTAACACAATTAAAACCATGGTAACCTTTCAATTGACAGTTCAGACAAGGTTAACTAATTAAGGGCTTGACCAGTCAAGCACATACTATGGATTGCTAGGATCAGGATTAAGAGACACTGCCCTGGGGATTCTATGGTTTAGCCTCTTGGATGTTTATGATTTTTAAGAAAATTTGGTCGAAAAAAGCAATACAATTTAAAAGATTTCCCGTAGTCGGAATATACCCACTGGATTCAGCGATATGTTCATACATTTCTACAGCCAATAACATAATAAAGATGTCTGACAAGTGTGTATGAGGAAAATGGAGAAAGAGCAGAGCACAGGACAATCATGTGAAAGAAAACTGCCACATGTACCAATTTTATGAACCACATGCGTGACTGTATGTCAGCTGGGACTTCAATAAAACCTGAATCCACCAATCAATGCCTGTGAAATCTATTTCTACTTTACAGAATTGAAAGTTACCATATAAAGATTCAGATTTAATAAAAAATTGGCATGCACACACAGTGCAGGGACCTGGGTTTTGGGTTGTCAAAATATACCAGACATGGGTCTAAATACAGCAGTGTAATATCTTGTTCAAAACACTGAAATGCTTAGGTGCACCAAAGGATCAGCATGCATTTTAACTATTGTACAATAATATGAAATATCAACTTCTATCAGAATCTATATTTAGAATGAGATAATATGCATAACAGTTCCTGTAATAATTCAATTGTGTTGAACTACACTTACAGTATATATTTTTTTTACTTAATATACATCTTCCTTATTACAAAATATCATGATTTCAACCTAAAATGAATATTGTTGTTAGTGTTGTTAACGCCTTTGGTTTCGTTAAAGACATTTGTCACATGCGGACAGTGTGTGTCTACATGGTGTTAATTCTTCTAGACTTTTCCGCTTCCACCTGAGTGTCAAAAACGGCTCAGATTCATCCAATGTGTTCCCATGACAACAGAGTACATGCCTAGGAGGCGACTTTGTCTGACACTATCCTTTGAGCCATATTACAATAATCTCTGGCAATAGGTGGTACTCAGCTCCAGAATCAAAAAAGATTAACCTTATCATTCCAGCTTGTCCAGTAAAAACACAGTTAAATGTGTGTTGAGCCAAAATTAGAAATAATTTGCTGAAAATATCTTTACAAAGACTCGGAATTTTCAAGCCCAGGGACCTAAATCTAAAGCATTTTTATGACAGTACTATTTACAGGGTCATACAGGGTTAGTCTACCTGTCCAAAGCGATATATTACAAAGAAAAGCAAGAAACAGCCGCACCATTACCTGCAATGCAATAGCCCCAGTGTGAACTGAAACATTTGGATGTAATATAAGGTTTCATGCTTCTCCCCACTTTGTCTTAACAAATTCATAGATCGTTTCATGTCATACAACATTTGGTATTAAAGCAAAGCCCATGCATGGATTTCTTGAACCTTCAAGGGTCCATTTCGCCTTATTTTGATATTTTCTGAATACTGAGGCTTAAATGCCATTGTGCCTCCTCAGTAGCATATTTTACTGTAACATGTCCCATACTGATCTATTTCCTCCTATCAATAACCCTAATACAAACAATCCTCCCTTGTGACGCCCAGACGGCTGTCTGTGAGATATTAACAAGAGCACTCTTACATCTCAAGATCAATTCTTTTCCTACAAGCCTGGAAATACATTCATCTTTTCCTGGGCATTTATCATCTCCTGCTCTCTGCTGTCAATACTGTTAGAAATTCTTATCTCCAGCTTTTATTCAATCCAGTTACTCTAATCATTCTTATCAAGGCCATCGCAAATCATTTCTTTCAAATATATAACAATATGTATCCATGGTTCTCTCATTCATTAAATAAACAGAAAGGGTTAAATACTTACTTCTGCTATCTAATCATAAATGATCTTTTTATAACATGGTGTCTGGCAAAAATCTGACTATAATTAAAAGATTAATATGCAGCTCCAGTTTACCAAATTTCACAAACAAAATCACGTAACGCAGCTTATTTTAATACTCGATTCCTACTAGCATTGTGACACAGGACTGGATTCCAGATTCCAGACTACTGCCATGACAGCATTTCACACTGCGCTCCTCACATTCATCACCGTTCATCATTTTGTATTTGCAGCTTTTACATAAAGTCGTAGCGGCTTAGGTTGTGTTCTGAGTATTTCATTACTACAGCAGTCGCAATAAAAGTAGGTAACTAAGCAACTAAGCGTGCCATTCAAGGCTTTGAAAGTTGAATTCTCATAACTGAGGTTTATTTTTATGGTGAAAAATAACGAAACAGGCTTCCCGTGAAGCACTAAACCCATCCATCTCCTATCCACATACCCTGGTCAGGATGACGGGACGGCTTAGAACCTACCCCAGTCAGCACAGGGCACTAGTCAGAGCTACACTATGACCACGATGCCAAGCAATCACAGAGAACACTCACATTACAGACTACCGAGACACATTAGTTAGTGTAACGGTAGGTGGACGATGGAGTTCCCAGAGGAGAGGCACACATGACGGAGAGAACATGGACACTGCACACACAGAACAGGGGTGAGGTAGCCACTAAATTATATGACATTTGAAATTGCTTTCCCCAAAGAAGCGTGTACATGCCACTGAAATACAGTTTTTATGTAATTTGAAATATAGCTTTTTTATAAAGCACTAAAACTTTGCAAAATCCTCATGGATATTTTTTTAAATACGCAGTCGTTCACTGTGGCGCCACTGCAAGGCAAAAGCCAGTGAACCTTATCTGTCACAGTACTGGCGACCACTTCATTTCTCCTTCTGCAAGCAAAACTGGCATATGAATGAAACCTGTAGGACCACGTTCAGTGAGTGAGCCTTAAAATGTGAAATCTATACTGTGTCCCTCAAAAGGAAGCCATTACTGGCAGTCTTCCAGTCTGCCCACGTTCACTTTGTTTTTTCAATGCGAGACCAAATGTGATTTTTCCAGTAGGGGGCAGAACACTTGCAAGCATTCTGTTTAATGCATGCTGTGTTCAAATAAGGGCTTTCCAGAACTTAAGATAAATAAATGAATGTCCCTTCAAGGCAATTGACTGATATTCGACAGAAGAGTGACAACAGAGAAGTCAGCTGCAACAAAACTAGAAAAGTGAGGACAGTGAGTTGGGTCAAAAGAGATGACAGGGTTGGTATCAAGCAGCGTTACCTGATTTTCCTCATGGGTCACTCTCATCTGCTCCTTCAGGACAGACGTACGGGCGACCTCCTCCTTCCGCATCACCCTCTCCTTCTTCAGCTCCGGGCTCCAGAAGGTCTTGATGCTGTTCATGGAGGAGCCCAACTTGTTGTCCTTGACGTCCAGCTCCCTGCGCAGCAAGTCATTTTCCCTCTGCAGGTCCTTCATTTGCGACTGCATGTCCAGCATGGCATTATCGCGGAGCTGCCGCAGGCCAGAGGGCACCTGGTGGGAGTGTGGGGGCATGCCACCATGATCACCATAGGAGAGCATGTCGCCATGCGGTAGGCCGGCAGATGCGATGTTGGGGCTGCTGCCCATGGCTGTGACTCGGCCCCCATAGGTGGCGCGGCTAGTGGCCCGCCCCAGGGTCATAGTGCCTTTTGGGTAGGTGGTAGACCCCACCCCTTCATGGTCACTTAGGTACATCGGCCCGGACGTGGCATAGGCCGCATTCAGAGACTGAATGTTCTCCATGGACAACGTCTTGCCGGTTCCTCCTCCTCTGCCTGGGGTCCTCCTGTGCCCCAGTCTAGGGGATCTTGGTAGGCGAGGGGACCGGGATGGACTTTCTTCCAAAGTCCCAACCGTTCTGGCACTACCATACATGACTGATGTATTGAAGGACCAATCTCCTCTCAGAGTCTCAGCAAAACTGGTCTTGTGTTGGAGAAGGAGAAAAAAGAAACAATAGTATACTGTTGTGAGTCTTGTCCTCTTGTATTCGAAGCAGGCTGTTGAGTTACTGTGGTAAAGTGTTCAGTGGCCCCTGGAAAGCTGAGAAAACAGAGAATTCAGTCAATAAACAAGTGAATTTATTTAATGCAAACATTTTCTCATTTGTTACCACATAACAGATAAACATAACAAATCTGAAATATTCAGTGTCAAAGCCCCCACATACTGTTAGCTATGTGGGGGTACATTAACAAGCTTTGTCCTGTTTTACAGCTGGGATTGCAGCATAAATGAAGGTCAACGGGAGACCACGGACTGAACGCTGAATGTGGCACATTTTAATATTGCTTTAATTAATTGTGTCCTCTTTTGCAAATGTAACCAGCTATGGCCGTGCTGGGTTTGAATCAGTGTCCACTTAAACCTTTGCGCACTACAAATTCCAGCCTTGGACTTGAAAATGCAACAGAAAATAAATAACGAAACTGTTGTCAAATTCAAATAATGAAGCTGAGGCAGCGAGTTCAGTTACAAAGACGACATCATCTGCCAATGTCAATACTGTAGCATTTTCTCACGGCATTTTCTTCCGACTTCTGAATTGTCAAAAATTTACAGCCAAAAATAAAAAAATAATATTGCCTTATTTTAAATTTATAAAACAGTTAACATTTTGCATTTGCATAATGATAGTGTTTGAAACGTCATACTGATTTGAGTGGAGCATTTTTATGCTATACCCACATGGCGGGACGTAATGAGTAACAGCCTTGAAAATGATCATATGCGTCCAAAATGCTGATCCACTGAGGCATTTCTGCCAAAGTTGTGCTGGCGTACTGCACTTCCACGTCCTTCTGTGCTTACAACTGTGCTTCAGCTTGTCCAGCACAATGAAATATTACAGGAGTAAAGTCTGATGTAAGCGCAAGGCTTCCATTATCTATCTCTTCATGCACAACCCATGCGTAGATAATTGATACTGACACATAGCTGACGTCACTCCACCACAGGGAGATGAGCTCAAGACCTACGTAAGGCCAGTATGGGGAAGGGCAGCGTATCAGAAGGAGGACACACCCAGATCTGGAGGATTTCCTGATGGGGTCGGGGTGCCACAGTGATTCAAATCATCTACAAAAACTGAAAATTGAAGAATAAAATATTTTTTAAATATATGTCCCTACAGTCGCATTGAAGTGGTCACCTACATTTGCATGGTCAGTTTGTAAATAATCTTGACCTGCAATTTGCATCCGAAGTAGTAATTCTTTAAATTTTGCAATCAAGTCTAAATCATCCACAAGCTCCTACCTTAATATGGGTGCCACAGAGCCACGGCGTTTCGAAGTTGACAGTCTTCTTTATCTTACGTTAATCCATCGAATGTGGGCTGCAAGAAGTCTAGGTCTCTGCAGGTGACTCTTTTGCACTGGGGTATGGTGGCCAAGTTAGACTCCCCCACACCCCTGACCCCACGTAATTCTGACATGTTATATGCTTGGGAAAAGCTAGAAGACAGTAACTTTCAGAAGGAAAATCCATCCATTCATTTTCTATATCTGCTTGTCCTATGCAGTGTTATGGGGCTCTGGAGTCAATCCTGGAAGCTACCAATCAGAGGATAAATCAAGTGTCATTATTCTGTGGTAATGCACTGATGTATACAACATTATAGTTCAACCTATTATACACTGAGTGTAATATGCAGGTGTCAGCCTTTGAGGAAATCTATCTTATGGAAATATGTTCATTTTTCTTAGAAATGTTAACAAAAAAAGATAAGGGAAAAGAAGTCTGGCCACTAAGAAATTCAGTTTTTGGAATTAACACTTCCCTATCCTAAATTCACCTGGACGTAACTATTTTATGCAAAACATTTTCTGGATTAAAGAAAAATACATATAGCTAATATATACCTAGTTTACTAATCTCAGCACGTTTGGCGATCCAGAAAATAACCACGGAACCGAACTAATTAAATGGCAGAACTGTGGGGTTGCCAAGTGACTGCCTGTATACTTATCTGTCCAACAAATGGCATTGTTGCTAAAAATCCAGTGTGGCAAAGTT
Source organism: Isichthys henryi (assembly GCA_026776945.1). Lineage (NCBI taxonomy): Eukaryota > Metazoa > Chordata > Actinopteri > Osteoglossiformes > Mormyridae > Isichthys > Isichthys henryi. The sequence goes on from JAODJX010000109.1 coordinate 13,242,691, forward strand.
AGAGATGGACAGAAAGGGGGATGCCCAGAACAGAATCGACAACAGCAAAGACGACTGTAAAAGAAAACTAAGTACAGCGAACTGTGCAACATGAAACTAGGCCATTCATCACTGGCCATTTAATAACATGCATATATGGCAAAAAATACCTTTGGTATCATACGTGAGACATATTTTCATAACTCTTATGGCCAGTGAAATGTATAGAAATAACCAAAGGACTGGCACCTCCAAATTACACAAGTAATGACTGCAATACAAAAATGCAGATTGGTGGCATAGAAATGGTGACCACACACATACCAGCAGCAGAGAGAATGAAGAAGCCAGACAGGACATGTATGTTTCAAAATAACACTGGAATAATGTTAAGGCACCAAGTTTGCCAGTTTAAAGGCAAGTCACAGACACTTTGCCAAGAAATAAATTCGCTAAAATTGGAGGACACCTTCTCCAGGGTTAGGCAAATTAATGGATTAGCTAAAGTAGCCTGGACAGTTAGCATGTAGACAACTTGATCAACTAGCACACGAGACTGAATCTGGTGGGGGGAATGGTAGCGTGACAACAGCTATTATAAAACTGATCCATATTCCTACACAAGACCTGTGATGCAGCTTAATATTCTGAAATAGACTGGAAACGTGTAAAAACAAAATCCAGAAAGTATGCGTGCCAGTTACACTGTTATATTCTTTCCCATACCCCAAAATGTGTTCTACCATGTTCTAAAAACCTCAAAGTCAGACAAAAAGCGTAACGCAAAAATGAAATGTTTACTACAGAGGTGGGGTAAAAGTTTAGTTTAGACACAATCGAAGATTTGTCAAAGTAACATCAAATACACATACTACCACCGTGATAATATCCCCGAGATATTGGAAACATGAGTGGCGTATCAGTTTTCGTTTACCGAAACAGTGCTGTCAAATAAAATTTACTAAAGAAGGTTTAAGAATCACGCGATCAGCGTAGAACGTTATCTATGTGCAAAGCTAGCTGTACCCAACAGCATCCTTCATACTCCACTCAATGTCTTGATGGCTTTTCTGAGTACATTTAGGGAAAAAAGCTTCCAAATACCTTTCTGATTAAAAAATGACCGAAAAACCTAAGTGGAAATAATTGCCAACTTTAATCATCGGGGTTTTCGTAAAACGTACGGTCTATGGCTAGTAGCTAATCACTGTCACACACCAAAGAGTCATTTTTTCCATGTTAATTTATATAGTTAGTTTTCATATTTACGTTCAACCACAGATTTGACACCCTAAGTGAATAAAAGTCACCATTTCCGTACGTTGAGTAACAAATTCACTACTTCGCAGCTTACATTAAAGGGTTAAATACATCCGGCAATGATTTGAAGAGACCAGCAGCATGGAGTGTATGAAACGGCTGTGCCTAAAATCCCGCCTATTGGCCAAAATTATTGGTTGCTCATGCAGTTTGCGTCTCGATTCTGTACTCTTAGTGGTCTAATCTGGTGTCAATCACAACGACTGTCATTGCAATAGGAATCGGTTAGTATGAGCGAAAGATTTCCCCTTACGATACTACTGTCAAATTACTGAAATCTATACCGCAATAAGTAGAATTGGGTTCAACAAGAACATTTTAAAGCTGACAATATCAGATAAAGTCATCAGTTGAGGAATACAGAGCATAAAATAAAACGCTGTTGAACGTATTCTGAATTTATCTTGTCTCCAAATTTAGTAAATAAAACAATGTTTGAAATACATATGCCCTGAATAGTTTTAGGAATCGTGACGAGATTTCTTGCTGTGTATATATACACATTTACGTGTTACCCAGGCAGTAACATCCCGGTACCCAGCTCTCCATTCACAAGCATTCAACTTCCACCGGTTTGCTAGGAAAGGAGGCGCACCGTACAGCATGCTGTCACATCTGATAGGCTATGGCAACGGCCCTTTAAATTAGACGGGCAAAGCCACAAAACAGCTACACCGTTCACTGTCAACAGCAAAAATATTTATTTCACCGTGCTAAAGTCGATATAAATACTACCGGCGTTCATAAGATTTACTATACAAAAAATTTCGAGAGTGGAAAATGCAGCTTGTCTACATCCCCCACACCCATGATCCTTCCAAGACGGAAAAAATACATATATATATATAAAAAATAATAGCGGACTATCACAGTAATGTTTATATGCTTTAATTTTGGCAATTCGTTTGCTATGCCACTCAGCGACTACTGAGAATGTATTCCTCGCGTTGTTGTATTTACTTGTCAATTTAATTGCACACACATTAATCCCTTAAAAGCAAACGCAATTATATTGCAGTCGTCCGTTTTGTCGTGATTAAATAAATCACTGTAAGGCGTAATTTCCTACCGTTTGCAGCGGCGTTCCTTCCCTCATCACAGCCTCCAGGTTTCACTACACATTCCCTGCATTCCCGACCTGTCCTTCCATCGGGCCGCAGACTCACTCTCTCCTACTCGCTGGGACGCGGCAGTAAGACAATTAAAGGGCAAGTTGACATAAAGGTATAAGCGGCACTTTAAATGGACCAAGACTGGTCCGTTAAGTAACGATCATCAATGTAGTATTCAAGGTCCTCCTCCTATTTTTTCCTTTCTCTGTTTCTCCATCCACAACTAGCAGACATATTTTTATTTCCTAATTATTAATTCATTATGTGGCCCGGTTTGCGACGCATAGAGGGTGGGAGCAACACAAGTATTATCATTTCGATTAACTTTACAATTGTCAAGTGTGTATGTGTTGACAAGAAAATAACTAGGGGCCAAAAGCTTCACGATTGTTCATATAGTAACATTTTCGTGTGCTGTCTATCTTTATACCACTTTGGCGTAACTACATTTCTTTCAAAACTAGGCTGTTGATCAAATGTTCAACAAAGTTCATTTGCAAAATATGATGGTGTCACTATCCATACTCTCGCACTTAATAGCCCAGTCTTAACCGAGTGACATTTTTATTTAAATATTTATTGTTCACTTCTATTGTTTTGTACTTTTCTGTTATCTGTAACATATTATTTTGATGCAATTTCAACTGCTTAGCGTTCTGAGATTGCAAAACCTTTCCGGCGAGGGTAATTGAATAATAAGGCCACGTGTTCATCGTTAATATTGCATGCAGTGAAAATGATAAAGAACACAAGGTACCTTGATAATCCAAGTAGGAAATCTGCGGGAGAGTAATGCTGAGTATCAGCGAATCCTGCCTCTCGCTATCCGTCTTCCTATTGCTCCTACAACGGGTCAGAATTAATTCAATACGTGACCGCAAAAAACAAAACTCTCGTTTTTCCTATGTTTATCAATATGGAAAATGGAGACTTGTTTGCGGAGGAGAAACAAGATATACGAATGTGCTCTATGACATTGTCCAGGATAGACAGCATTTCCGAAGTACTGGTCTTATGAGAAGAACACGATAGTACAAAATTAATTTTATATTCTGACTATAAAACACTCCTTGTATTGTTTTCTTGTCCACAGAATTGTTTTTTTTTTCTTTCGTTTTTTGAAGTAGCAAGATGTTTACTCGGTGCACTATTGTAAATCATGAGGAATAATCCACTTCAGATGTACAGTATCTGACTCATTGTCATGCAAGTTTCTGTTTTGTTTCGTTTTTTTTTTTAGATGGTGATACTATTATATAAATGACTACGGTTTAGGTGTGTTGGGACAGATTTAGAGTTTTCATGCATTTTACGTTTTAGATATTAATTGGTGTGTCAGGGTAAAATGAAGTTAAGCAGTGCGAATGAGCGTGTTATACTGCGTATGAAGGAAGAGTCAATTGTGCCCTCATGGTCAGTACGAAAGGCATTAAAGATTTCCCAGGACAGCACTTCTGTGTGGAGAGCACTTTTCTGCTCTGTGTCTGATCTTGTTGTTAAGAGCAGAGAGATGGGGAGAGTAGATGAGCAACAAATATCAGTTAGACTGTTCTAGGCAATAGAGCTCTGACCCCAGCAGCCTGAAATAGAAAGTCTGTAATGGGTTTGAGAAGGAGAAAATGTAAACTAAACATTTTTACCAGCTTTCTGAATCTTAATTCCCTATAGTCTCTCGTTTACTGTGACTCTGCTGATTGGGTGACAGCACTGCAGCATTAATAAAATGAATCAGCCTTTCCCCTTTAGAAAAGCAGAACAGATACTTTTACTTTACTTTCTATCCTTTGGAACAGGTACTTTTCTGGAAAGATCACAGCTGCTGAATCTGGAAACAACACGTAAAAAAAAAACAGGTGACAAGAAAACATTTGGGGGTGGTGTGGCGTAAATAACGTCACAAATATATCACATTCCTCCATGCGGAAGACCCCCACCACCAACATCTTTCAGACTGAAAATCACAGCAACTGCGACAGGTGAAAGTCCCCTTCCCCCAAGAATGACCTCTGCACCCTAACACCATTGCTAATTCTCATGTAGCTCTCCCCACAGGAACTGGCCCACCACATCCTCAGCATTACCACGAAGCCACCACGGATAACAGTGTCCCATAAATCAGCTGAGTGATTTGAGGGCTGGAGATGAAGGGGACGTGTGGAGGCACTGGCCTGACAGACCAAAACCGCCCACCTCCCTAAACCCACAGAGACACAACCCTGTGTCGCTCCTTTTGATTGGACGTTCCCCTCTTGTTTTCTCTCCCACCCCCTCATCTTCTTTAATTGTGTGTTTCACAACACCTACAGCTCCATCACATCCAGCACACCCCTCTCCCTTTTATAGACCTTTTGCAGAAGTATCCATGTAACAAACTCAACTGATTTAAAGGTGTTCACTTTTCTCACCAAGCCATTATATTTATATTCACTTTCTTAATCTTATTCTATTGTCAGCTGTATAAGTGAAGACAGAACACAAGAATCTGTAGTTGAAAGTATTGTCCATAACGGTAATGCAATTCAGTTAGCAAAGATAACTACCTACCTCATCTTTGGCTTAGTAATATGATGCATTGAACATTTCTGCTCCAGAATTTCAGCAGTGGCAGCAATAAGAAATCATGCGTACTGCAGAAGAAAAGACATCCTCTTTGATGTGTGACAGAACTAATTGATGATTGTGGATAATCCATTTTTACGGCCAACAAGCGCAAAGTCACAGGGAGACCCGAGTCAATCAGAAGAGTGAAAAGTTGCTTACAAAGAACACAGTTCTTGTCACATTTTGTTTTGCTAAAATCATGCCACTCAGTGCTAATCTCTTGCAGTTATTGGTGGATAAGAGCTTGAAGAAAAATGTGATGAAACCAACAGGGGCATAGAGGTAAGCTGTGTATCCACTGAGCCCAATAAAGGTTAAGATTATTATAGTAGATTAGTGACTTCATAAAACCACGTGCACCCAGACTGTAGGAAAACAGACAAACACTTATGGAAACAAAAGTTGCCATCATACCAACATACATGATACCTGGTTCCCCCTGTGAAGATCATTGTAAGATATACTGCGTTGCCTTTGTTTGAATAATTTTCCTGTACCCTAAGGAACATCAGAAGGTAAAGGTAATGATGTGAACAAGCCAAAGGCAGGCAATCTTATGACCATGTCCAGGGGTGGATACTGTAGACATTCAATAGGATTGAAGGTCCTTTGCTGGGATCTGAACCTCAGGCTGCGTAACCAGCAGACCATGGGATGGCTCAGAGGTGGAACAGTCAAGGCCTTGGCAAAGCCTGCAATCAGTAACAGGACACTGGGCTCCACTGCATCAGCATCTCCATGCTAACAGGAGCTACATGCATATGCAGACACACAATTCAGTACCCAGGCCTTCATACGGAACATCAGGTCACCTCCATTCAAGTACTCCATTACAAAAAACAGATTTTCCTATAGGACAGGTAAACGGTAGTGATGGATGAAATGACGCTTCATGAACCAATTGCTGTATTTTTTGACCCACAGAGCATGACCCAAAGCAAAACAAGAGCGCCATCTGTATCTAGACAACACAGTATTCTATTCTTTTGAACTTCTGGAGATCTTATCCTTCCAATTTTTTTTGGATATTGCTTGCAGGAGGCCCATTATAAAGGAGAATCACTTGCAGGGATACATTGTATAGCATCTCCTTCAGAGAGGGGTTAATCAAACCACCCTTTCAGATCCACATCACTGCAGGAATCGCTTCCAAGCCGGAGACGTCGCAAATTACCCATCCTGGCTGTATTTTTACCTCCTTTCCAGAGAAGACAGGCTTAGCAGGGGGGTTTGGGTATGGTGTGAGCAGAGGAGCAGAGCATGCTGAAAGAAGCCTCATCACCACGGACACTTCTGGAAACATCAGCATTTGGGTCAGACACCCTCCGCAGAGGGTACCCTGTACACTCACCAGCTGGGTTACATTAAGGGTTTCATTAATTTATCCTTGAAGAGAAATTAATATCTTACATCCTGAATTTACAATAACCTTCTGATTCAGTTTGAGCGGCTAACAGAATATACCAGAATACGCTTGTTTTTCTTAATTTTTTTATTCTGGAAATAACACCATGCTAAACATTTACATTTTATTATGGGATGTTGGTTTGATTGATCAACACACATAAAAACACTTCGCTTTTTTATATGTTAACATACAAATCAAATTAAACTTATCTCTCGAAACAATTTTGATCATCTGAGTTTAAATCAGGTTTGATTAGTTTTAATAACGTGCAACTGCATCTTGCCTGATAGTCAATGTAATAGATTTGAGTGGAAACAGAAGTCAAGAACATCTACTGAAATTCATAACCCAGAAGATAACTGTGTGTCTGTGTTTTGTTTGTAATTATTACATTGTGGGAACCAGATAGAAATGAATGGAGAGTGTCTATAAAGATATGAATATGTGGACTGTGTGTGTGTGTGTGTGGGTCTCTGTGTGTATTCTAATATTTTTAAGCTTGGACAACTAACTCCTTAAGTCGTGTATTTGTCAGTCCTTTGAAAATGAATTTAATTGATTTAGTAACAATCGTTTAACACATAATTATTCATATATGGAAATTTATGTTTTTAGCTTGTGAATCTCAATATTTACGTTTTAGGTGAACCAACGTTAACAATGGCTTGACCTTTATTTTACAGACAGTACAAACTCGCTATGCACTCTATGTTCATGAGTCAGTCATTTTGCTGCCCTCTATTGGTGCTTAAATTCTCCTACTGAATTGTAACATATCTTTGAAAATAAAGGCACAAAGTCGGATTTTTGTCAAGGACTCATTTTTCAGCAGGAATCCGTCTTTTCCAGTGGCAGAGCATTTGATATGTGACTTTGTGTCCATATGCATCATATTAATAATCTGTAATCTTACTGAGACTAGCGATGTCCCTCTTTTTCAGTGAAAGCTTTTTCAGACCAGAGATTATATGGTGACTCTCATGCGACAAAATGTATGACATAATCCCATTATTCTAACAGCTAATACAAACAGACATCAAGTCACGAGCACGGATATGAAGGGTGACTTTTATAAATGCTGAGGTACTTAGCATCAGAACCCTATTGTTTTTTATTTAGAAAATATTAGCTTAATAGAAACAAATTTCACTATTCATAGTCATTTAAATTCAGAGACAGAATATAGTAAAACTATTAAGGACTTCATTGGGAGATTCAAAGTAATATTTATTACCTTAAATCGTTTGTCAAACTGAGCAGTACAGTGTGAAATCAGGTTGTATATAAAGGCATTGGAAACTACAGGTTTGGGGCTTAAAGCCCAAACCCTTAATCCACTAATTGCTACAATAGGTATGTAATAAGATATACTTTTCTTAGTGGTCTGCTTATGTTTATTGGTTTTCTTGTATCAAAAAACCTAATTACTTTAATCTAAATACAGTAACCACATTTGCGATTGCTAGGGACAGAATATTCCCACGAATGTGAAAACACTTGAGTTGGCGATGCTGTATGATGTCCGCTTTACTTTTGGCACGTATCTATCTTATGCCTTATGCACAAATGTGATGTACACATTAGAAACAGTCCATTTGTGTGGGTAATTTTGTGTGGTGTCTGAGCAAAACACAAAATGACCTCCAGAAACTTCAATCACACATGTACTAAAATATATGTAAAGTCGCCGATTTTTTATATTTAATTGTATGTGACACATATTACAGATATATACGTCAAATATTTTTTTTTATATATTACAGTGGAGACCGCTTACAGTTATGATGTCTGGGTAAAGTTAATCACTATAAGCCGATGATTATTATAATTAACCGGTTTCGATCTTTTTCTTTATGTTTCAGACAGATTACCATGTAATTCACATTTGTATATTTATGAAATGAATATAAAACGGACAGCGTCACTATTAACGGAATTTTATTGATTCTTTCAAAATACAGTACAGCTGTTTCAAACAGTACGCTCCTCTACTTACGAATGAGATACGTTCCAAACGGCCGTTCCATCCATCCATCCATTACTATCCGCTTATCCGGGGTTCGGGTCGCGGGGGTAGCAGCTTCAGGAGAGATACGCAGACCTCACTCTCCCCAGCTACCGCTACCACTTGAAATGTTCGTAAGTCGTTATGCAACATCAAGGTACTCGTATATGCATGTACTAAGAACTAGGATGTGGGGAGTACGGACGCTACGCTGCCGCACGGTGGGAGTAGCGGCCAGAAGTCGTACTAGGTGAAACTTGAGCGCAGGAAAAATAAATTGATGTTGCGGACAGGAAATGGGAGCCCAATGAACACAATTTGGATACACAGTCCTCTTCATTCATATGTCTGAAAGTTCGTAAGTTGAACGTTTGTAAGTAGCGGAGCATCTGTACTGTACAAATTAAATTACTGAACTGTGTATAATTAAAATACACATACTGTACTGTACATAAAATACAGATAAATGTAGTTTCCAGAAGGAGCCTGTTTCATCTCGCAGGGCACCCTGCATATTATCGAGGGGAGTCACAGCGCACCACTTGGTGGCAACTCCAGTTTGTACCAGAAACTGAGAAGGACAGCTGTGAGGGCTCTGAGGGCAGATAAGCAGGCATTTGTTAGATGAATCTGTAAGCAGGTGAAACAGCATCGGTGGTCTAGTGACGTGCATCCTGCTTACAGAGGAATCGAAGCATTACGCACATCTGAATCTGTTCCTCAGAGACTAGCACGGATGACACTGCCCCAATAGGGCTGGCTACTTTGAGCAGTTGTTTAAAGCTGACCCTCCAGCTAGGATGCAGGACATCTCTGGATCCACGGTCCTCGAAGCTGATCCTCCAATCAGCTGTGAACCACCCAATCTCACTGAGACTGCACGGGTGGTGAATAAGGTGGAGTTAGGGAAGGCCGAAGGGTTCTGCGGTTTCCGGGGGAACTTCTCCAGGCTGGTGGTAAGGCTGTCCTCCTGGCATTGCAGGGAATCTTTGCTTCCATTTGGGAGTCAGGCATCACCCCAACTGACTGGAAAACGGGACTTGTATTCCCTATTTAGAAAGGGAAGGGTGATTGCCTGTATTGCGGCAACTACAGAGGGATGACACTGCTTTCAGTGCCAGGTAAGGTCCTTGCTAGGGTCATCGTCAACAGGATCCGTGATCACTTGATTGCCTGTCAGCGACTGGAACAGTCTGGTTTAACGCCTAAGAAGTCTACCGTCGACCATATCCTTGCACCGAGGGTGCTCATAGAGGGCAAGCGTACACCTGTATTAACCTAAGAGTTTTTGTTAGTCCTGCATCTATGAATATCCACTTTTATTAGTTTATACTTCATCACTATGTTGAAGGACAAATATATTATCAACCCTGTAAGTAGTCAATGTGCGACAGGCAGAAGCTGCCAAGGTTTGCTACTGAAGAAAGGGATTCGCCTGAGTTCACCAGAAGTTCACGGCTGAAAAACCAAGTGGAGATGGTCGCCCCACCATTATGTTCGGCCGAGGGATGGACAATCTTATCATGATGGACAACCCCTTATCCTAGGGGTGTGGATTAAGGGAGAAAACAATGTTGTGTATGGTTGAAGGAATGATGATGCTCAAGTGACGAGATATTATTGAGTGATAAGAACCTGTTATAAAGATTGGTGTAAAACAGTATTGTACACACTCCTGCAGGGTGTCCAGCCTTGGTTGTAACCTCGCCGTTGCAATAAAGACTGAATCTGCAAATCTACACAAGTGGCTCCTGACTCTTGATTGGCGGGGAAGAAAAAACCATGACAATAGTGCTGAATTTCTTGCTCAAACAAACTGCTCAAAACAAACGCTACTCTTCAGAACAGGGGCTTCTGACCCAGGGCAAGACTATCAGAGCAGGATGGTAGAGCATGCTTTACAAGAAAGCGTGATGTTTATATAAAGCTACTGATAACCATGTAATGAATATTAATAATGGATAAACAGTAAGACTGGGGTTAAGACATGGTGGTTAGCACTGTCGCCTCACACCTCTGGAATCCCCGCCTGGGTTACATGTTTGTGGAGTTTGCATGTTCTCCCCATGTCGTCGTGGGGTTCCCTCCGGGTACTCCGGTTTCCCCCCACAGTCCAAAAACAT
>JAODJX010000109.1:13263048-13281848 GCA_026776945.1 Isichthys henryi
GACCCAAGCGGAGACTCGAACCCGGGTCCCAGAGGTGTGAGGCAACAGTGCTAACCACTGCACCACCATGCCACCCCTCCAATATATTGCAACGCAATATATTATTGTAATGTATATAATTGCTTGAAGATATTATCTGTCATTATCAAACTGTTACCTTCACTGTGCTGTGTCCCGTGGGTGTTGTTTGCATGTTTTATGCATGTGGGGAGTAATGAATGAACACAGTTTGTATATATACTACAATACTGTTGTTCCTATTCAACACAATTAAAACATCACAACAGCTGACAGAAACAAACCTATGTGTAAATTATACTTATTAAAATAACATTTTTAAATTTTAGTCTGATTTATTAATTCAAATGGCATCAGGTACACAAATGCCCAAAGCAATCTGGAATAAAATTGCACACCTTACTTATGTATAATACGAATTATTATTAAAATTATTATTCATTATTATCTTGATCGGACTTAGAACTCAAGAAGTACAGAAAGGGTCTTTGGGATTAAATGGTCTTGTCAGTAACATTAATTATTCAGATAAAGGAAAAGACAGCTATCATGAAAGTTAGTGTACAGATAGGGACAAGTGCTGGATTATCCAAAGAGCAATATTCATGAAGCCATCTGACTCAGCATCCACTTTGGAGAGGGAGTGATTATTTCCAGGATACATTAACAACCTAAAAGAAAAAAGCCACAGTCAGAGTATGCATTTAAAACGTGGTTTCACTGCTTACCAGATCAAAACGAAAAAAGTCAAACAGTATAAAAATATTTCTGATTACTTTGTGTCCAATTTTCATCTGTTTCATAAAACTGGTATTACTCGTATGCTGGACTGCTTATGCTTATAAAACAAATAAAAAAAACGGCAGATCAATGCAGTACATGGTCAACATACAGTCGGTGGGTCACCCAGATAATACAGTACAAGAACGGTAACAACGGAAAGATAATATACACATTTGGAATATAAAAGGGAATTTCTCTGATGAATTATAGCTGTAACTCATGATTGTCACATGGCTTTCACATTAAGATCACCAAAGGCTCACCCCATACGCCCTGCTTACCGAACAGGAACCTGTAAAGCTTTCAGTGCCTTGTAATACTCGATGCCCTGCTCACACGGGACACGTCTGTCTTTCTCTCCCAGAGTGAATAACACTGGTGTTTTCACCTGGGCAATATAAACAAAGAATGGAGACATCCTCACTGATGGTCTAGATCTAATGAATTTGAAAACACTGCTAACGCAAACTAACTAAGAATGCAGCACCACTACCTTACCTAAATCTTAATTTTAGGCCAGTGTTACTAGTCATAGTAACAATGGGCTGCTGAAATAACCCTGAGGCTATTCAGAATGCTTAACCTTTTTAATCAGTATTTCACCATAGGTTTGTCAGTAACATGGTTATATGTGAGGTTCACGCTGCTAACCAAAGGGACTTTGATGTCAGTGATGGGAGGTCACCTTTTTAACATGGCTGATGGGAGACTTGCTTAGCAGCTGCTCATAGGCTCTGGGATCAGGCAGGGTGTCAGTGCTGTACTCAAGTCCAGCCTCCACCATGCACCTGCAGCACGCACCTTGAGGTCATTCTCCAGCAGATTTCAGGTCTCACTGGATGCCATTTAATGTACTGAAATTCTGCACTGTAAAACTGGTTCTGACTGGGCACAGTCCACAATTTATCCTTATTTAATAGTTTATCACAATTACTAGGGAAGTCATACACACATTTTTTAACCTTTTTAGATAACAGGAACATCAACATGTGAGAACACAATAATAAGGGTTCACAGTAAAAATCACCCCCATGACCCCTCATTACCAGTCTGGAATTTCAGTGCTGCTAATCATGGAGGCCAGGTTGATGACCGGATTCCGACATACACAGGCTTTGTAAAAGTCTGGATACTGGCCAATCAGGTGACACGCCAGGAAGCCGCCGTGGGAGCCCCCAGAAACAGCCACCTTCTGCTCATCGATCTCACCAAGCTTTATCAGGCTCTCCACTGCATGCTAAAGAAAACAGAAGTGAGGCACTCACAACCCCGCTCTCTCCATTACTACGGTACATCAGCATAGCATATGTCCTTACGGGCTTGTAGAACTACCTGAAAGTTAACGATGACTATGGTGCCATCTACAGATGATAAACTGGAAGTGTGAAAAACGCAGATGCACAGCCAAATCAACATCTAACCCCTTGACACTCATCGAACAGTTTAAGACCCAGCGAATGATCATTCTTCGTTTTGAGAGAGATTATGAGCCAGTTCTACCTGAACATCTCTCACATCCTGATCGCCAACATTTCCAGGCAGGGAAAGGATGCTATCCTGGCCATACCCAAGAGACCCTCGATAGTTCACTACAAAATACAGAGGCACATAAACATATAAATCTAAACTTCTTACAGTGCAAAGCAGATAGGCCAAATCAAATTAGCTCTATAAAAACACATTCATTCTACATAAACCAATTATAACCAATATATAAAGTAAATGGATTAATTATAGACGGTAAAAAATTGAAACAAGCTAAAAATCAGTCCAATGTAGCTATAGAGACGTGACACCACCTACTCACCCAGCAGCATGGCAAAGCCCATTTTGCATAGGACTGCACAAGACAGGAACCATTCAGCAACAAAGACAGAGTGGGGTCCCCCTACAAACAGAGTACAGCACCTCAGTACTCACAGGAACTAATACACCAAGTACTGCAAACATTACTGAGCTGAATGCTCGGTTACCACATACCATGTGGGACCACAATCAGTGGCAGTGCAGTGCTTTCTTTTCTGTTCTTTGGTTTCAACAGGATCGCTTCAAAGTCCAGGCCAGCTGCCACAGAGTTTGAATTACTTTGCTGCACTTCCTACTAGGGTGCAATGTACTTGCATAATGCAACAACCCATTTGGGCACAGCATCCATCAAAGGTCCATCAGTAGTAACCGAAGATATGCATAACACAAATGTTTGCATCAAAAAAATTAAGGATTTGTTTTAAAGATTGACAATTTAAGAAGCCTCGTGTTCAGCAGACGCCTATTAAGAACGGCAAGGCCATGCTCACGGTATTTGTCGTTTTCTTGCTCGGGGGGTGGTGTGAAGTTCAGCACTTTCCAGTCGATGTCAGGATGGGGCAGAGCCTCTTCTAGCGTCACCCACGACACTGACTCCTGGCCTCCTGACTCAGGCAGAAACCCTACCCTCTTCGGGACAAATGCCACACATCAAAATTTACCAGGTTTACGCTGGTAACTGCCGCCAAATCTATGTGGCATGATATCTAAGCCCCTTAAAGGGTGTAGAAAAGGTACCATATTTCAAAAAGATTTTGTTTGTTAAATAAAAGAATGTAATTTACCTGCCAAATTTAATCAAAAAGGGTGATGCAAAAGCCATTTGTTGAATTAAAAAAGAATGACCTTTTTACTAACATAAAAGTTATCAATTTAATTTTATTTAAATGATTTAATTTAATGAAAAGTACTTCCTGAGATATTCATCATTTATTTTCAGATAACAGCTCTTCTGGGATCATGTGGGACATTATGATCTTACCAGGCTGACCGGGCAGTTAGGGGAGGAACAGCTGACCACCATGAGGTCCCGTATGATGGTCAGCAGGGTCCAGCTGCCAATGTCTGATTCTGGTGAGGGAAGGAACACAATGTGACTCACGCACACAGCAGCACGAAAAAAAGGCTGCAAACTGTGGGCTTTTTACTTAGTTAATTACTTCCTCACTGAATGGAGTATAATTCCGTTTATTTGAACCGTACAGGATGTAACTGACCAGGTGCTTATTCACTGTTAAAAAGGCAGATTTAACTTTCCCTTCAGATTTCACTCAAACAGTCTAGTTGCCATGATGCAGTGGAAAGAATTAAATTACATTTAACTTACTTGAAGTCAGTGAGGTGACATTTCCAGTTGTGATGTCAACCTTAAGAATATCCTTATAGAAAAACATGAAAAGGTTAGTTAGACATATAGAGATAGATGATATAGAAAGACTACAAAGAAAAGCAAATTCACCCAATACATTTTCACAAACTGGTAAGTCACTGAGGATTACAGTATTCTGGAGACTATCACAGACAAGCAGGAGATATGCCAGAAGACCACTGCAGAAAGAAAATGTGTGTGAGTGTGTAAAGTGCACTAGATTAACAGAAATGTTTTTGACAAGTTAGGCTTCCGTTATTTTTTAGAAATAAGGCCTTAGTTATGTGAAAGGGTGAGAGATGGCATTATTAAAATGTATAATTCATCATTACATTCCCCCATGACATTCTTTTTAGTAAACAGCGTCTCAGACAACCTTGGTGCCTATCTTGTAAGAGCTAGTTTACCTTCCGACTCCTCTGAGCACAGGAGAGCAAAACTTGCTGGCTGTCTGCTGACCAGCAGAAGGAAGACAGCATGGAGCTGTAGATCCCAGTGAACCCATCTATGGCACAAATGCATGACCTTCACACAGTGTGTGCACACAGAAATCCACGCACTGTCTGTCACGATTACAAGCTGAGGGCATCGACCACGTCTATGAAACCAGTGTTTAGTGGACAAGACATCCTTAAAAACCAGCAGAGAACTGAAACCACTTGTGCAAGCTGTATCAAAATCTCACTATTTCCTTATTGAAGATGTAACTCAGACTGTGAAAACATATACTGGAAATAGCAGGGAGGATGGCATGCAGAGTTGACACTTCAGCAAGGCAGAACATGAGCCAATGAACCGTTCATAGATAAGCATTTATTGGGAGTATCATACCTTCTCTGGGCCTGTTGACTACATCTACGATGACTGATGTCTTCTTCGTGTACCAGTCATACTACAGGAGATAATAATTAGATAATTTTGCACTCTCAGCATCTCTGTTTTATTGCCTTAAAAAGTTTAAAAACACCAAGTTTGGTACTGAATGTCTGTTCACTGCTGTTCCTGTCAGCTCTGTTCAGAGCCGTTTTCTCACACCATATTATACCAGTCTCTCGGTTTCACACTCGCCTCATAGTCACCATCCAACTTCTCTTATCTATGCACGACCACGCACTTCTTAAATTGACAGTGTCCTGCCGCACACTGACCATACAGAGACGGCTGCACTGCTGGTGAGGACCATACACCCCGCATTCCAGGTAGACAATGCGGCAGAGGTCTGGGCTCAGACGGGGGGACCAGACGGCACTGGAATCGGAGGAGAGCTGCTCTGTAGGCTCAAACAAGATATCCTTTAGAACAAAGCTGGTCACACCTATAGAGGCTGAGAATCAGGCAACTGTGGGACACGTCAAGTTATTAGAGGGGGCAATGTGTGGGTTAGGCCTCTGGGCCTATGAACGGAAGATTGCTGGTTTGAATCCCATCTTTGACTTCATAGTCACATATGTGTTGGGCCCTTAAGCAAGACCCTTAATCCCCTGCACTTGGAGCTCAAGATTTGTTCTAACCTGTTTGTCTGTGTCTCAAAGGAGGTAAAAATAGGATATGTGCAAAAAGGATTCCAATATTCCTGTAATTGTGCAAATGCCAAGTAAAGCATCACCTATTCATTTATTCTCTTATTATTATTCTGTCATCTTTACTCACTGTGACATGAGCAGTCCCAAATTGCACCTGACTGATATAAAAACGTTATCACCAATACAGATACTAATTTAAATATTCTTATATTCATTAACTAAAATGTAAGAACCCCAGGTATCCCACAAGGAAAGCACAACCCGAAACACTATCCTCTAAATCAGATCTTTCAATGAATGGGTTTAAAACAGATTTAGCTCATGATAAATAACTGAGACACGATGTTTAGCACTACCGCTGTGATGTAGAGGTGAGGAAACCAAGAATGAAGAGACAGGTGAGAAAAAATGTGGATAGAAGGCGAATAAACCTAAAAATCAATGTGGGGGAAATTGAACTTACCACAATTGCCACTGGTGAGATCCACATAAAACAAGGAAGACCTTGAGAGAAAGTGCACACACACTGGGATTACTGTCATGGCGACAGTCAGAGGAACATGTTACTGTAAGGGGAGTAGCACACTGCGGTCATACCTTCTGTTAGGGCAGAATTTTAGGCCCAGGCGGAAAGGTTCGTGCAACCAGCCCACAAAAACTACACCCGTGTCGTTAGGTGCCCAAAATGCCTGCAGGTAAACAGACAAGCCAGGGTAATTAATTGTTCTTCATAGCAGGTTAGATGCCAAGCTGCCCTAGGGGTTTACCCACACAGAATGGCAACAGCCCAGGAGGAGAGCTAATATATCTGCAATCATGAGAAACATGAATGACATGGTCAAAATGGAGAGAATTAACCAAATGAGAAAGTAACTAGGGTAGTTACATATCCAACTCTTTGTCACGGGCGTACCCTGCCTTGCTGCCTGACACAGGCTCTATGCTCATTCTGACGCCACAATATTTAAGTGTCTCTAAAACAGTGGATGGATGGGTGGGTGGGTGTCATTATTTATAATGGGCAGACACAAAATAATCAAGCTTGAATATCAGTGGAAACAGGTTACTGTGTGCTAGAAGCAGCATAAAAAAAATGCAGCTTAACCTGCAAGTTGATGGGGGGGGGGGGGTATTTTACAAAAAAATCCACTAAGTCTACAAAAAATACACTGATGAACATCTCAAAGCAGCACATGGAGTGGAAGCAAAGTGTGCTGGGAAAGAGGACAAACCGGAAGACAGACCTGGCCAGGAGAGATGTGTTCAGGGATTCCCTCCAAGACAGAGACATTGTTTCCCTCAATGTCCAAAATGCACAGCACCGGCACACTCTTATTCACCAGAGTTTCTCCCCAATCCTCGTAATAAACAAACTGGTCTTGCTTTAAGTACACAGGAAGAGAAGAACATATACAAACATATTTCATTCTATAAGAAGCACTGTTACATTTAATTAATTTATCCACAAAAAACAATGTTTTAACTACGTCGTAAGTGCAATCTGAGATATGACTCAGTGCAGGACAAACAAATAATAACAAGCATCAACATAATAAATATAATCATCACCACAAACTAAGAGTAAAAACACCTCCCTACCTTTTTAGACTCTTCTTTCTTTCCCACTTTCAGACTGTCTTCTTCATCTCCCAGGGAACATGATTCAGGTGACTCAGTCTGTAAGAGAGCCAGTAACAGGGAGGACGTTTCTTTACGACATCTTTCAGACCGACGTTTTAAAGAAAGAAATTGACTGTGTCTACACTAAGTTCAAGTCGTTTGTTCCAAACCTTTCGGCCATGTCACGATAACTTCAAGTATCACAACTACCAGACAACATCAAACAAAATCAACCACAATCAAACAATTATGATTAATGACTAAGAGCAGAGGAAACTTTAAAAACCTGAAAAAATGACTCCGTCTTTGGCCTCTTCTTTTCCGCCACATACAGAAGATGTGTTTCAGAGTGGGACCAGACCAAGCTTCCGAACTGATCTGTAAAAAAGTTTAAGAGCCAAAATGAACACAGAGAGCTTTGAGATTCATCGTAGGCCTCGCGAGTAAGACAGAGTTAGCCGTACCATCCTCATAGACTTTGCCGTGTTTCTTCAGAGCTGTCAGGTTAATGCTCTTCACTTTGCTATTCTTGGTCCACACCTGAAAATGAAAAGAAAAATATAGCAGTAAATCATTTTTAAAGAGAAAACCTAATATTAAGAGGTACAAAGTTCAAATTCAGAAAGAGCAAATATAAACCAAGACAATGTTGAGTCACACTTACAGAGTACTCAACTGGTTGGTTGATACAAAATCTTGGACTGGGCTTATACTTTCTGGACCTGAACTTTCCACCTCTGCTAATATTCTTGAAACTAACATTAAAATAAAAAGCAGAGATAATTTACCTCCAGAAACTGTTTCTCTTCTCCTTTGATGATGCACTCCCGGAGCACTGCTTTCATGTCACCAGAAGGTGAGTCTTTGCTCAAGAGCCTAGTCAGACAGTACAACTGTGATTTACCAGATTATCCAATAAAGCAATAAGGTGTACATTTTGTGTTTGGTGTTTTGGGTGTTTATGAAGAAGTGGAATGGTTGCAAGTGTTAATAGAAATCATTTCTTTTATGAACAAGGATTATATTTAGACCAGACAATTTCCCCCTACGTACACTCCCTTTATCTCTGTGCAGTTTCCTGATGGACCTGAATACACAATGGATTTGTCATCATGGAAGACGATGTATTGTCGGCAGAACTTGACTTTTTCATTCCTTTCAAAATCAGGTTGACTCCATTCTGCATAGAAAAAATGTTAAGAGTGCGGTCAATTTATATTTCAATATTAGCTATGGTTAATGTACATGTACCATTTAATAGACATCTGAACATTATACATGTATTTATTGAAATCATACGCAAGACTTTTCTCATGAAAAATATAGAACTGTTAAAAAGGGGGAATGAAAAAAAAAACCATTATTATTTATTTTTTTTTTTTTAAACAGACATCAAATTCATCCATCTTCTGTACCCACTTGTCCTATTCAGGGTCATTGGGTGTCTGGAACCTATCCCAGAGGCTATATGTGGGAGCAAGGTAGGGAACAACCCAGAATGGGGCACCAACCCATCACAGGGCACACTCCCACCTACAAACAACTGGAGAACTCCAATTAGGCTCAGCATGTCTTTGGATCCGGGGGGAATGGAAGTACCAAGACAACCCCAGGACAACATGCCAACTCCACACACATAGAGCCCTGACAGACGCAAACCCTAGTGTCAGAGGTGTGATGCAGTGATAACCACTGTGCCACTGTGTGGCCACGACCTTAAATCTATAAGTAAAATAAAGATTATCAAAAAAAGAAGAAAAAAAAACACCAAAAACACACCATTCAAACAGATGGTATAATGTCCATTATTATTACGTTACCTGTATAGATATTGCAGTATTTTCCTCCGTACTGCGACGTGATCACTGGCCCGATTTCAGCTGTGGCCAACGAGGGAAATAGACTATGCTCTCGGTAGAGCTTGGCGATCTCGTCTGGACTGGTAACGACCTTGTGACACAGGCGAGACAAACTTGAATCTTGGGTTACGGACAAAACCCTCGGCAACGAATGCATGAGAGGTCAGCATCGCCGAAGACACGCTCATTTTACAGGCTACAACTTTAATTAACTTCACTTATTTAGCAGATGCTTTTGTCCAAAGCGATGCACGAGAGTTAATATAATCCCATAACAGTATTCATTAAGCTGGGTTATGACCCGGACACAGGGATTTCCAATAAGAAGGGTGATGCTGTGGGTTTAAGAATAGAGACTAAAAAGTCCTTAAGATCATAGCTGGATAACTACCTGAAGGCCGCACCTACAGTCCACAGACAGCCACCCGGAAGAATTAACCAGCTAAACCGTCGGGATTTGTCATAAACCTGTTCTGACCGAGTGATTGAAATACGCCTTACTATTGTATTTAGTAAGTTCAGAGAAGCCACTTAATATTAAATGTAGTTATTTCCTATATATGACGGAACACTGACTAGCAGTAGTTAACATGGACACATTTCAAAGTCCCTTTACAGTACTGCTTGTCTACAGTGTCTTCAGCACAGTGTGAAGAATTCGTTCCAAAATTATTTTCGCTTCTTCCACCTTCATTCCAATTTAGGTAATTTCTACATTATTTAACAGCCACTTATCTAAAGTTGCATGCGGAGATTTGCTAACTAAATAGAAAAAAACCCAATAACTTAGTAACTAGGATATGTGTTAATGCATAATTGACTGGAATACACTATCAGCAGCACAGCCTTCGGAAATCACTAAAAAAGGTAAAAGACGAAATAAAAGCAGGGAGATGTGTCCTCTGGTCCCATTCGTACGAATACGAAACACACAATTAAAGAAAGGCTACGGGCTAGCGTCCTGATTCTCTCACAACGACAACAACGATAAACTGTACATTTTTACTGACTGCCTCAACGGCACTGAATTTAATATTCATTTCCTAATAAACGCCTGCAATTCCAGCATTTACGTATAAATGTATGAAGACGGTTCTACAGAAACTATAAACGACATTTAAAATATCTCCAAACCTGAGACTCCATACTGCCGTCAGACTCAGCACGAGAATGAGACGTACCACCTTCGTAAATAAAGGGGACTTATATATATATTTATTAAATCTAGTTCACATTTATGTCAGTGAAATATCATGTATAAATACACACTATACAAATTTCATGAATAATATTACTCCCTGTGTAAGACTTTTGGGTAAAAAAAAAAAAAAAAACATTACAGTTTTTATTTTGGATCAAATGGTACATCCCAGGCCGTTTGCTCGTGACTGTCAGTGTAAAATGCGTTCTGTTTGGGTAATACGCGTTGTCTATACGTACAACTACAGCTCAGTGTTAAAGCCTTCAGGTCGTCTTTCTACCTGTATGAAAAGAAATATTATCAGCTATGGATCTGTCTTTATTTGAAACTGAAAAAAGTTTATCCACAAAAGTTTAATCTAAAATAGGAATGCTTTCTATATGGACTCTGGAGTTCTGACTGACATTCCTCATTTCCAGAAGTGTAGATATTTCACTGTAATGTACACAAACTGTGTTTTTGTACACCACAATTCATAAATAACTTATTAATGTTCTATAGATAAAGTTCTGCGCAGTATAGAATAAAGTTCAGTTAATGTAAACATGCATTAGAATTAGGAGATCTCTCAGTGTTAATTGTGACGATTATCTTCTGGGACTGAAGTGTGAATGTCAAGCAAGCTAACTTGTCACTTTCTTTTCAAGTAGTCTGTGTAGTGATGTTACTGCAACAGTGAAAGCAACAACTGGACAAGACAGTTTAACATTTGGTCAAGCTGTTTCACAAAAAATTCTGTGAGCACATCATCAACATATTTTTCTTTATTTTTTCCTGGATGGAAATGACTCATCAGGTCTTTTTTCAGTTATCACATTACATGACATGATGCACCAAGTTTACTACAACTGTTTACAGGAATACACTGACACATACACAAGGTTTTACAATGGATACATGGAGTTTAGCTCATTGCACTTACAACAGTGAATGTAACTTTTTAAAACAAAATTATTTTTTCATCTTGTTTTTCAATTATTATAATTTATTTTTACATATCCACCTCCACCCATTTCAGAAATTACATGGAAGCCAAGGTAACGTTTTGAAGGTTCTCATATTACAAACACAACATGTATAGAAACTCTACAGAGATCAATATGTTTCTGGTTACAACTTGTTATCAACAGTCCATACGAGTCAGTCACATTCACGATGCTTTTTGAATTCTATGTTTCTTTTGTACACAAAAGCACAAGCTGGCAGGTTGGCCAGTGTGGGACATGAGACACCCCATGCCAGCGGTCGTTTTACTCATGAGATTTACACACTGTACAGAATTCTTTATAGTTCATAGTATTTGATATTTACAGTGAAGATGGTTGCTTGTCATTCTCAATAAAGGGCTAAAGAGCTGGCGGCTGCTTCTGGTCATGCACTTGTTATTACGTGGATAAATTATGGTTCCCTGGCTGTTGTCATTATAGGTGGCGGTATTTGTAGCGATCTAAAGCACTGGGACCCCCTTTCCTAATTATTTGACCTTTCAATCTCTGTCTCGATATACACAAAGACCCCACATATACACCAGCAAATGAAGTCATCACAGTTCTAACAGTTAGTATGCTAATTAAATGCACATTTTTGGTTGGCATAAAAGACACATTGCCTGTTTTGGCAAACACTGTCATCAGAAACCCATACAATCCGATGTGGGACTGTAAGGTAATCTACCTAGATTCTTGAATGACTGGTTTTTAATAAGCCCTTACTTTTATGCATAAAATCCCCTCAAATGTGCTTTCCTGAGACAAAATAGCAATAAGATTATAAACTTCTGCAGACAAAATATTGACTTCTTTGACTGATAATTAAGATCATATAACCTTTTCTAACTGTCGTATACCATCTGAATAAAGAATTATTATGATGTGTCTAGTGAGTCTGAAATTATATCAACGGCAGATATCAGTAACTTTCTCAGTCTGCTGCACATTGACTGAAGGTGTTGAAAACCTCATAATATATTAATCAAGTGAAGTTTCAGACACTCAGAGGGAAAATGTTTCACCAGTGAACAAAATATAGATGTAATTTCTGTTTTTATTCCATAACAATAGTACTATACCATATATATATATATATATTTAATGAAAAATTTACTTTTAAATTATATACTCATATATTACTTTTTAGATACCTCCTAAATATATAAATTATATACAAACACACAGACATTTATACATATTTGCACACATATGTTTCCCCCAACTTCACACATGAGGTGAAGGTATCAGTGTAATTTTGTGCATGTAATAGGGTAATTTATGGGAAACTGTATTGATTATCTCCATTACATCATAAGCCATTTCACGATATGCAAATGTGAATCCTTCTTTGTCAAACTAATTGACCATTTTATTCCTAAGGCATACATGAACAATTGCTCCTTATCCCAGTTTAAGATTGCATAGTCACATTTGCTATAAGTGTCACATTAGTCAAAACATTGAGGAGTATCCTGTTTTAGCTGTTATCATTTACTGCAAATAAATACATTGAAAATTGCAGGTAATACAGCTTAATTCTCATGGCATATCCTGTAGTCACTAAAGGGCCGATGGTTGTGACCAAAGTGGTTGGAAAGTGGTTTTGTCCTTAGGAAAACTTTAGCTCTTTCAGCAACTGATGAAAATTCAGGTTTGAAACTGTTATTCTCTCCAACAGGTCAAATTAGTTACATTCCGTAGTATCTATGTTTGCCCTTGGTCTTATAAACCATCTGATTGTAGGTCTGTCACAATTTATAAATACAGCTGTTATATATTTTATATTTTTCTGTGACTAAACTGAATGAAAATAATCTAAGAATCTAGGTTATGTTAAAAGAAAGGAATACAAATAACTTCGACCATGGACAGTTCTCTCTTTTTAAATCAGGTCGAAATTATCTAATTTTAGTCTGAGTGTATTTTTGGCTAGATTATTACAAATGAACTACATTTCTGGATACATTTAGAATTATTTAAATTTGAAATGGTGGTGTATAAAAACCAGGATGCTAAAAGTATTGTATGAAAAAACATGGATACATAGATAATGTTGGAGAGCATAAAAAATTATATGGCATATTGGATAAACTGTCTTTACTATTAACTTAAGTAACACAACAAGAGCTACCGTATGTAACCAGAATGAAATTCAAACTCCACAGCTTAGCAAATATGCCCTTAATAACTAACTACATCGTCAGTAAGGTTATCATTTGAATTTCCCAATTAAATGTAAAACAGGCTTATATAGTTACAGTTTGTACACTTGTAGAGTACATTTATTTTGACGGTACTGTATGTTTCACAAAAATCCTGTTACTGCTGGTACACAAATAAATATTTCATACAAACACTTATATTTACTCCCCAGCTAATACAGAAATATTTATCGACTACATCATCTTCTGTATGAGTCTCATCAACTTCAACTTTTTTCAATCAGAAAATGCCCGAACAACTGTTTAGCACACTTACAGTGGCTTCTGTTTGTACCTTAATGATGCCTTAAATAGCTGTCCTGTATTATTGTTTCATATTTTTTTGCGAATAACAAGTGCATAAACTGGCAGCCGAGTGCTACAGAGAACAGAACACCCTGCAAACACTGAAATGAAGAAGGGCGTGCAAAACGTTTTACTGTGCCTAACAACCCATGCTTTAAGCTACGAGATGAAGGACAAACATGATTCTACATAGTTAACCCTTTGCCAAAGTTTTCCCACATCAAGGAATGGAGGGTCAAACATGCCACTAAAATAAAATACTTAATCCAATTATTAAATTACATACAAACAGCTAAATACAAGCGACTCTACCCATTTTTATTCCTCAGCAACGCAATGCTGCTGTATTTTCAGACATAACGATGATAGTGGTATAGATTTTTTTGTCTTTATATCTTTTAATATGAATCATTGCATAGAACATTTTAAATGAAAAGATTACTTTTGACCCACCATTTTTACTTGTTTGTCTGCTTGTTCTGACCTTGGATGGTTGGAAGCCGACATACAGGAAACAGATAAACACGTGGGATATGACGTTTCACCAGAGCATGCTTAACGTTCAGCAACTACAGAAAGACAATATATATCAAATTTAGGGCTGGGGTGGGGGTCAGGCTGGGCCAGGGTGTCTGTAACACTGCAACAAAACAGCAGGGGGCAAACTGACCTGAGAGGTTTTTCTGACAACTGTCAAAATCATGACTGGCTCCAGTAGAGCTTCTGGAATCCCAGAGTTTCATTGACTAAAGCTCATGTTTTATACTGCACCTTGTGCTATGCTCTTTGTGAAATTTCCTTCCTAAAGGAATTTAAATGACGCGATGTTGAGATGGATCCCATGCCGTGAAAATTACCTGTTGCTATTCATTCCTTGAGTTTATTTTTAGTGCTCTTCTAACATTACAGGTACACAGCCTATCTGCATCGTCTGTGGAATGGCCAATGACACAGATGTAATTTATGATTATCTCATATGCATAGCACAGTGTGAGGGCCCCTTTGTAATTAACAGAATGGCCATGGTCTTCGTTTACTTATTTGGTAGTATTCGTTACAGCCTCCCACATGGTACTCTACATGTAAATGGCTTGTATGCATCTATGTTTATCAATGTAACTCAAGACATGAAGGCACACTATATATGTAAAATATGCCCATAGCGTCTCATTTTTTAGTCTTTTGCTTTCATTGCCTCACGCAGAAAGGTTTTCCCCCCATATCAGTCTTTCTTTTCCCCCTTTCCCAATTATTCTTGCATGCTTGTAACTTATTTTCGAAAGAGCGATTAGCATAGACTCCCTGCGTCATGAATATGGTCCAGCTGTACTCACTCCTCCCTGTTTTGTTGCAGTGAAGACTGACAGTCTTTTTGCGATGTATTAGTCCATTACAGAGATAATAACAGAGGCAACACATTCCTGACCCCTTGTTCTGAAACAACACAAGATTGTGCTTTTAACATACTGTCTTCTGCATGCTATTGCTTTTTTTTGGAAAACAGAAATTGAATTATAATAATTATGGCAATTATGATAAGAACAACAAATGAAAAACAATACAAAAGTGTACAACAAACACTAAAAGTATGAATTCCTATTTCAAACTGTACTCGAGCTGGAAAAATGACATACATATATAGCATACAGTGTGTGAAGAAATTAAAAAAGGCTATACGGATAAAAATGTGAGGTATATAAGCAAAACAAAACACTATTAAGGCTGTGCCATGATGCAAAATCAAGAAAATACATTTAAAAATTAAATATAAATAATAAAAATAAATAATATAAAACATCGAAAACCCAGCAATTTCTGGTGATTTCACAATGGCTTTGCAATCGCTCAAACAGCCTTGACCACATTGACTTCTGAGGGCTTCTCTAACCTCAGAGAAGTGTTCAGTGATGTGGCTTGATTGGTCTTTCTTCTCATTTTTCTTTTAGATATTATACATCTTTTTTTTTTTAAATGTCATATGGCCTCCTTAATTTTAATGATGAACAGTGGTAGGTCTTGGATAGAAATTCACATGCATTCTAATCATAAATCCTCTTCTGGACACATTCCAAGGAAAAAGTCTGCATTCAAAAATGATGTTTCCATACTGGAATGTAAAGATATCAAAACCAAAGAGGACAACAAGGATATTTTGTTGTCATCGTAATAATTTCCTCACAATACCTGCCAAATATTATTATCTGAAGAAAAGGTTCCTACAGGAAAAACCCATGAAGCATTTTTTTTAGAGAACAAGTGGATATTGTGGCTTGTTTTCTGAGTACAAGTGTTTGGAATTAAGAATCCCCAAGCTGTGATGTAATCCCTCTGAGGTGGCATCTCACACATCGAGAAAGTGAAACATTTATATATTTTCATCATCCGAACCCAGACTTTTCCAGCTGTGCTTTTGAAGAAGTGCTATAGCCGACATTCCTTGGTTCTTTCCAAACCTTGAGGTTGCTGGCCTTGGTCATCCAAGGTTTATATACAAAGCTCTGGTCAAAATACAAGTACATCTCCTTCCTTTTTTTTCTTTAACCCGTAGCTCATCCAGAAACCTTCTCAAAAATATTGGGTAAAGTCGGGATCCTCAGAATTACCTGGAGGAAAAAATAGACAAAACATTTTAATACCCAGTATTCTACATTAATGCAATACTGTTATCCAAACCATCTTGTCATTGACACCCATTTATTGAGCTGAATCTTAAGCACCTGTATATTTCCATGCTGTTTTGTAATTTTATTTGCTCACTGCTATCGTCCTCCGGTGTCTTATTCCTCGTGTATATGCAAACATTCATCTACGCAGCATTTAGAAATTAAGGGGATGCCCTTGAAAATATGAAAAGTTTAATAAAATTTATTTCAATAAAAAATTGTATCCATTTTAAAATGACTGACATAGTATAGAAGTATGACGTCAAGCTGTTGACCGTCATGTTAGCATGCATATAATTTTAACGGTAACTAGAAACAATTATGCGTTTTAGACCGCGACAGAGGTTGCGGTGTCTTTCCAAGCTGCCTGACTACATCCCCCCACCCTTAATGGGAAGCCTGCAAATAGCAGCAGCCTTCTCTATCTTTAGATATCTACCTGCTAATGGCAAACAAAGTGCAGAGGAGCTCCACTGACTCAGGGCTGTACTGGCATACCTTGTATTTCAATGTCTGCCCCTTGACAGAAGAAACAAATTACAGCCAGTACTAAGATTGGAGCAGCAGGCAGTGTGGTGGAGCTGGGCTGGCTTCAGCACAATCTGAAGTGGAACAGCTGGTGACCATAAACCTCATAAACCTACACAATTACATTGTGAACCAGAGGATCATGAGGTGATAATGTACCTGCAGGCACAATGCATCGAAACTACCTGAAATCCCGCTTAATGTGCTGTAATACATGTGTCTAGCACACAAGACATGTAAGACTTAACATACTTGTATGATCATGTATAGTATGTATATGAAAATGAAAAGGAACATCTTTCCTGAGTTTCTATGACTGAGGAATTCCATTTGAAAGAATCGTCGATGTGTATAAAATAAAAATTGTCGGGGGACTTGCGCATGAATGGGAAGTCGGGATTATTTCAGGCACTAGATGGCAGAAAAGCAAAGGGCAAGCAGAAATAACTTTCGCGTTATCTGTTAAACCAGTGATTCTCAATGGGGCCCCCTAGACAGTCTACGGGGAGCAAAAATGCAAACTGTCTGGCAGGGAGCTGGGAGGGAGCAAAAACATGGACCGTTTGTGGGTCCCTGAGGACTGGATTGGGAAACAGTGTGTTAAACAACAGGATGCTACTATGGTCAGTTCACAATTATTCATTTATGTTCATTAATTGGCAAAACGCAAAATAGGCCTGCATTTAACCTATAGCTACTCAAAACTGGTTGTTACAAAAATAAAGTCTATGGTCATTAAGAAAAATAAGGCAGTCTAGCTTCCCATTTTCAATGTTGCAAATTACTTTTGACACATGTATTAAAATACAAGATAATGCGATATGGGCCGTGGGTTCAGTTCCTGTAAGGCTCCATGTGTATGTGTGTGAGATCACATGACCCCCATGGTTATGTGGGTGTTCTCTGGGTGCGTCCTCCCACAGTCTGAAAATATGCATTTGATATGAAATGGTGTTTATAAATGAACCATAGCGTGTGGGTGTGTGAGGGAGTGTGAGCTCTGTGCCGCACTTGCATCCAGTGCAAGGTGTTCGCTGCTGAGTCCCCTGTACTCTTTGGCAAATACTCCAGGCTGACTGTGACCCTTAACTGTGTAGATGGTTATAGAATGGATGGATAATATCATATAATGGACTGTGTAGGTGTACATACTTGTTTTCTTTTAGAACTGTAAGAACAATTACTGAGATTTGCATAGAAAAATGTTCTATTCAGAATTTGTACATAATTATAACTTCTTTTCAGGGTTCACATTTGAAAAGACTTATTCTGTTTTTAATTTTGCAGAGAATTACCTGAAGGGTTTTTGTCTTTCTGTTTGGAATCCATAAGTTTTATTGAGGGGTGGCATGACGGTGCAGTGGTTAACATGGCTGCCTGATACCTCTGGCACCAGAGTGTGAGTCTCTGCCATGTCTGTGTGTGTATGGAGCTGCATGTTCTCCCCATACACCCCAGCCTTGTGCCCTGAGCTGCCTGAGTCCATGGCAGCCTGGACCAAGATAAGGGGCTAGATGATGGATGGCAGCTTTACTGCATTCATAATGCATAGATAGAACATTCATAAGCAGCAGGTAAGTATACCTTAACATCCTACCATATCATAAGAGCTTTAATACACTTA
The DNA here is from genome assembly GCA_026776945.1 of Isichthys henryi. Lineage (NCBI taxonomy): Eukaryota > Metazoa > Chordata > Actinopteri > Osteoglossiformes > Mormyridae > Isichthys > Isichthys henryi. The sequence continues at coordinate 13,281,539 of JAODJX010000109.1, forward strand.
CAACATTACAAGATTAGACAATTATAATGCCTGTTATAATCATATAATGTTTTTTATTAAAGTATATTAAAGCTGTTCCTTCTATTACAATGTTAAGGTATATGTACACGCTGCTTATGAATGCATTGTAAATGCAATATGAAGGTGCACTGAATATTCTATGAATGCATAATGAATGCATTAAGAAGGTGCAGTTAATATAAAGTGTTACTGAATAATAATAATAATAATAATAATAATAATAATAATAATCCATCCATCCATCCATTTTCCAAACCGCTTATCCTACTGGGTCGCGGGGGGTCCGGAG
>JAODJX010000109.1:13290341-13308629 GCA_026776945.1 Isichthys henryi
ACTTCTTTACACAGCGTGTAGTTAGAGTACTGAATAGTCTTCCTGCTAGTGTAGTCCAAGCTAAAACCCTGGGTTCCTTTAAATCAGAGCTAGATGAGATTTTAACAACTCTGAGCTATTAGTTAAGTTCTCCTCAAACGAGCTTGATGGGCCGAATGGCCTCCTCTCCTTTGTATAGTTCTTATGTTCTTCTTATGTACTTAATATATATTTGCATGTTGTGAACTTGAAAAACAAAGCAGGAAATAAAAAGTCAAACTGGAAAATGAAAAGACAAAAAAGTTTAATTTAGAAAATGTTCTCATCTGACTCACATGAGTGGAACACATGCAAATGGTACTATTTCATTAATTTAATTTAATTTTTATTTCGGAAGGATTTTTGAGCATAGACGGAAAACTCAAAGGCAAAGTGGAGATTGTATTTTCACTTTACCATTTAGATTTTTCATTTTATTTTCTGCAGAAAAAATAAACTCTAAAGGCAGACTGAATGAGAGTTCTGCTGAGAAGCACGGGTGTGGGTCCAAAGTGTTCTAGGCAAGACTGAGCCGGCAGATTTCACCATGGTGCAGGTTGTATTCGCTTGGTGCAAGTTTTGAAACTTGCGAACCATTTATTTCTGGAATTTTCCATTTTTTCCCGGACTGCAGTAAACCGAGGATAACTGAAACCACAGTTACTGAAGCTGCAGATACAGGGGTCCCACTCTGAAGCAGTAAATACAGTATAGTCTATATATACACAAGAGGGGAAAACACTGCACTCACCGCAGTGGCAGCCTGAGGCCCGGTTTGTGGCTGCCGAGCCTGAGCCTGTCCAGGCTTTGCCTGCATCTGTGCAGCCTGTGTTGTTTGCTGCTGTGCCGGTCCAGCTGGCTGTTGCTGTCGTGCTGTTGAAGTCTGTGGCTGTGGCGGTTGCTGCTGCTGCTGCTGCTGCTGTTGTTGTTGCTGCTGCTGCTGCTGCTGTTGCTGCTGCTGGGTGCGTGGCTGCTGCCCCTGGGGCTGTAGACCATCCTGCTGCTGCGAGGCAGGCTGCCGGCTAGATGGAGGCCCACCAGATGACCGCTGCTGCTGGCTGGATGCCTGCTGCCTTGATGAGGACGGGTGGGATTGTAGATCCTGCTGTTTCCTGGACGTCTGTTGATGGGGGGATGAGGAAGATGGCTGCTTCTGGGACCTCTGGCTGGAGTGGTGGTGGCTCGATGCATCACGGTAATCTGAAGAGTGGTAGCCCTGTGAAGACCGGGAGTCAGACCCACCCCTTTTTCCAGAAGAGGATGACACCTGCCGGGAATCATGGCGCACTGAGGGGTCCTTCACGTGTCCTTTAGAAGACCTAGAGGATCTGGGTTCTTCGGAGTGGCGTGAAGAAGAGGAATGTCTCCCAGAGGTGCCACTATGATGCCTGTGGTCCCGAGATGAGTGGCGTGGGTGACCGTAGTCGTCTTGTGGCCAGAGATCCTCATCAGGAGGTTCATCGTAGTCGTGATACGTGTGCTTGACATGGTTTCTCCGTTGCGAGGATGAGTGGCCACTACTGTAGTGTCTGGACCTGTCAGAGCGAGCATCCCGCGGCTTCTCAAACCAGTCTGTTTCTTCCTGTCCCAAATGATAGGCTTTGGAGGCAAAAAAAAAAACAATCAGTCGCTATATCTACTGATAGGAGCACCGAAACTCATGCCATGCAGGAGAAATTAAATTGCCTACAATGAATAGCATGCAGGGAACAAATCCTATGAATCCACAAATTTAAGAAAGACAACAAAGAACTACAACAAAAGACAGCAAACGATGAGAAAGCTACATAAGGTCATCAAACCCACTTACTAGACAGTTTGAAAACACAATGCTGCATGAAACATGCTAGAACACAAGCGAGACGGACTTATAGGAACATGCAGTGTCAGTACTGGGCACAGCATTCACACTGACATCCAGTTCAGACAAGAGCAGCTAGTTGCTTGAAGACGCAACACTGACATGCAAATTTTTCTTTTGGGTGGGGGACGTTAAGGTAGGCATGGTTTTGCATTCAGCTCCAATTACCTTCGCTGTCAGACACAGCACAATGCATATCATCTATAATGTAAGAATCATCTGGTTTGTAGACATGGCTCCTCGGCAGGTCCTTCATGTGGTCCTGCACATCAGGCAAGGAGTGGCTAGAGCCGTACTGATTCCGAGCGTCAGCTGGCTCTGGCCCTACTGAGCCTCGTCCAACGCCCATGAGCTTCCCCACAGGGCTGAGCGGGCTTTCCTCCTCTGAGGTTTGGGAGCGCATAGAGGGCCTGCCACGGCTGTGACTACCCCTGTGTGAGCGATCCACGGTGTCCCTCTCGTAGGACTTGCTCCTATGGTTGCCCGAATCTCTCGAAGAAATCTTGTCCATTCCGTAGCCTGTCGATCTTGACCGTCCAGAGCTGTACATGCGGTCATCTTCCTCAAGTGCCTCACGACTGGACATGCCATAATACTTTTGTTGATCATAGACATTCTTCTTCAACCCATAAGTGATCTCGTCCTGAAGCTTCTTAGCCCTAGATACAACAGTGCAGCTACCACCAGTAGAAGTAGTTATAGTATATGAGGCCAGATCAGATTCAACATCTTTTGCCTCTTCAATAGGAGAGAATTTAGAGATCTTCTGCTCCATGCCTTGTTTTCTGTGTTTGCTTCGCTTGGAGGACATGACAGCTGGAGCCAGACTTTTAGAGGAATGCTTCTGCACTCCCATGCCAGAGCTGCTACGTGTAGAGTGCTTGTAGTCATCATAGTAATATGAGCTTCCCCCACCCATGCTGCTGCCCATTCGGCCATGACTGTCTGAACCTCGTTGGTGGTAGCTGCTGGTGCTCTTACCCCTGCTGTGGTGGTCATACAGGTCTTCCTCAGACTCCTCCTCAGTCCTGCCGTAGGAGCTTGTTCTTGTGGAGATGCTCTCACTTCCATACCGTGCACTTGTAGGGTGTCCATGGGATTGCAGTGTGTCGGTCTTGTGCATATCTGAGGATGGGGCCATGCTCTCTTTCGTCAGCTCATTAATGTCATCTATCATGACATAATTTCGAGGTACATTTTGCTCAAGGTTAGAGTAGACACCCTCTGAAGTATAGGCAGATGATGGACTGTCAACTGAGTGGATCCGGTCAGACAAGGTTGTCTCTGGAGTTTTGTATGGTCCATAAGTGTTAGACATTGCTGTATTATACTGTCCATAAGTATTTGCTAAGGTTGTAGTGTACTGTCCATAGTTATTAGACATAGTTGTGGAATATTGCCCATACGTGTTAGTTATAGTAGTGGTATATTGTCCATAAGTGTTAGTCACAGTTGTGGAGGTGTAGGTAGTATCTTGAGTTAGGTTGGTGACAACTACAGTGGGATTGCTGATCACCTCATAATTTGTTGGAATTTTCTGCTCTAAGTCAGCTAAGGAGGTCTGCCGTGGTCGCTGGTGAACGGTAAGGATTTCAGCTTGTGGTTGGAAAGACTGGCCAGTCTGGAAGCCTGTTTGGGTGGGGTATGGCAGGGTCTGTGTTGGGTATGGGGGTGGGCCTGGAGGAGGCTGGAATCCCAGGTGGGGTGGTTGCATACCCAGATCTGTTTGATAGTTAGGTTGACTCTGGGGGAAGCTGGGAGGTGGAAATGTGCCCTGATAATTTGGGGGAGGTTGGTGGGCCTGCAAGGTACTTGACTGAGGAAGAGGAAGAGCTTGTGTAACTGTTGGGTATTGTGGAGGCTGGAATCCTGTTTGCTGATAGGTTGGGGTTATCTGTGGAGCTGACTGACTTTGTGGGTATTGGTACGTAAGGAAAGATGAGGTAGGGGGATACTGTGCTGTGTTCAGATCTGGAGTGAACTGACTGAGTGGGGCAGTACTCGGTCTTGAAAGAAGCCCATTGCCTTCATAGGTGCTAGCCATAATACGAATATTGTTGAGCTCACTGTCTGACATGTAATCCCGGGTATCACCCATGCAGCGGATATAGGCCAGCTCTCTCCTCTCTCTTTCTTTCACAAGTGTCTCCTTGCGCTGTGTGATGCCAAGCTCTAGGTACCGCAGCTTGGCATCAATCTCCTTCTCCTCCTCCTCCAGCTCTGCTTGTTGCTTGCGTAGCTTAGTGGACTCCTGTTCCACCACCTTCAGCTCATGTGTGAGGTCCTTCAGGAGGCTTGGTTTGGTGGCCATCATTGGTCTGGGCCCAAATTTCTGAGTCAGAGTTGGCATATACATCTGAGGCAGGGCATGGGTAACAATGGGGAGGTTGCTTTCCTCAGGCGGAGGGCTGGGCAGTGTTCTCTTCACTTTCCGCATCAGTGAGCTCTGCTGTAGGGCAGCAAGCTGAAAGGCAGTGGTACATGTTATCAGTTGGCTCCGCACAGTAATCCGTACACGCTACAGCTCAATTTTCCTTTAAAACTATTTCTATTCCTCTTATAACCCTTCTTGACCTATGTATTTCTTTTATAACTGTTTTTGACATGTTTATTGTATAGCTGTCATCTGTACTTTAATTTATCCATTCCAAATGCAATAATTAAGTTTGCACTTTTGACTTTCTGAAATTATACAGTTCTTATATATCTAGAAATATATATTGCTTCGGGATATTTTTGGAATGTAAAGTATACTGTATATGTCATCAATGAAATTGCTAAATACCCACTAAAAGTAACTAAGTTCTTTAGGACTGTTTATCACGACAAAAGTGAAGGGCCACTTACCTACATCTAATATTTCCAACATAAAAACATTCATATAAATGCTAATACTAAAATAAATATATTCCAACAGAAGGAACTTTATTTTAAATTGTCAAAAATACAATTAAACATAAATCGTTTGAATACCTTTAAAAAGAAAACTGATAGCATCAAGCAGGCAATTTACCAAACGGGGAGAAATTAGTCACAAAAATACCCGACAAAGATATTGATATGGTTGGGTTGTAATTTACAATGTTTGGCGTTTCTGTGTACGTTGAAAGGCACTTGCTGTACACTCGCCGATAAGAACTGCATTCTTATGAATGTTTCGGAATTTGTTTGCCAAACTTTTGAAGGCTCTGATGTTCTCTTTCTGCATTGACAGAATTTCTTTCTATAAAAAAAAAAGGTTGCAACTGAGTATCTGATAAACTTTCAAGATGAAATACTGCTTCCATTAGCTTATATGATTCTTATTCATGTTTTTCTCGGGTATCTCTACTGATTTTCTGATTGCATCTGGTATGTAAAACTTGTCTGATCCAACCTACCTGGCTTTGCAGAGCTTGTTGGTGGTACAGGGAGAGTCTGGCACGAGCAGTGTCCTCTGAAGTGGGGCTGAGAGGTTTGGGGTCTGACAATGATCGCTGTACGGTCTTTAGTGGCCTCGGCAATGTCTGGTGACGTTGGGGACACTCAGAAATGTAGTGCTTCTGAGGTGTGACATGGGCTTTGTTGAGCCTCTCACTTGAGGACAGAGAAGTTTCCAACAGTCGATGAGGGGAAAGTGGAGAGACGGGTGAGTACAGAACCTGGGGTGACTTGGGGGCCTGACGTACAAGGCTAGAGAGAGACTCATTGTGCAGATGATGGGACTGGTAACTTATTTCCAATGGATCAGGCTTCCTTCTCTCAAACTTAGTAAGTCCTTGCTGTCGTGGTGAGAGGGGGTCTATTGTGCCGGAACCAATGATTTGGATACTGCTGGAGTATGGGCTGATGGTGGTGGGTACAGTGAGTTGAGGTGTGATCAGTATTTGAGCCTGAGCATCGGTTTCAGTCTGGCAAGCAAGACTCTCCCCCTTCTGAGTCCTTTCTGGTGCAGAAATATAATGCACAATTTCAACTTTTGGGTCCGGTGTAGTAATATGGATTGCAGGTGAAACTCTTCCCAGCTGCTCTGATTCAGTCTGACATGAACAGTCACGAATCGTCTGGATGCCGATGCTTGACGATGTAACTTTGGAGGTGTCAGCCTTGCTGTCGGCTGTAGACTCAGAGTGCTTTGAAAATCGAGAACGTCTGCGCCTGACTGGCTGTTCCCACTCTGCTTTGTCTTCATCGTCAGTTTGAACACTACAGTCCACACTTCTCCTGGTCCTTCTCCGTCGTGATATTAAGAATTTCTCTTCTCCATCCTCATCATCGGTCTGAACACAGCTGTCAACAATCCTTTTCCCAACAGATTGGCTTGATTCTCCTTCTAGTCCATCCCTCAGGCGAGGCATTGAATTTCTTTTCTTCATAGCTCTTGTCTCAAGAAGTTCTTCATTATTCCTCAGTGACATTTCAGAAGCAGAACTTGGCAACGGCCTTGGAGGCATCAATCCTTGAACAACTGGGCCATCTCCACAAGGTTGCCAGTATTGTCCATTCTGGGACCTTTGTAACTCAGGTTGCATGTCTTGCTGTAATATCCTGCCAGTTTGGTCAATAGTGAATCCCTGAGGGGCACCATCCCCAGCTACTGGTACCACCTGTATTCCACCTTGAATAGCTGTGGCCGTCGGTGCAGTTGCGGCAGCAGCTGCTGCAGCGACAGCGGCCGTTTTCTGCCTTTTCTGTTCCTCAAGCTGTTGCTGAAGCTGTTGCTGTAGTGACTGGATCTGGTCTAGTTGTTGCTTTTGCTGTGCTAACTGTTCCCTTTGCATAACTAACTGGTTCTCCCTCTCAGCTTGTTGCTGCTGAAGGACCTGCTGCTTGATAGTCTGCAGCTCTTGGATTTCACGCTGCACTAACATTTGTTCTTTCTCCCTATGACGCTGTAGCTCCAAACGCTCCCTTTCAAGCTCTTCCTGCAAACGTATTTGTCGAAGTTTTTCCAGTTCCACACGCTCTCGTTCTATATTCAGCAATTGCTCCTGTTGTCGACGCAGCCTTTCCTCCTCCTTCTCTTTCTCAAGGTTACTGCTGCTGATAGCAACAGTGGTTCCAGGGACTGTTGCAGCTTGAGTAATAGACTGGGTTTGGGCTTGGGGTTGTGTTTGTGGTTGTGTCTGGGGCTGTGTTAGAGCTGTAGGAAGTTGAGACTGAGATTGAGGTTGGATTCGATGATGTGGACTTTGATGTGGGAGTGGAGCTTGATGTTGTATGTGTGCTTGGGGTAGCATTTGAGAGTGAGCTGGGCTTTGCATTTGAGGATGTATTGGCATTTGATGATGAGCTGGAGATTGAGTTGGCAATTTAATTTGTTGTTGCATCTGGGGTGGTATTTGTGGCTGAATCTGAGGTTGAGTCTGCTGCTGTACTAGCATTTGAGTTGGCATTTGTGACTGTGAAAGTTGCATTGTGTGATGTGGTTGTTGGTTTGTAGGTACAATGGATGGAATCACAGATGGCACTAATGTAGCAGGTACACTTGGTGCAAGTCCACTTAAGTGGCTTGCAGTTTGAGTAACCTGAAGAGGAGCAGCAGTTCCCATTGTTGCTGAAGTGGTCACTGATGGCTTTCCTAGATATACAGGAGTGTCTTGAACTATATTTGTAGCTGGTACAGTTACAGGTCCAGTGGCAATTGGGAAACGGTTGGGAGGAGGATATCGGTAAGGCCTTTGTGAGGACAAAGGCATTCTTGGAGTTACAACAGGCATTCTGGTCAGACTAGCCAAAGGTACAGCTGTCATAGTAGTTGCAGGATAAGGTCTGTAAATTCCTCTAAGCATTGGCCGGAGTACAGATGCAGGCTGGGTTGTGATTGGCAAGGTAGAGGCAATAGGGGTGTTAATTGTAGAGTATATCATGCCATCAGCAGCCCTGATTGAAGATGGGTGCAGTGCTCTCAGGCCTGCTTGCCTTATGCCTGCTAGATTAGCATAAGGTTGATTAGTTTTCCTCCCATCAGTACCGTACATCAAACTGGCTCTTATTGATGCTATGCCTTGCAGGTTGAGTACACCTTCAGGACCAACTCCCCTTGGAGAGCCATACTGCAAAAGTTCTGGATTACTGCTATATCTCCCACCAAACTGGTCCATTGAATTCAGAGCTGCACACATTCGACTGATTTCTCTGGCAGTAGTGGCACTATACTGGGCTAAATTAGCTTCCTGGGTACCACAAATTTCACGTGCAGAGTAGCTGGAGTCAGTGTTAATGTTTGACATGGAGCCATAGCGCCGTATAGGTAAGGATTGACCTGTGACATCTCCCTGATGACGAAGATCTGTGTAGGATCCATACTGCGTACCCATGCCAAGGTAACCTCCTTCATAAGTTTGTTTCATGGTGCTTAAATCCATAGCTAATTCTCCAGAACCTTGCAAATTAGAATCATTCTTTGTCTGGTAGTAATGGAGTCCAGTTTCTGAAAGATTAGTGTCTGAAATGGATGGTGGCAACCTTTCATTCAATGGCAATTGATCATATTGAAGGTTTTCTGGTCCAGATTCTTGCATTCTTTTCCCATATGACTCTGAAGAAGGATGGGTACTCTGTACAGCTTCTGCTGTCTGAGTTTTCTCTGCTGCTTTTGGTTTCTGAGTAAAGGGGCCTCCACTACAACTTCCACCAAAGGGTAGTCTATACACAACATCACAGCAAGCCACCTGATTGTCTGCTTTGATCTGACCAGTTAAATCAATCGCATCTGCAGTTTCTTCTGATTTAACCAGTTGGCTCATTGGCACTCGTGAAGTATTATCCAATTGCACCATCATAACTTGAGGTTTAACCGTAGACAAATTCATGACATTGTGTTTAGTCTTAAGGTCCAAGGTTCCAGCACCATACATATCTTGAGAAAGGCCAGTTGCAGCTTGATCAGAAAGAGGGGATGCCCTGGGAATTGCACTTACCACAGCCTTAGTCGTGCTAGTCTGACTCACCAGCAAGTCTTTCTTAGTCAGTGGTTGAACTTGATTAGCAAGGTTAAATCTTGAAAAGGATGCTGCCTGCTGCTGCTGAAGCTGCTGCTGCTGATGATGATGATGCTGTAGCTGTTGTTCTAGTTGCTGCTGCTGCTGCTGCAATTTTTGCTGCTGCTTCAGTAGTTGTTGCTGCTGAATGCTCAAGTCTTCTAACTTAGCATCTATCTTCGGGATGGAAGGATCAGTTACCGGTGGCTTGTTCTGAGCCAGACACACTGCCGGACCCATTCCTTGGCCAAGGTCTACTCGATTCTGAAGAGGATCTCCATAAATGACAGGTTGCTTTGGCTGTGATATGAACATGGAGGCTGCGACTGTGATACTCACTGTTGTAGCTGTCGATACTCCAACATGTGGATGTTCCTGGTTATTTAAGTTCATTACAAGTGGTTGAACAGCTGTGCAATTATGATTAGGACTTCCATCAACACCCATGGAGTACTTGCGTGTTTCTGTTGCCAAAGATGTTAAATCCATCCCCTGATCTGTCATGATTACTGGAGTTGGTTTTGCTATGGTCCTCAAGTCAACTAAACTGCTACTAGGTAACATTTGGCCTTGTTCCACTCTGGAAGTACCAGGAACTGTAGAAATTCTACACAAGGAGATATTTTCCATAGACAATGATCCTCGACTGTAAGTGCTTGCTGTAGTTACCATGCTTGTGCCAGCATTTACTTTTTCCACCATCTTTGTCTTATAAATGGTGTGTTGTGGAGAATGGTAAGGTGGCGATGTTGGGGGACTTGTTTCAGCATAAGCATGGAATGTTAGCTGATGACTCTTTGTTGGTGACGAAATGGGAGAAGTTGAGGAATTAACAGTTACAGGCTTACTAGGACTGGTTGACTCTGAGCCTAATGTTATTACTATAAATGGAGACTCTTGAGAGGACTGTTGTCTAGAAAGGCGCGGTGAAACTCTGTGTGGTGTCTGGGTTGCTTGTGCTGTAACTGGAGATGTGGCACTAGGACTAGTAGGAGCCACTGACATAGCAGTAATGAATGTTTGTGTAGAGAACTCAGCTGTTGCTGTTCTGGACGGAGAGCGTTTAGGGCTCTGTGTAGGAGAGCCAGATGGAGAAAGAGGAGGGCTCGATCCTTTAAAATAGGAATAAACTTTAGATGTTAACGATTCGTTTTCTCGATCAGAGGATGTTGCTGGAATACCTCTGCTTTCTGCAACCCTTTTGCCAGCACCTTCTCTCTGACTGTAGGCCTGAGTTATCTCTGCTATTTTGCTGGAAACATTTGAGGGAGTAACTGTCTGGCGACTATATTGTGTTGTGGTTGCAGTTTGACTAACTGCAGATTGGGAAACAGTTGCTGTATCTCTAATATAGCTTCCGTATGCAGCAATGGTGGTTGCTACAGCAGGTATACCACTGCTTTTAGTTTGACTCCTAATTTTTTCTCTCTGTCCTTCTTTTGAAAAATGCTGTGTTACTCGAACATCAGGAATCCCTCTTACTACTGTTGCACTGGTCTCTGTTCCCGTGGAGACAAATGAGACAGGTGCTGAAAGCTGAGTTGGACTGGTCCCTGGAGTTAGAAGGGCATTATTTTGTTCAAGTAATTTAGCAAAAGCTGAACCAGTATCTAAAAGCTGCTTGTCTGGGTAAGAGTCGTCTATTTCCATTTGATCTACTTTCTGCTGTTTTAGCTCATGGGTGGAAGACTGGTGCATTTTTGTGATGTTTTGAGATGTTTGACGAATCTCCTCATAGATGTCACCAGTCTGAGACACATTGTTGTCATAGCCACTTTGATCAAGATTGTTGTAATCATATTCATCCTTATACTGTTCTTGCTCATGTCTTGATTCCTCCTGCTGATGTGAATTATCATATTGCTGTCCTTGTCTCACTTGTGTTTGCTGCTTCTGCTGTTTTTGCAGCATCTCTGCCTTTCTCATCATTTCCTCATAGACCTCTTCAGCACTTTTCAGTGGCTTGCTGGATGAAGAAGAGGTGGTAGTAGTGGGTTTTTCAGTTGGGGAGTAGAGTGACATAAATGTTGGTAGATTATACTCACTCCCAGACTTGTACAGTTTGGAAGCTATCATTTCAAAACCTTCTGCCTCAGAATCAATAGATGGTGAGTATTCTGAGCAGGAAGATCTGTGAAGTTCCTCCATTTCAGCTGCCTGTCTCAGTTCTTCTGTAGGAGATGCATCTTCAATTGGGGAAAGGTTACTTGGAGGTGTCTTGGATCGTTCCCTGCGTCTTTGTGCCCTCAACTCCTCCTTGTCCCTTTTAGTTTTTCGAGCAGTGCTCCGAATCCTCTGTTGCTCTACTTCTCTCATCTTTTCCTGTTCTCGCAACAGTTCCTCTTCTTCCCTCAGCTCATCTTCCTCAGATGAGTCTTCAATGGTTGGAAGAAGTGGGCCATGAGACCGATGCCGGGCTTTCCTCTGCTGTTTGGCTTCCTCAAGCCTTTGTCTACGACTGGGACTGCTGTCACTATCTTCCTCCATGGAAGACACAGATGTTGGAGACGTACCAGATGTATAACTTGGTGTAGTTGCTGGGAGAGTTGAAGAATATTCCCCCCTTGATCGTTCCTCAGGAGAGCCAGTCAGACTCTCCATTTCCAGTTCTGGTTCTCGGTCTAAGCTAAGGTCATTCTCGTTGCTAAGCTCCATATCACGGCTGTAGCTGCTCGTGTTGTTCAACTCAATGGTTTTGAAACGGCGTAGCCCTCCTTGTGAAGACATGATATCTTCTTCTCCATCTTCACCAGCACCCTGGTAGCCATCATCACCTCCTTTACTGTCTTCTTCATAGCTGCTTGAGTGATGTGTGAGTCTGCGTTTCTCTCTCCCAGAGTCGCTACTGTGCTTATGCATCTTTTTTGGTTTTTGGTAACTATATTCTTCATCATCTTCATCATTAACATCCTCATCAGCACTCATTTCCAAGATCTGCCGCCTCATGAACTCTTCATCTGTCATTTCTTTCTCTGGTTTTCTTGACCTGCCAGGTATAGGAGAGAAACCACTTTCACTACTGTCTTCTACGTAGTCATGGCGCAGTTTACTGCTAAAATCATCTGAGGACTCTCCTGGACATTCACTGAGGTCATGTTGGTCCTCCCAGTCAATTGGATCCTCATCTTCCTCAAGGATGTCTTCCAGCTCCTCATCTGAGTCATATGCCTCTGGGGTGATGGACAGAGATCGAGGACGCTGCTTCTTATCATCAACCTCCCTGGAGTCACGTTGGTGCTTCCCCCGCTCCTTCTTCTGCTCCTGATCAGAGATGGACTTTGATTCCAGCAGAGGTCGCATCGAGCTCTCAAGCTTTGTTATCTCAGATGGGCTCGGGGGGCTTTGCTCACCAATACCCCTCTCACTCAGCTTCATCTCCTCTTCTTGGATCAGTCCTGTGATTTCACTATGAGAGCTGGAGATCCCATCAGAGGAATAGCCTGTATCACTCTGACTCTGAGGACTCCGTGAAAGATCCGGGGTGCTGGACTTAGTGGTTTCCTTAAAAACAGAAATGTAGAATACAGACTTAAATTTACAATAAAAATATGTTGATTTCCGTTTCCACACATTATTTCTGTACATTTTATCTGAATGTACATTTTATTTGAACTAACTTTGATTTTTGAAAACAAATCCGCAAGAGAGACATGGAAGAGAAATAACTTTTACCGATTGTTACATTGTTTAGCTTTTGGTCATTGTTTGTATGCTGCACTGCATTTACTGTAGCATCCTAGCAACAAACCAAAAAACAAAGAGCATATAGTGTCTATCATCCTTCTTTTGCACTTAGGCTGTATAGGCTGATACAAAACTACTCACATCATGATGCCTAGACTTCTGAGACTCTGTTTTTTTCACGTCTTTGACCAGAGGTACTGTTGTGATCTGTTCTGTTGTCCCCTTCTTTGGTGCCAATTTGATGTCTTTGGAAGTTGTCACAGCAACAGCCTCTTTGTCTTGTTTTGGCAGAGCCTTGTCCTTCTCTGTGATCTTAGGCTGTTTCTGAGCCTCTCCATTGACGGCAGGCGTGGCATGGTGGGGTGTGGCGTCATGTCGTGCCTCTGCAGCCGGCTTCACTACTGAGGGGAGGGGGCTACTTCCTGAGGCAGCTGGAAGCTTCGGCTGCTGCTGCTGGGTTGGGGGTTTCTGCTGTGACGGCTGCTGCATCTGCTGCTGATTGGCCACTGGCTGATGTCGAGGTGATCCTGCAGGCGGCTGCTTTGGCGGCAGCTGAGAAACAGGAGGTGGCATATCTCCCAGACCACCAGACATTAATCTCTGCATTTGACAATTCAAGCAGAGCCATTCTTCCTTCTGTAAAAAAGCAGTAAAACAATAAAAAGCATAAATTAATTTTATAACCACTGTGGGATTTCTACAGTTAATTTCAACCAAATTAATTAAAAGCCAAGGAACTTGATACATCCTTGAATGCACAATTATCTTAACACTATACATAAGCTGCCTTTAAAATGGAATCATAGAACATTCAGGGCAAGGTATACTTACATGCCGCTTATGAATGTTCTATGGATTATAAATGCATTATAAAGGTGCAGTTAATGCAAAATGTTATCAATTTTTTTAAGTTACTGTAAACACAGCACTCTCCTTTTTGGTTTCAGAAAATGAAAAAAGAAAAAGTAATATTTTTAAACAGAATGTTAACACCTAATCATACTAGTTAAACCTGGAGCCTACAACCAGGAAAGGCAGGGGACACTCTAGATGGGATGCCAGTCCATCACAGGGCCAATCGCACACTAAGGCGAAGCAGAGGCACCGGTCCAACTCCAATTAGCCTCAGCATGTTTTTGGACTGTGGGGGGAAACTGGAGTACCCGGAGGAAACCCCACGACGACATGAGGAGAACATGCAAACTCCACACACATGTAACCTGAACTGTGTTCCAGACAGGAATACACCCTGACTCTGTGAAGAATTCCTGTTAACTGAAGACAAGAAGGATGCTATAACATTCAATAATTAAGGGAAAGAGAAAATGCAGATTTTTGGGAAAGAAAATCTGACTGTTAATGGGAAGATAAAAACATTTTCATGACTCAACAACTTTTCCTTCTGATAACAATCAAAGCTTCCCCAAGCTTACAATGATGAGTTATGTTATCATGGTTATGTCAGACTGATGAAAAATAAAGCAACATTGATCAAGGAACATTTCTCTTTTGGGTTTAACAATAAAAATTCTTTACTCATCACTACTGTATGTGATGAAAGTCTCAAGACCTCCTATCTAATTGGAGTAGACATTCAGCAGTCAAGGAAACACAATACATAGTCACATCAGATTTTAGACTTATCTTATCATTCAATAATACTAACTAATGTTTTACAACGGACATCCAAAAGTATAATTAAAATGTTTCAAATTTGCTGCCAATCTGAAGCTGCCAATCACTGACTTGTAACAGCATGGAAAGGATAAACATATATATGTATGTATATAGTATGTCTATGTGTGTGTGTGTTTGTATTTTGTGTGGATTATTCACTACATATTCAGTTTACATTACAGTTTGCTGAATTTCTACAGTGCCCCAGCCCCATACCGTGACAACGTAAGATGTTTAAAATGGTAAAATTACCCTACTTTAGAGAGTGTTGTCTTGCTGCTTGTTTGAAGAACAAAAGCCATCACAATAAAAGTGCAGTTGTGGCCTTCAGAAGCAGAGCAATGTCTTTCAGGCCTTAAGAACAGCCTCTCAAAGTAAATCAAAATGTGTATTACACACTCATTCTGCCAGCCAATGTTTACTCAGCAACACCATTACAGGGCTATTTTTTATCATACCTGAAACTGCTCTGTGACATTTTTGTCCCCTTAACACCATGCTACAGGTTCTTCACATAGCGACACAAACACTGGATAAAAAGGTGTAGAGACCTTTTATAGGTTCACGGATGGAGAGTGGAACGTAAGAGCATAGTGGAAGACTGTGGAGGTGCAAACATAAGTAGTGCTTTTTCAAATGTGTTGCACAGTATTGGGTGTTACAGTGACATACTGTACATGTACGTGCAGTCCTGCAGTGTACTGCAGTGGTTGCAGTGCAGCTCCTTATCTACTTCGTAGACAACCAATCGGGTTACAGAGCATATTTCACCACTGTACCAGCCTCTACATTTAGTGGAATAAACCGAGGTCTTCTGAGTCTTTGGTTAGAATTAAAATAAGGGAAGTGATTCAGCAATTCTGATGGATGTTGGGAGCTGACTTCACCAGTGGGGGGGCAATGCTACAGAATGTGTGAGATATGGAGGGGTGCATGTACTCGATATCAGCTATTAAATATCCAGCTATTGCTAATAATAGAGTACTGGCAGCGGTGTAAGGATTGATGATGTCTTGTGCATAGTAAGGTTCTGAGCCTTCAGTTGCTAGGAAGACAAGGACCTGTATCACAATTCTTCTCTAGAACTATACTGTATTGTACTGTAACGTAACACTATGTAATGTAATCTGATCTAATCTATAGTTATTAAAATGATCATTTGGTCCTTGTAAATCAGCAGGATGTTTTGAACTAAGAACATGAGCACAACTATGATATTGTTAAATTAACCAAAATTAAGCAGCATGCTTTGGAATCATACGCTACCTTTTCAAACTGCAAATAGTTTGTAATCCCTAATGTCGAAGTAAACATGACACCGAGAATTTCAAGTCCCTTAGTCATCGCTGTGAACAAAAGAATCTAACAAATAATTGTAAATGTCATATTGTAACTTCAAGCAGGATGTTTAAACCACTTCCTTGAATATTCTGGTGTTTAAAATTGGGTAAAATGGCAAAATCCATTAGCATTGTTTTGGATGAATGCACCTGCTAAGCAAGAACATGATGAAGGGCAACAAGAGAATATATCATGTGATATCATGTAGCTAAGAAAATATTATATCAGTGCCAAGGGAGACTAAGATGCCGCTCTCACACATAATCAGTCACCAACAATAATTTATGTACCACTTACTCCTAAAGTTGCTAGCAGAAAGTTGGTACTTTCTTACAAGGGTTATATTTTCATATACTCATAGCCAAGGAACAAGAGAAAATGTCCTTCTGGAGAGATGGAGATACAGATGTCGGGTATGGGGAGCAGGAATAACACTGGCTTCTAAACCATTTCCAGGAGTGTGACTTTTCGATCAAGGCCCAGCGGTAATGTCACTTGTACATGTTGTGATACTGCCAAGTCTCTAGAATATCCTTATAGCCTCCTATAATCACTGGTACAGCCAGTCAGAATCAGACACTCACTGCGGGGGGGAGGGTTTGTCTGCCTCGTATAAATCCAGAGTCTGTGATACTGTCATAGTTTCATTATTCTGGGAACCCTACTATTACTTTCAAAAGTACATTATTTAATTTATATCTATGTATTAATTTATTTTTGGTAAAGTATAACAAAATGTACTACAACCATACAGTACATATTTGTAAAGTAATACTGCCTCCTACCACCAGTAATACCGCTGTCCTACCCATTCAATGCTTACTGCACAGTTTCAATAATTTCCATCAACTAAATTTATGCATAATTCACAGAAGAAATATAAAAACAATGCTAAATAAGAATTTACTCATGGCATTGACCTTACAGAAAAACATTATATCACTGGATAGCACAATAGCCATGCAATCGTAAGCTTAAAATGCAGTTACATTGTATAAAATGCATGTCTGGACACTATGACAAAGTAACTGCGATGACAGTATTGTTGTGCTTGTGTATCTAATACTGTATGCAGTGGTGAGCATATCAGTATTACAGGGTGTGTTACTGATTGGGACGTAAGCAGCATGAGAACAGGGAATGGGGGGAAAGGGAGGATAAGGGTACAGAGGAAAAAGAAATGGCTACAATCAAGAAAGGATGTATTTAAAAAATTTGGGGGGTAGGGGATGTGAAACACCAGGGTGAACTTCGGCAGTGACAAAAGGCAAAACATTAAACAAAACCAGTGAACTAACCAAATCGCGTATGAACGAAAACTCCCCTGAGCCAAAACAAAATGAAAACAAAAGACAATCGCTAACCTACTCTTACTATTCACAAAAACAGAGACAAACTAATTATGCGCAAACTCCCTACAACCCTTTACACATACTTCATATACAAGCTATTTACAGAGAAGAACAGTAGGCAACTGAATCCAAACCGTATTCCAAAGAGAATAGTCGCTAGTCAAACAGTAGGTCAAAACACGAGTAAACAAATACAAAAGCCAAATAACCAAAAGCAGATCGATTCAAGAGCCGAAACAGACCGTAACAGGAGGTCAAAAAACAACAATCACAAGCAAGGCAAAGATATCAAGCACAAGCAAAAGCTGTCAGAACGGGGTTGTGGGGCTTCTTTTATAGTCCTGGAGCGGTGAGGCGGGAAACAGGAACGAGGCAATGATGAAGAACCAGTTTATCCAATGCAATTTTTCATGTAACTTTTGTATGTGTCCTATGTACTTTAAATGGAATTGTCATGTTTGTCTCCTGACAAAATGCTACTTTTTCAGCTATATGGAGACATAAGACGTGTTTCTTTACCCCGCTGCTTTCTGCAAAGTACTGCTCTGCCCCCACAGGCAATCTTTGAAGGTAATGGTCCTTTGATAATATGGCCTCAGTTCACTGGAACATGTACCAAAACTCATTATGCTGCTAATTAAAGATGGAGCGAGAACAAGAAAATGATTATGGGCTTGAAAAGGGACATTTAATGTAACTCTTTTGATGTTTTTGTTCCTCCCAACCATTACATAAGATCCCCAACAAGTGGAAACTTAGAAATCTGACATTTGGACTATTTAAATACTGAAAAATGAAAATGAAACCAAATAAAGGTCTCCATTTATGATGCAAGATGCTTTTAACGTGAGCTCATAGCAGTCGCATAAGAAAAGCCACACGACAGCAATAAATAGAGGTTAGATCTACCATGAAATTAACTAAAGAGAAAGTGCTGGACATCTAGTTGGTCTTTTGTTGTTTTATGACTTATTTATTTCACACTTTAAGTGAATTAACATGCAGCCGCTTTAGTTATGCTTGTTGCCTGTAAGCAATCTTGCATGAAAGATTAATGAAGTCCTTTGGAAAAATGCACTGCGGGACGATCGCAACCTTTAAAATGGGATCTTGCGGGTATTTCTGTGCTATCAGAGCTTGACATGTGCTGTAAAGCGAAGGTACTTTAGCCCATCTGCATTCATCTGATAAAGACTTGCACACTGACCTTCCTGTAGTCGTAGTGAGAGCTGAAAGGAATAAATCTGTCGTAAAGCAGAGAGAAACCTTTGACATCATCCATCCATCTTCCAAACCGCTTATCCTTACTGGGTCGTGGGGGGTCCGGAGCCTATCCAGGAAGCAATGGGCACGAGGCAGGGAACAACCCAGGATGGGGGGCCAGCCCATCGCA
>JAODJX010000109.1:13333351-13346442 GCA_026776945.1 Isichthys henryi
TTTGTTTGTTTGTTCGGTCGGTCTTCTGTGCTTGAGCGAAGCGTTTCACCGGAAGCAGTTTCACCGGAAGTTGAACGGAATGATGCATTATAATGGTCGGTATAAGCATTAAGGATGCTTTGGACTACATTATAAAGGTATCTTTATATTTATAAATAAAACCTAATAATAAATAACAAACCTGAATAACTAAAACTATTTTATGCAAACAGAAAGTGCCACTGCAAGAGTAGGTGAATGAATGAGAACGAATGTTTTAGGTGAACTGAACCAAATGATTTGTTTCCCTAAAAAAGAGGCATTTCGCATAACCTTATACCAGATATATTTTCTGCAAAGGGGAAGTACCTCTGAACCAGTAGCTGAACAATTTGGAACTGAACTGTACTCCAAAAAAGAGCCAATCCTTACGGAACAGTACACGTCAAATATGTGTACTGTTACAGCCCTAATCCACCCGAACATAGACGTATTTAACCAAAGTACATTTTAAAAGTGCTTAACGTCAATATGGATTAAGACAACCCTCATATAAAATAAAGACCACGTGCCTCAATGAATTATGAAACAAATCTATTAAATAAACAAAATGTGTTCATTCTATTTACTACTGGTGGTATAAAAAGTCATCTGCACACCATTCGGTTTATCCTTTACGGAAAGTAACCCTTTGCAATCAGTTTTGATATTTTTTCTGCTCGGACCATATTATACTTTCAAGGTGCACTTGTAAATGCAGTTATAGCGAGTGGCTTGCAGTGATCAGGTGATTTGAGCATTTTTGCCAAATATTTTTGACTCATATGATTGAACACGGTACTGGTTGAACTGTGGAAGGGAAGTTTAGCATTGCAGATCTTGCACACAACAATGCTGTTGCTTTCTGTTCAAAATGTTGCCAAATCTGACTTTTTCATTGACATTGGAAAGTCCTTCTGACGTCCTGCCATGTGACATAAATAGAATATCCTGATGGTAAGTTCAGTATATTTGAATAATGTCGTCCCCACCGTTTACTGTCTATTTCACTACCCATATTCATCCTACTCAGTATGTGAAACATGTGTATACATTAAAACCTCGGATTGTGAGCATAATTCGTTCCGAAAACGTGCTCGTAATCCAAAGTATTCATATATCGAAACGAATTTTCCCATTAAAAATAATGGAAACTCGGATGATTCATTCCACAACCCAAAAATATTCAAATAAAAATTATTAATACAAAATATAAAGAAAAAAAATACATAAAAAACGACGAAGAGACGCGAGAGAGGAGAAGAGGAGGGTTATTTTGTAGGATGACTTTCACTATAACTAACGGAATCACTGCTATCTGTTGGCTCACTGGAATCTTTTTTTTGTGTGTGTGTGACTTTAAGAAGGAACCTATCCAATGACAGATGCGTTTGCCTCCTTTTCGATTTCGCGGAAATGTGGACATTGCATTGTCGTTAAACAGATTCATCGTTCGCACAGCTACACCCTTATTCAGGTGGTGCTTTTCTACTAAATTTTGACTATACGAGCGAGGCACGCCGACTGAGACCGAGCATGGGAGACGATTACCCACAATCCTGCAGCGAGAGAGAGAAGAACCATCGGCTGAGGTGTGATCACGTGACGCTCGGCAGGCAAAGCGTATACGTAATACTCGTATTGCAAGACCTCGCTCGTTTATCAAGTACAAATTTATTTCAAATTTTTGCTCGTCTTGCAAAACACTCGAAAATCAAATTAAACGCAATCAAAGGTTTGACTGTACATTCAAATTCAGCAGTTCAAACCTTACTATGATACAAAATGCAACTCACCAGCATAAGCCAACTATTAAAAAAAAGAATAATTTTCACCAGGGCTACATCTCAGTCCTCTGTCTAACAATCAATTCTTTGATCAAACTACTTCCTAGCTTTCAGTGGGGCCAAAAAGAATATCTCTTGTTATTACACTCAGGGAATGTCTGCCAAGTGCTAAATAAATAAATAAATTTAGGGTATGTCTTTAAATTATGCAAGACATACTAACCTTGGTAACGCATACTTACATGAAATAATAAGTCCAATCACAAAATGCCCATCATTGATATACAGATACTACCATTGCACTGTCCAATTTCTCAAGCAGTACCTTTCCAACAAGGGAGCAGATCTGAGGACCTTGGCTGAAGCATCAGTGCCGCTTGGACAATCCGCAGCACTCTAGAATAATGGAGCTCTTCCATTTATGTGCATGACACTGCTCTTCTCACACGGTCACTTAGCATTTCTACGTGGCCGTATAGCCAGAGGCTGCTTCCTCACTAACGCTAAATTTCTGTTTTGTGTATTTTTCCCTGTGGTGTCTGACATGATGCAAACAACAGGAAACAGTCAAACCCCTGCAAGTGGTCACTACTGTTAGGAACTAGTGCTTCCATCAGGAAGATGTTTAAATGTGTAACCACTCAGATCCCATCAGAAACACATTTTATGGAAAGAAAGGGGCAACTGGTGTGGATTAGCAAGCCAAGCTATTATCTGACACAGCAGGGAGCGATGCCTTTGTCAGCTAAGGCCAAGCTGTCTCTTATAAAGCTAAACAATCTCATCACTGAGATGGAACATCGTGATAATATTATCTCTGGTGAGTACTTCACTTAAAGCCAACAAATAACCACAAATCGCATCCAAACAGCTGTCAACTGAAGGATATGGAAGTGCATTTTTCAGCACAATACTAATTACTGCAGCAGAAATCTAAAAACCTTCCAAATATTGCTAAATATTTAGGAAGGCATGATTTGTGGACCAGGATAGGCTCAGGACCTCCCGCGACCCAGAAGGATAAGCGGTTTGGAAAATGGATGGATTTGTGGAATTGGGATTCTTATCATTCATTTTCATGCATTCATACATCAGTAATACAGTTTTCTGTTGGTGTCACAAGTAATGAGGATCCCCTTTAAAAATGACCTGTAAATTGTATTGGCACTGTTTCAGTTAAACAATGTCAAATTTAGTGTTTTTTAGTAAGTCTTACAAGGATGAAGATGGGGTATTCACATTCAGATTTTCAAAATTTCAGTTTTTGTTTAACTACCCAATTAGGAATGCAAAGTGATGATACAACAACAAATGTATTTTTGTATAGCGCATTATCACAACATTACATCGTCTCAAAGCGCTTTACAGCATCCTCACCCAAAGCCCCCAGTGAGCAAGCCAAAGGCGACAGTGGCAAGGAAAAACTCCCAAGAAGGAAGAAAACTTGGGAGGGACCAGACTCAAGGGGGGAGCCCATCCTCCAGGGGCCGGCAGGGAGAGTCAAATAGGAGATAGTCAAATACGTCTTTGGTTTTCGAAATCTATATGTTTTGCCAGGATTCTCTGGTGAAAAAGGAATGTGTTCCAAAAAAACTGTATAGATTCATCTGTTTAACGGCGAAAATAAGATCTGGAAATTGCATATTTTTTTATGGCTATCCCTGGGGCTGCGTGTCAGCGTAATTAACCAGCCATTTTGTCAGTGGTTTTTGCAGCCCTGGAATTGAGCTGTGGAACTAGCTGCTTGTGGTCCTTGGTGGCCCGTTTATGACTGAGTCTGGGCCTCCTGTGGAGGAGCTGGTCAGAATCCAGACATTTCATCAGGCTGGTGGCCACTTCTGACAGCTTAGTTCCCTTAGAAGCGATGCACTCAGGCATGGAAAGACAGCCTCCGTTCAGCAGTAATCGGGCCTGAGCACTCTGGATGAACACACCAGTGAAGACAAGCGATGAGGTTAGGGGCACCTCGGCTTAAATACAGCTGTTTTGGTGTCTCGCACCAAACATCTGGGCCTGGTCTGACAATCCTAATCAGAGAGCAAACGATGAGCAGATTCTACTGGAGTTTGGAGCAGGGGGAACATCTGAATGAAAATGGCAGGGAGAGCCCCATACATGGTATAAGGTATAAACTGCCACCTGTCTTGCCTGCTCTGAGGTTGTACTACTCATACCCCCCCTTGATCCTGCCAGCATCGAACATCCTACACACTCGAGCTGGACTGGCTTGGCATGCTGCCAGTTTACCATGACTGTGAACTTCTATGTCCACGGCTGAACCAGCACAAGTCAGACAATGTGGGAGCTATCAGAACTGGGGCAGTGCTGCAGTGATGGTCCTAACAGGAGGAATAAGCACAAACCCACCAAAAGTAGATATCTTGTGCCAGACATCTGCTCTGTACTGAGTACTAGACTTTAAATTTAATGCAAACAGAATAGATATGGCATTGGTTTAGAGATGCAAGTGGAGCACTCTGATGATTAGGGATGAAATTTAAACCACGGTAAAATTCTAGACGGTTAGTATTACCGATTCAAATCCTAATTATCATTAAAACCGTGGCAACCGCTACCACGCTTTGAAAAACTGATGCTAAATACTATCCAGCATCCACCATGCTAGCAACAGTCTCACAGATGCAAGTGCACGGACGCAGCATGCAATCTGGATTTTATGTGCCAGTGAAAACATGCCAGTGAAGGCAGTGACAGTGCTCTGGAGGTTTTTAATGTTAATGCGCATTTCATATTGTTTTCACGGTTTACATAATAATTAATAACAGTTATTATTTTTATTTTCATGCGATCAAAGAGCGCATAGTGCTGCTAATTATGCTTTTGGTTTTCAATATAAAACTTGGTGAAATGATTTCAGTTCGTGTATCAGTACTTTTTCAATATTTTCAACACATTTTAACAATACCATGATAATACTGATAACCATGATCCTTTTATTTACAGACTATTATTAACAAGTGCATGAAAAAATGGCTCAAAAATAAACTACAGGCATATATTACTTCTCCAACCAGCTCCTCTTTGCTAGCTTTCTTCCTGTCTGTCTCTGTCTCTGTGTTGTTGCTGCATGCAGAACTTGTCCAACAGAGTTGAATTGCAGTCCATAAGAAGGCATTACTGCAATCTGACCCTTCTCAGACTTGTGAGTGAGGGAGAGGGATGGATTATGTTTGGAGAGGGAGATGGGCAGGGTGCAGTTGTGCAAGAGACAGACAGGGAGAGGAGAAATAGGCAAATTGGCAGTGTTCTGACATTTCATACCTACAGTATGGACACACCCCACCTTTGGGTACTGTGCATGCACGCAACGCCCCTTTTCTCGTGCCTGAAGAACCCCCCATCAATCTATTCAACCTTCGGCTGTAATTACCGCTGAGTTTTGTGTAATCTTATCTGTGCGTTTTTCAACGTTCATACATTTTTAAAATTTTATTAAATACATTTATCACACTTCGCCATCAGACGTATGTCAAATCACCTGACACGAGTTCCGTAGGCTATATAATGTATTGCTCACATATTTATGACAGCACATCCTTATAAAGTATTTCAGTCTGTCAAAATTGGCTACCCAAGTATTTTATAAAGGCAGGATGCTCTGATAAAGCTCTGATTTCACTCTATCGAGATGTGCTGCCTGTAGTTCTAATTTTTTCATTAGTAACACATTCTGATGAGGTTTTTCAAACTGTCGCAATGCCTGCTTACATTACATTAGTTAGTGTTTTTTTTTATTAGTTCTTTTTGGACCACCCACTTTCAGTTTCAGTCCATAAAAACTATGGTAGCATTATTCGGTAGGGTAACACCGTTTAATAGATATGTCTGTTGAAATGTGCTACGGTAGGACAAAATCACAGAACAGGGACCTTACAAGTATAATTTTAAAGCAACATAAACTATATAGATATAAACAATATTATCTCATCCTATATCTCGTATGAAATTATATTGATATAGCTTAAAAACTCAAAATATCACCCAGTCCTACGTTTATACTTGTAGGTCCTTCAACCAAAGGAGTTATACAACGCCAATTCCAGGATATGGTTATTATAGCAACAAACCGAAAAAAAATGCAATATTGCATGAACATTCATAGTTCTCTAATGTCAGCCTGGATAATGGAATTAGAGTGCATTATTAAGAGTGCAAAAAGCAATGGATGTCGTTTAGCAAAAGGCATTTTTTACAACCTTAATTGCAACCAAGATGTACTTGGACTTACAGTAAAATACCAACAGACACAGATAGGTTACGGTGCAATCGTTTCTGCGAGCCTGACCAAGAGAAACGGTGAGAACGGCGGCAGATGGTTGTGAACCACACTGAATGTCTCGCCTTGAGTTTTCAGTATCAAAGACCTCACTGCACTGCATCCATTAACCCGCCTGCTCCCTGGCATAAGTAATATAAAATACACCAAACGAAATGCTTCACCGTGCTGAACTCATCTTGTGAAAAATGTATATTTGTTTTTTTTCACAACTCATTGGGTTTTGTTCCTCTGAAGCAGACATCAGAAAAGCCAAGTGTCAGTCTCTGCTAGCATGGTGTCACAATTTAAACGATAATGCGAAGATATGGGTCCTCAGCATCAGCCCACTAAACCTATTTATCAGAGCAAAAACATTTTTGAATTTAGCATGTGCAGTTTCCAGAGGAGCAAGTTTCAGAGAGATGTTTATTGCCAGTTCTTACAATATATACACACACAGAGACACACACAGACACAGACACACACACACAAACAGGTTTGTAATGACCTTAACCCCTACCCAGCCCTAACCTTAACCATAAGTAACGAAACAAAAGACAAGACTTTTGGCATTTTCACTTTTTTGATTGCATTCACAGATCTTTACTCGTATATCAAAGCGAACTTTCCCATTAGAAATAATGGAAACTCAGATGATTCATTCCACAACCCAAAAAATTCTTTTATACAAAATATAAAGTAAAAATACATAAAAAAGTAACCTGCACTTTACCTTTGAAAAGAATCGTGGATGGTGTGAGGGAGAAGAGGAGGGTTATTTTGTAGGACGACTTTCCCTATAACTAACGGAATCACTGCTATCTGTTGGCTCACTGGAATCTTTTTCTTTTTGCACGATTTTAACAAGGAACCTTTCCAATTACAGCTGCTTATGCCTCCTTTTCGATTTCGCGGAAATGTGGACATTGCATTGTCGTTAAACAGATTCATCACTCGCACAGCTACACCCTTATTCGGGTGGTGCTTTTCTACAAAATTTTGACTATACGAGTGAGGCACGCCGACTGCGACCGAGCATGGGAGACGATTACCCACAATCCTGCAGCGAGAGAGAGAGAAGAACCATCGGCTCAGTTGTGATTACGTGACGCTCGGCAGGCAAAGCGTATACATAATACTCGTATTGCAAGACCTCGCTCGTTTATCAAGTACAAATTTATTTCAAAAAAATTAATTTTAAAATTTCGCTCGTCTTGCAAAACACTCGGACATCAAGTTACTTGCAATCCGAGGTTTGACTGTACTTGTATATGGAAAGATAACAATAAAGTTCACTTTTACTTTGAGATTCTATCTCTATTGCCAATCCAAAATTGGACCTCTTCTTATGGTAGAGTGGAATTCAATATTCAAAGCAGTATTGTACCAGAAGTATAGAAAGACTTGTAATGTTAATATCTGGTTTCAGTCTTGTCTCTTGTTTAAATAGGCAGTCATTCAATGAGAACTTCTTGACAGATAAACATTACTACCCACTGCAGCAATCCAGCCATTACTCAAGAAAGCTCCCCTTTGTTATACAAACTATTACTATTGTCTCTACCCTGTCATTCTTCTTCTCTCCATTGGTCTTTCCTGTCATATTAAATCCAGAATTGGAGAAATTACTCTACAATTTTTCTGCAAGCAAGGTAGCAGTATTTTAAGGTAATGGATGTAGCAAATTATGAGGCTTTTCATCACGTCTCCCATTCACAGGTAAAGAATTTGCTGAACCGGTTTAGCATTTGCACTGCTGACCTTGACAGGCAGACAATACTATGCATTAAAAGGTCATTTCATTACTTCTGTGCCAAAGCCCGCCAGTCCCATTAGAAGGAGTGACACCATCTTGTTCACAGAACACAGGGGTTCTGTTGGGGTCTGTGCATGTGAATTGAATATTTAATGCTCGAATAATGTACAGGTCACCTGCTTTCTCGTCCCTGCATCCCAGTGTTAAACGAGATGAGTCAACGCTGCAGGTATTTTGAATAGATAGCAGAAAAAAAATCAACACTAAGAAAGTCTAAAGGATTTTTTTTTCCTCTTTAAGGAAATTAAACGTCAAGCTGAAGAGACGACTGCTTTGTGGGAGTGCCTACAGAACTTACCGTGCTTCCTTAAAAGAACATTTGCACAAGCAATAGGACCACTAGTGATGTAATTATAAAGCATTGCAAACATAGTGCCAGGTGAGGGGGTGCCGTCTGTCCAGTCAGGTAACTGTAGGTTTGCAGCCTCATTTCCTTCCCTACTCCGTTCCCGCTGTCCTCTAGTGTATAGGGATGAGCTGTGTGCATTTGCTCCCAAGCCTGATACCTGTAGTTGTTCATCTTGAATATCCAGTACCCATTTTATGTGTGTGTCTATGTGTGTGCTTCCCATCAACTAATGCCAAATAGGAGATTTTTCCTATGGCTGTGTAATGTGACTCTCATTGCCATCCCACCCAAAGCCAACATTACATGTGCTTTGCTTAACAATCCTACACTGTACTTCATTTGGTAAAGGCAGATACAAGGCACAAGTTTCAGGACAGAATGGGGATGAGCAGAGGTATGAGATGCCACCTAAGGAAGATCCGATGCCCCCCCGCCCCTCAGAGAGAAAAACGCTGACAGAGGTTAATGCAAGGCTCCCTTCTGCAGAGGATATAGAGACCTCAGCTGTCACTGCAGCAAACTCTCCGGTCTTTGCTTTACATATTTTAGCCCAGACTATTTATAACATGTTATAACTCTTTTTCAGTCTCTGCAACTTTTTGCTGTGTTTTCAGAAGTTTGACTGTTCCAGAATAGCCGAGTCCCCATCACTCAGTTGCCATTAAGATAAGAACTAATGTTTCTTCTTTGCAGATACGAATTGAGATGGCTGTTTGCCTGTTTGGCCAGATACTTGTTAAACTTTGCATTGCAGAACAATGAGTTCTTTGGCTTTCTTACCAAATAATGAGTCCTACCACGAATTGTCAGTTTACAGTTTCTTTGCTAGTCTTTGTTGGGTGGTTATCATGGACAGGACTATTTCAGGAATAACTTTCACTGTGGACACTGTCAATCTACTACATTCACTTACAGTGTTCAAATTTAAAAGAAATAATAATAAATACTTCCATAATTTTTTAAATAAATGTCTGCAAATTTAAAAAAAAAAAAGTGTTATTTCTATTATATAACTTAATGAAAATGCGTATTCTCCTTGTGTATTAAGTTCTCAGAACTTAATCTTTTCAAAATGTTTCATTCCTGGACCTCCAAAAATAAAAAACAAACCAATAACTGTTCAGTTATTCCCCCCAAGAAGCAGAAGACAGAGAGAAGGGTCTCCCCAGGGGTCCTGCTCACAAGCAGGACTGTCACAGCACCGTGCCATTCGCCCCTCTGTATGAATTACAATTGTCGGGATTTTCCCTTGTTTGACTGGCCAGTCCTGCCCCTTGAACATGGCTTATCGGGATAATGGAAGGGAGGTTGACCAGCCACCCGGCTAACGGGAACCCTACTGAGAATCGGCAGCAGTGAATTACCTCAGCAGCTGAAAGGTTAATGCAATTAATTACAGGAAAGGAGGGAGTTCCCTGTTGGGATTAAGTGGCAGAGGAAAGTCTAAGCCACCTGAAGAAGGATAAAGGTCAAATAGCTGGGATGTTCCGTGTTTACAGTCACTGATGGCATCCTCACGGTGGAGCATGGGCACAGTGGGCAAGCGAGACTAAAGCAGACGTCTCACGCATGCAACTACCACCAGCTAGTGAGCTGTGCATCTCCCACGGATTTTTGTCGCGTCATATGCATGTGATTTTATATAAAGCTTCATGCATAAGATATACAGCATGAAAAGTGAGAAAAAAAAGTGATGCTGGAGCATCTGCGCTTGTGGTGTGTGTGATGGAGGGTGTCTGCCTTTTACAGTTTAAAGCCAGACAGCACTTTGTGGCTGTTAAATTTACGGCACGGTAAGGGCAGAGATACATGGCACCTGTTACAGGGCAAGCACTTAGCAAGAAATCTTCTCTATCTTGTCAACTCAAGAATTTTAATAAAAAAGGAACACCTGACAACGCAAAAAGGGACATATGGATACAAGAGTCTACAACAGAATTACTGAAAGAAAATGGAAGGAACAAGGTACACTTTGACAATTAACTTTCACTCAAATCAACTTACAATTTTTCCTGATTACAGTACCGGATGTATTACTGGAGTAATGCAGTTTAAGTACCTTGATCATTTCCTCCTCAAGATTTGTACTAGCAGCTGTAAAAGCCTTGATCCTTAACCAGCATGTCGTGCTGCCAGTGAAGGAGTACTTCACTGCCAGGTGAGAGTAATGACCAAAGCGTAATGAATGGTGTGGCAGCTGATCGTGGCACAGTAAAGTCCTGACTGAAGAGGCAGGCTGATTTCCCCCAAAGCTAAGCCAGGTTCTCACCACAGCTTCCTTGGTCTCACACTCCCTCACACTCCCTCGCACTCCCTCGCACTCCCTCACCCGCTTCTCACATCCTTCCATCTTGTGTGTAGAGAATCTGCAAACAGTTTTATATTTATCACTTCATGCCCACGGGTGTCATGTAGATACACATCCATCATATTTTGCATCCTCTGAACACTTATCAAAGTATACAGCCAGGAATGTGTTTCCCCTTCCCATCCCCTTGTTTTATTCTTCTGACATATTTATCAACGTTTTATTAATCTAATGTTATTCATTTGTATGGACATTGTTGTACATAGATAGCTGCATATGAAAATAAATGTTTCTACTAAACAGAGTAGTCTCTGTACTATCACAGATGTAAAGGCCCTAGTACTGAGGAACCGGTATATGGACCCACTGCATGTCACTGTCCGAACCAGCAACACTGCACTGATTCGTAGTCTGCTGTGTAGTTAACAAATAATTAGGTAAAATGACTGACCTCTCGGGTCCATAGTGTTTGTGTCTGGATGGTTTATGCCAGTATAGCCCATGTACTTCTCTGTTTGCCAAGTTGGATCCAAGACTGGGAGAGCAGATAACACCATCAGTCATCAGATACCGACTGAACACATAATGCCTGATTGATCGTTACTTAACCATCCAAGACTCTCAGATATTCAATATATAAACTGGCAATTTAGTGCATGAAAATTATCTACAGAGAGTCGGGGTTTCATTAGTGTTGGATTACTGATTCAAAGAAGAATTTCTCTGAAGAAGAAGAAAATTTTCTATTTTCTCATTTTTCTGCACTGCAGAATATAATGTGATTGTTCAATTAAAATAAGATTAACACAGTGATATTCACAAGCTGCAGGCCACCTGAAATTACTTTGCAGTCGCATATTATTGCCGCTACATACAAAATGATAATTCGACAATTGTTTTAGCATTGTTTATGTATTAAACGAAATGTTGTGCTTCAGCACATATTAATGTTAACTGTAAAACTTCTTCCACAATGTCAAACCACGGCTTTGCTGGACTTTTTAACATTGCATTTGTATTTTTGTATTTTCTTAGTTTGACTGGAAACAACTGCAGAAAATGTTCAGCTCCGATGTACATTTTGACAAAGTGCAGCGCACAGCAGTAAATGAAGTATTACACAATGTGCAGCTCCTATTGATCTCCGATTCAGATCAGGAGGCCGGGGTCTGTGATCAGCATACTCCACTAACGGGCAGGAAACGGAGGCAAGAATCCCAGCGCCCTGCTTGCCTCGGTCTCGCCATATGAGATAAGCTTCTTCTTGAGTGTAGAAGCTGTCCTCCCAAAGCCATCTTGGAGGCCAAGAGAGAGCCTGACCCTTAATGGCTGGGCTTTTGAAAGACCCTTTTTAAGCACTGGGCTGCAACAAGCTTGCATAAAGTCTCCAAAGAGTCTATATACACCATTGTAAGTATACATTCCAGTGCTATTACATACCAATTGCATTTTACAAGGGTTTTACAATTTTCAAATGAGACATTTTATTTGTTACTGGATGTAAAGAAATTCAAATAACCTTATTCACTAAATGTAAGACTATATAACATGCATGGTGGAATATGGTGATAATAATATTATTAATAATAATAATAAATAATATTATTTAGCTACCACAGCAGGAACAGAAAGAAGATGAGACTTTTCCAGACTCACCTATTACAGATAAGCTTTTCACCTGCCCCATATTGGAGGACCTCAATATATGCTGCCCGGTAGGCAGTACCTACAGCATTGTGACTCGTTCACTTTTTAAACGTCGTACACAAAATTAAGCTGACTGTATTTCTTAATACTTTTGTAGGAAAAGTCTGAAGGATAAGCTACTGTAGATCCCTCTGTAGCTGGTTATATGCAGCCCATTACACCGTTCATACAGGTGTGAGAGACATCAGTATAGGGCATTGGTATTCTGGTATCATTTCCAGTACAGCATGGTTTCTATAATAACTGGTAAAAGCAAAGCATAAAATATGAATGACTCAGGCGCATGTCAAAAGAGTTTGTGTTGGAAAAAACAGGGCCTTTAAAATCAAATACCGACCCAGAGGACAGTGTATGAAAAGGGGAGCGCAGTTTTGCCCACAGAAAATGTATGGGCTGCACCGAGGTCTCTGAAACGATCGCAAAGAGACATTACAGCCTATTAAATCCTTAATGAGATAGAACTAGAAGGCTGAAAAAAAGCATCCGAAAACATCTGAGTGAGGCAGAAAATCAGTGTAGAATATAAAACATCACATCCTACAAAGCATACAGGAAAAAGTACTAATGTTGATGTTAATTTTTAAACAGCATCCGAATTCTAAGCCAGCTCCCAAAAAGGTTTTTCACTCCTCTAATGTGAAATGCTGCCCCCCTCCCACTGCCACTGTACACCTGTTTACTTGTAGCTGAATAGCTATGATATACACACAGACACACAGATATATATATATATATCCAATATATATACATTCATCCATCCATTTTCCAAACCGCTTATCCTACTGGGTCGTGGGGGGTCCGGAGCCTATCCCGGAAGCAATGGGCAC
>JAODJX010000109.1:13377396-13401084 GCA_026776945.1 Isichthys henryi
GGAAGTGACTGTGGTACCTCTGTGAGGTTCTGGTTGGATGAGGAAAACAGGAAGTGACTGTGGTACCTCTGTGAGGTGTGGGTTGGAAAAGGAAAACAGGAAGCGGTTATGGTACCTCAGTGAGGTGCGGGTTGGGGTTGAATCCACACTGGTTGCACACTAGGGCCCGGCACTGCGTGCAGTTGTTGCAGTTAGGTGGGTCAGTGGATGCTGTGAGGTCCGTGGTATTACACACGGGGCACAGCTTGCTGCTGGGCATCGGCGCAATCTGTGGCACAGAGTATGGAGAGGAGGGGGCGCTGCCCCGGTCTGGAGACACAGATGGAGAGCGGCCGGAGCGACCGGCACCGCTGACATCCACCTGGAGGCTGCGCCTGGAGGCATGCGTGCCGGCACCCGGCTTCTGGCCCGGCCCTTGGGCCTGGCCCTGTGCTGGGGTCTGCTGCCGGGGACTCTCGTGGGTGGCCAAGCGGTAGGGCTCCGCCCGAGCTCCACCCCCTGCTCTGCTGTCACCATAACCAGGTTGGGTCCCCAGTCTTGATCCAGGCAACTGGTCAGTCTGGTTTTGTCTCCCACCCGACCTTCAAAATACAAAAAGAAAATAATCAGTTTTTTGGCCCTGCCCAGCTTGACACAACATCAGTAACGCTACTTTGCAGTCAAGCTCTACTGATGTGCAAGAGCCAATGTGACCACTAAGCAGGATTTAGCAAGACTGTGTACTTTAAAATAAAATTTTATTCATTTAATTTTTAAATAAAATTATGAAGGTAGCACTTTAGAATGCTTGCCAAACATAGAGAAATCCTGCAGTCATCATTTTCTGTGTTTATTCAGTTAAACATTAGTCACTCATTTCATAATACATTACAATCAATTTAATTAGAATACGGGAGCACTGGAATATGGAAAAGATTAATGCATCGGAGAAACGTGGCTTTGATTCTTAAATACCATAAAACAAAGTACATTTAAACACAAATAATTGCAAACATCCCTTTTACTTTTTTTTATGTTGTTACCTTGATTAATTGTGTGGCATCAAAAATATTATTTTCTAAAATAAAATGGTTTGCATCCAGTTAGGGTCTCTACATAATAAATTACCCTTCTGGCGCTCATACACACACACACACACACACACACAAACACACACACTCAATCATCTCATGGAGGTTAATGTAATTAAATATTTCATTGCATTTTTCATGTTAAAGAGTGAACAAAGAATTATAGAAAAAGCTTAACATTGTTTTGTAACACAATGCTTGATGTTTGTAGTTACTGTCCTTAAGAAACAATGTTCAGAGCAGCCTAGTAAAGGACCCTGCACCACGTCCCAAACAGCAATAGAAAATTATAGCAGGACTAAGCTAGCATACATAACATCATGATATTTTGCACCAAAAGCTATGATCAGAGGCTGAGTTTACTATTTATAACATAAATAACACGTCCCATAAATGTCAGCCTGGAATCTCACCACAATGAGGTTCCAGTTAGCTACACGTAGAACAACCTGCATGGGGCTTCCATTTTGCTCAACCCAGGACTTCATTTTCCACCTTGCACAGACCCAAGGCCAGCCGCCTCTCATCCCTGCAGCGGTCATGCAATCGGCAGGCCAGGCTCACGGCCATCGCGAGTAAACGGAGCAGTCCATCCCACACCCACTGCAAGCTGCAAGTGGGACATAACACCAGTGGGCGATGGTGCACTGAGAATTTGATGCAGCTAAGAGAGCAGTTGGGCGTTGCCTGAGACACACTGTGCTGTGTGCTGCTGACAGAATGTGTGTCCGAAGACACTGGGAATGGCTAAGCATTAATGCTGGAATATATAAGTCTGGCTGGGATTCCTGGATATTCCGGAGTTCTGCTGACATTCCCATGCATTTATCAAAATTAGCTAAATCAGACTATTACGCAGTAGTACATTTCTAAATACAGTAGCAATTCTGATAAGCTTTTAAAAAAATTTAAATGATATTTAAATTTACTGTGGTTGTCATGTTCGGGGCCAGATGTAGCAGGGAGGGAGGTACGTGGGTCCATAATTCGGGAAAGATGGGGTTTATTAAGGGGGAAAAGTATGGGCAGTAGAGCTCACATCAGGACTCCACAGCGTTAATGACAGATATAACAAGACAGACTGAACGCGAACTTATATACAGGACATGACATCAGAATGCACGCAGGACAGCTGGTACGTTGTGAATTCACACGAGGGTAACAAGGTGGGCGCGGCACATGAGAGGGCTGGAAGGAGGGACGTGACAGTTTAACATTTTAAAAACTACAAATATTTTTTATTTTTAAGGCATATAGGAAGTTGTATCCATCAAGATGGGCTTTTTCGTGTATTTTTTTCAGCCAGTATTATAATCAAGCAGTGGTAAAATAGTCTACCCACATTACAGAATTAGCAATTCATCAGCAGACAGCAGAACACATTCATAACAGGCATGTTAAAATACAGGGAGAAGGGAAAATATTGACCATTTAATGCATGTTTTTGGGAGACTGTAAATGTAGTTTTATTTAGTGAAGTATTTCAGTGGACAGACATTAACAGAAGGCCAGGTCCTTTTTATTACTCACGCGTGCTCTGGGCCACTATCACTGCAAGGACAACAGATTCAACAAACCGCTCAGCACCAGCCTCCTGGAAGAGTACGCCAATGCAAACAGGGAAAAGCCTCCCTGCAGCTACAGCACGTCCCTACGGAGAGCCAGCACTCCGTGTCTGCAGGACGGGCGAGCAGGGAACAGCCCACATTTCCCGCAATAATGGCTGTCCGCAATGTAAGCCACCCATCAGTCCTTTCAGAGTAATGGATGAGAATCATGCATTAAGATTTTATGGTCTAGTTATCATAACAAAATCCACACTTAATGATTTCATCTTGGTTCTGCCTGCATGTCTTGCATCAGCTGACAAACACTATGACTGCCATTATTATTATTTTGCCACAGACATAATATTTCAAAACCTAGTCCATATATAGCGGTAGATCTTTACCCTGTTCAGTGTTTTATTAATATGTTTGTTTTTGCATGATGGAAAGCACACAGCAGACATAAATGACAGGTGGCAAACAGACATACGCAGAATCAGTCTTAACCAAGAGATTTCGGTCCAAATCACCAGAACTGAAGCTTATCGCTTTGTCAATATTTATTAAAATATGTTGTTATCATCTAATGACTAATACTTTTTTAGTTTTCAGTTCAGCGTTCAGCAGATTTGTTTGTTCTTCATACCAGTCGTCAGCACTTCTGTTTTGCTGTACACCTTCGCATTTTGCATATTGTACAGTGCGTTAATATTGTGGAGTAAAACCATATTTATAGCCGGGTAGGTTTATGGTCCTCAGGGTGCACTTACATCCCTAAGCTGCTCGTTATCGCTGCCATAGTTCTGTTTCTCAGGTGATGCGGCCACATTGCTAATTAGTGCCGCGGATACAAATAGCCGGTAATGGAGAACCGGCAGCTACTTAACTACACTCGCCGCGTCTAAAATAGTCGAGAACGAGAGCGAATTTGCATTCGCAACAAGCTCAGTCCGTGAAAGTCTTTGCTGTACAAGCTTATCTCTGGGAACAGCTCCAATGAACAAGCCAGAACATGCTTCTGAAAATAAATTTGCCAGGCTCTATGTGCTTCATGCTAAAGGTTCCAATGCAAACATCGTTGCTATGACTGTAACGTTTGGTAAACTGTGAACGGGAAAAAAGTAGGGACCACATAAAGTTACCACATAGTAACTTGCCGTTGATAAAGATTTTTTTTTAACTTGCTAATGAAAATATGACGGCGAACCACCAATACGTTCCCGTTATTTCGCAAAACTGATATTCCGGGGTAGAATAAAAACCGCGTGACATTATTCTGGGCGGCAAAAACATTATTTTACCAGGTGTTCCAGATCATAGTCAAACTTAACACATTCTTTTGGGACACTTATTGAAATAAAAGCTCTGTACTGAAACCCATTGATACCTTTGTTTAGAAAAAACATGGAAGGAAATATTAAGCTTTTAAAAGGCAGGGGCAGCACCAAACACAGGCTTCTGGCCGAATGTCCAGAGCTGCCTTCCGGATACAATCGGCTTCCAGATTCATCCATCATCATGGAATAATTTCAGGTGCTCATGCTGACAGGATTTAATGAGTTAAATTGTGGGGAGACCACAAGCAGTGTTATAAGCAGGCAGGTGGACATGCAGCATCTGCTCCGTGACGACACAGCTGAAGTGAAACACGCAGTGGGTGCAAAGCTCTCTGTGACACGGAACACCCCCCTGAGCGGAGTGCAAGAACCGAACGCAACAGGAACGAACGCAGGAACGACCCGACGATAAACAAAGTCTGCCGTTTGGGCTACTCTTCCATGAAACGTGAATCACCAGCGCACCAAAGGGCAAGGAATGCTGGCATCCAACATTATTTTCTCCTTCGGAAATTAAATTTAACCTTCTTCTACAGTTTTTGTAGACAACTGGCGGAAGAGAATGGGGGCAGCGCTTACAGTTTTATACATCTAGTACAGACACACACATTCACAGCAGAGGTTACAGCAGAAATTATTATTATTTACATTTGTACTTATCTAGGTTAAAAAAAAAATCGACTGCTTGCTTTTTTGTGCACAGGTTTGACACCCCCGCCGCACCAAAAAAAACCTCAATGTGTTAAGTAAGCAGGATTTAACAAGCCTCTTTGATGTATCGCTAGGCCATGCCAGGGACCTTTAAAAAGTGGGACACCTCTGCACAGCGAGGAGCAGAGAGCTCACCAAAGCCCTGCTTTTTCCTTTTACTACCCAGTGGGTGTATTATCACAGCTTCCATAAGACACATAAGATCCTATAAGAAAGCATGATTTTTGAACGCTTAAAAACTGCCAGGCGCACGTGGTCCCTGCCGCAGTCAGTTTGCTCAATTCCAATCTGGTCGATGCAATTTGGATGGCAGAATGGGGAACGAAAATGTTCAGCTCAGCCAGCAAAAGTGCATCCGACCTCCGGAGTGTGGCCAACCGTCCAAATGTGCATTAATCCTACTGCTGCCGGAGAGCACTGTGGGTAGTGCTGGTTATTGTTAGGTGTAGAAAGCAGAACTCCACCATGTGCTACGAGTAAAAAAGGGGGCCGGCGTTCACGCTGCACGCTGCCCCAACAATAGCGCAGACGTTTCGTAACTGTCACGTGGGGGTAGGTGTACTTTTAGAAAGCTCTTGAGTTATGGCCGGGGTGCTTCCAAGGGTCATTTAACAGCAGTATGGGGAATTCTGGTATGCCTCCCTCATCGTCACACTCACTCTTTGCTTTTAGGTGAGAGTGAGCCACAGTAATCCCACCAAGCAAGTGCACTCTACACACGTGAATTAAATATTACTTATATTTGTGTGTGCGGGACGAGTCAGTCCCAGGATTACAACATTAAGATACTTCTTACAAAGAAAAGTGTTCCTGTAACTCAACAGATGCTCTATGCTAATACAGCACCTGGGTTCAAATGCCCAGATACACACAGAAATTGTAGCCCTTTCCTCTACAATAAATGTCTTGGGGCGGTGAGCGGCTCAGCGGAATACTGTAAGTCTCTATGCCAGTGATTGGGAGATGGTTCGAGCCCAGGCCTGAGCCGAATAGTCACATGTCTGTGTACTCCTGAGGAAGTCCCTAACCCCCCAGCTCTGGGGGCGTCACATGCTGGCTGATCCTGCTCTGTGACCCCCAAGCATGGAGAGCAAAATGGGCTAAGCAAAGACAAGCATTCCAATGTCCGCATGCTTGTACAAAGGGCAAATACAGGATTCTCTCTTTTGCAAAACAAATTAAGTTAATTATTTAAAAATGCATATTTTGAAGGCATATTATAATGGGACAATCCAAGAGAGATATTTGAATGAAAGAATTTTTTGAAGCTATAAGAAGGGGGGCCTGGGACACAAGGCTGTGACATTCCCTGGATGGGATGGTAAAGAAGGCCTTCCCCTTATTATTATTATTATTATTATTATTATTATTATTATTATTATTATTATCATCATAACAATGGATGGACAAAACACTCTAATTATTAAATTAATACCACTACTTCATGCCTGAAGCTAAAAATGAATATCGGGGGAGACGAGGAGGGTTCAAACCTGTTATTTTACTATTTTACTGGCTATGGGTCTAGTCGGAAGCAAATAAACTTCGGGCAGGGGGGTTCAAACCTGTAATTTTACTACCTGGCTATATGTTACGAGCAAGGTGTGTTGGGCCCTTACTATTCACTAGGTGGCCAGTTATGTGCACACTCCCACAGGGGTGCTGTAATCCTACCTGAGCTTTTCACCAGGGAAAGATAAGAATCAGGATCCAGGTTACTCAGAAAAAATGCTAAATGTATAACATTTTAACACAAGACGAAGACTAGGCATGAAAAATAAGCCAACTTCTTCAACCCTAACACCCATACATCCATCTATCCATGTCACTGTGATTCTGATAATAATTGACAACATAAGGGGAAATGGAGTATCACTGTACTGATGTCCGTCCACTGCTGTGTAAACTCCCACATCAGCGTGCAAAGGTCAGAACAGTGTCTTTACCAGAGAGACTGCATGAAAAATCAGAGGTACTTTATCTGTTGTGTAAGGGAGGAAGACCGGCTAGCATTTTAGTGTATGGAAATTTTTTAAATAAAATATATTTTTTAATTGGCAAGATTACAGCAGGTTCTTAAAATGTTCACACATTTGGGCTGTCATGACAATTGGAGCCTCTTGTCACAGGGCTGCTGACGTTTGGTTTCTGCTTTACAGGGTAAAATCAAGACTGAGCTTTTAAACTTCAAAGCACCTCATCCAGTTCCCAGCCGTGCCTCCTGTTACTTCTTCATCACTACACACCCATCACACACAGCACATTTTTAAATGTCCATTTTTCTCAGTTTTGGTCCCAGGAAAATGTGTCTGCTCCCCATATTGGCTGTAGTCACTGCTGAGTTACATGCACAGGCATAATAGCATGTTAGCATTTACTGTAAACGGATTCAGGTTCAGTTTTTGGACACTGTTCCCATCTTAGTCTCAGACTTCAAAACATATGTTTAGCTTCCTGTGGTTCCTGGTGTGGTTGCTTGTTGGATTTTGCATCAGATTGCAAAGCGCTGAAAGCGAGAGGCTCCTCTGAACCACACATTATCAAAGACGCTACACCAGAAAAAAAAGCATGCAGTATATCATCCAATTTTTAATGTGATGGCTGCTTGTGACAAACAGTAAATCTCGTATCTGCTTTCCAGAAAATCTGATGATTATACTGGCATAAAACATTTACCTACGTAGAACTTCCATAAAAACTGGAGTTTTCTTACTGAAGCGTGAAAATTGTGATATATCTTTTACATCATGAAAAATGTTTTCAATATTCAAAATTATTCTCAAGCTAAAAACTACTAAGAACACTGGTATAATTAAATGTGTGCAGCCTGCATGTTCTTTGCTGGTGCCTTATCGGAAAGGTTTGTATAGCACCTGCCTTTGGTTTGCTTTGTCTGTATTCAAGGTCCACCCATCTGTACCCTTTGCTTTGTTTATGAAGATGTATACAGCTGTAAGGTGCAGAGAAGCCACAAAATAACATTAATTGGCACTTTGCATTAGCGGGCAGACTTTCAGCCCCTTTATTCCATCAGGATCTGAGTGCATTTTTGGACAGCACCTGGCTCTGAAGTTTATTAATCTCACGCAGTCAGAGGAAGTGCCAAAAGTACAGGCCTCCAGATGAAATATCCTTCTGAACACATTTGCCATCACATTCACAAGTAATGGATACAGCAAAGAGCCAAACACACTCTGCCGTTAAACTATACCATATCTTTTTAAAACTACATTGAGCCACCAGCATATCTGAGCTGGGTTGTTACAATGAATTATGTAATAATGCCACATTATGTAATAACTCGGCAAAATGTAAAAAATTTTCATTTCATTATATAATAGCATTTTAGATTAGCTGACCACCAGCATTTTGCAATAATCTGCCACATTTTGTAATAGACAGCAGGAATGCAATATGTAATACTTTTCCCTACATTTTGTTAGAAATTATTACATATTGTGGTGGTTATTACAAAATGCAGGAGTTGCACTTTTTAATGTTGAACATGTAATATGCAGTCCATTATGTAGTTAACAAACAAGAAGGATATCTACTTTAACACTTCGTCAAGTTATTACTTAATGCAGCATTATTACATAAAGCGCTGTGACAACACTGCTCAACACAGCTCTGAAAAGGTAAGGTGTAGTTTGTTAACGGCACAAGTACAGAGATGGATAGTTTAGGTTCAGAAAGTAAAATTCCAGACCAAGATTTCGTTTCAATCAACCAGTTGAGTATAAAGAGTCACAGTCATAGAGAACTCAACTGGTTGGTTGAAACCAAATCTTAGTCTGGAATTTTATAGGCTTATGCAAATGGAGAAAAGTGAACATAACGCCTGTCACCCCTGTGTTTGCAAACTGTACAGCTCATTTTCTCTCAGGACGAGCACATTTACTCCTTTACATTTAACTCTAACTCCCCATCAGCATCTGGTTAGTCTCTGCTTCAGTTTATCTTTTAGGTTTAACTTCTACTTATGCTGAAGCATTTTTAAGATGAAATAAGATGCGTGTGCAGTTGGTAAAAAATACCAACAGGAGCTGTCCAGCATTAAATGGATGACATACAAAAAGGCTGTTTTACATTCTGTCCCACACATGCAAAACTCATAAGCTGTCATCTCCTTCAGCACTAGAGGCATGTCAGACACACTTTCTGCATTCTCTAGAACCAGCAGTCAGTGCCCTGCCAAGCCCAGGGGCACTGTAAAGGGTGCAAAGTTAGGGTCATCCTCAGGCCCTGTGGGCAATTTGGCAACTCCAGTTAACCTCAGCATGTTTTTGGACCCTTGGGGGAAATTGGAAGGAAATCCCACGACAACACAGGTAGAACGTGCAAACTCCACACATGGAACCCTGGCAGAGACTTGAGCCCAGGTCTCAGAGGGGGGAGGCAGCAGTACGAACCACTGTACCACCGTGCCACCCCCATGAAACATATCATCAGGACAAATTCTGGATGGTACAAAATACCAATAAAAAAAAAACTATGATTGAAGATGATAAGAAACACAATTAGTCAGGCCATCGGTCGACATTCTGTGGGCACAGTCTGCCTCAGGAAGATTGTCACGCGTCGGTTTTGGATCGGCTCTCGGCCTGCACTCAAAGGTGCCCAGCTGTCTGCCTACCATCCACCATCTGCTCCCCAGGGCTTGGGTGAGCTGGCCGGCTGCTAAATCTCATATACTGGAGCTGTCAAAACATTACATCAAAAAAGGTACTCTTTCACCCGCGCTGCTCATTTCCGGGGAGTGGAACTGAAGTGAATATTGCCAAAGTGCAATATACGGAAACATATGTACGTATTAAAACCTTGGAATCTGTCCTTGCTGAAAACGAGTTCAAATCCCATATGGGTTTGGCAATTGTGACAGACAAGTAGGACGTGGGCAGGCAAATAGCAGCATGCTGATTGACCAAGGAGTCAGCTTACAGGACATTACGGGCCGGGACTGTGCGAGTTTCACACCATCTCAAATTTATAGGTTGGCATGCATGGAAATCTGTAACATCTGCAATACTTAAATTGATATAAGTAAATAAAAACAAATGTATTATTCACTCTGGCAAACACAACATTTAACAGTTTTTTAATCAATTTTGGTTGCCCATTACTGGGGATGGTGCACCAGTCAATGCATGGTGGTCACTTCCCACAGTAATTGCCAGAATTTATTTTTGCCCAGGGACAACAAGGGAAGGGAAATTAAACCGGCAACAGAAATCCATCATTTCTTTTTTTTTTATTAGTTATCAGCCTGAAGGAATACACACATGCAGATGAAGATGGAATGAAATAAATGAAGGCGGTGGTAATTATTTTCTGAAAACGGTTCAGTCCCTTTCTGTTTTCCCCTGCTCAGCTCGGGATTGTTCTGGCTCTTTGAAATCGCATTTGTGCTCGACTGATAGTGGCAGGATTTGAGCCAAAATCAAAGACAGAACCGAATAAACTGGGCCCACAGCTTTTGCATTAGGTTGACTTAAGCAGATGGATTTTTGCAATTCACAGACAAACTTCTGCAGAACAGAAAGGTTACTGGCAAAAAGCACAAACATTATATCTGTGATACACATTTAAATGCACGGGATATGTGCGCGCCGAGTGGCCTCACGACTCCTGCGTCATGGATATGATTGTATCGCTGGCTGCGTCTGCGTAGCGCGCATGTTCTCCCCGCGTCAGCATGGCTCTCCTCCAGGAACGCTGCTCTCCTTCCAAAGACCTGCAGTTTGGGCTTGGTGTCTATAAATTGCTCTGGTGGTCTCTGCCATGTGAAGGACCAGAGCCGCCCATCCAGGATTTACCATGCCTCCTGCTTCCTGGAAGCAAGCCCAGCCTTCAAAGACCCTTCTTCATGTAAACTGTTATGGAAAAATGGCTGTGTGGATATTCTGATGTGAATCTACTTGTCTTGCACATAGAGATACCACAAATATATTACGGTAATTTTAGCATTATCGACACTGAATTTCCCACTCAATACAATGTTCCCTTTAGGCTTGGGTGGTATCTATTTTTTCAT
Organism: Isichthys henryi; assembly: GCA_026776945.1. Classification (NCBI taxonomy): domain Eukaryota; kingdom Metazoa; phylum Chordata; class Actinopteri; order Osteoglossiformes; family Mormyridae; genus Isichthys; species Isichthys henryi. Next base: position 13,388,096 of record JAODJX010000109.1, read on the forward strand.
ACCGGTTTTTCATACTTTTCACCCTGGTTCATCTATATATGACGATATATAGATAAACATAATGAATAGGCTACTGTAAACTCCGGAATCAGAGACAGCCTAAATGGACTCATCAGTGTGGAAAGTGAGTGCGAGGAAACAAGGGCAGAGCTCCTGGCTGAAGCGTTAAGAAGATCACCCTTTGCCATTATTGACACCACTGTCGCTGCCCGATCTGCAGCTGCCTGCGCACTAGGTTTCACATATGCCGAGCACGCTCCAGCAGTTTACAGCGCATTCATGGCGCATTTTTGCGGCATTAACCTACGTATGTGTGTTACTCTTTAGCTTATTTTTTTAACTTAAGTGAGGCTCCAATCACCGATAACACTGTGCATTACAATACATCGTACTGGATACCTCAATACAGTATCTCCGTATCAGTGTCATAAAGAAAGAAGAGAAGCGTCCATATTTTTTTACGGAATTAAAAATAATACCTTCTGGATTTCTAAATACCAGGGTATACCGTAATAATGTCAAACTGCTTAACCCTAGTCCTCTTTGCTTCAATTATTAAGTTACTGGTACAAAAATGCTGTTTGATGTCATCACTGCTGGTGGAATATGAGGCAAACAAACTTATGAGGATATTCCTAAGATGTTACCCAATAAGACATGAGCACACGTCATTATTCAGTTTTATTAAATAACAAAGACTAAGCATGCAATATATGTCTATAATGGAGTAGAATGATAATTCTTGCCTCATTTTTTAACCTTTTTTTCTTTAAATCTGTGTTTATCCAATTGCATTCTTATAGGAAACAATATTACAGGATGCTATAAAGCCATATAGAGGCCAATAATTCAATAAACTCACATTTACACAAAAGCCAATGGTACAAGACACATAAGTCAGTGGTGCAGAAATATCTTGAAGCTGATCCTTGTCTGTCAGACTCCAGGCATTCCACGCCTCCTCATATTTCTTATTACGCAGGTCAGTTAATCTAAAGCATAAATCTTCGATAAAACTATTTTTATATTATAGGTTTTATTTTCACTCTCAGAGTTATTTAAAACATTAACAGTCCAGAGTTTAATATGGAATATTTCTGAATCAACTGCAGTTGATGTATTATCATGTTATTTTAGCGTTAACTCCATCCACTGTAATCATTACTTTCACATTCTGTAAAATGATTGATTGTTTACATTTTTTGCCTATAATCCCAACTCTAGTTTATTGATTTCTACCTTCCTACATAAAGCAAAACTGTGGCAGAATAAAACAAATAAAGTTGTATACCAATATACTCATATATTTCTTGGAGATGCGATTATGTCTCATGAAAAGATTCAAACTTACTCTGTTCTGATACTCTCTTAATTAGAAATCTGCATTGAAAACAAAGACACGATCACCAGGACTAGTGAAATTCCAGCTGGTATTTGCCAGATAGTTATGGGTCAATTATGGGCAGCAACTTCAAGCATTCAGAGTACTAGCCTGCCTGTAATGAAAAGCAAGACACCCTGAAGCATTTTGTTCCTTTGTCCAACTTTGGCAATCCCAGACAGTGCTGGAAAATGAGAAGAGCTTTTTATATCAAACAGATTTTTGCATAGCTTCAGGCCACGTGAGCCTATGTTAGCTGGAAATGTGGTTCCATGAACCAACTGACAAAGATATTTACACCAATTTTCATAATGGAATCCGCTCATTCCAATTCTCTTAGGAGGCTGTCATTCTGTTTTTTTCGTGTCTTAATTGATATGGATATTTACAGTTTAAACAGAATTGCACTGTGCATTGTTTTATATGGTATAGTAGGGCAAAAATCACAGTAAGGACGTCTGGTGTGTGTGGAGTGAACTGCTGAATATACAAAGTGAATGATAAACAAATATTGGCCTCATCAATCACAGCACAAACTAAAAGTCTCCTCCTACATCTACATGCTATGGCCCATGTTCCTGACAAAGAGAGAACCGGGAACTTTCTGGAGAAACAAGACAAGATGGTAGCTTCTGTGTGACTTAGCCTTACGTACACACACACACATACAGACACATATATACACACACACATATACAAACAGACACACACAGATACAAACACATCACTGCAATCTCCGTTCAGTGGGAATTTGGGGAACTGTATACTTGTCCCCCATCTATCAGATCATCCATCCAGCAGCTATGTTGGGACAAAACACCCCTCTCCTCAGGTGGCCACTGTTTCTGCACAGGCACCTGGCCTGACGGACGCCGAAGGTCCCCCGAGCTGCGACCACCACACAGTCCACAGTCAACATGGCCCAATGGTTTTTGTGTGGTCACTGTGTATGTTAAGAGCCCATCTTCTAATCATTACTCACAAAGCCCTTTTTAATGCGCCATGAGCTGACATTGAAGTAGCAATATAATACAGCTAGGTGACCGTCGTATCTCACAGATATTTTGGACAACAAAAATTCACGTGACCAACACCTCACTGCCTCTTGGCATCCAGTTGTTCCCAATCTATGATTCTCCCACTCAGTATCCCACATACACAACAGAATTTATTTCCATGTTTGCTTTTTCATGCATAAGGATAAAATTTAAATTTCTGCTTAAATTAGCTTAACAGAGCCAGTTATTTCATGCAGTGTTTAATAAAAGGATTAATTAGAAATGGAAAAATCTGTAAATGAGATGATGGAAGTGAGCAGACTAAATAGGCCAGTAATTATAAATAGCTTTACCTCCAGATCTGTTATTTCAATTTGACTTGAACTTTTTTGTTTAACGGCAACAGCAAACAAAACCTTGCCAACACCGTCCATTATTCCATGGCTGCTGTGGGATAATTTATTGGAGACTTAATTAAAGAGTGATCCTATTTTAAAAGGCAAGCGGGTGTCTTCATCAGGGCCTGAGTACTATTACAACAGGGTTAAGTTCCACTTAGCTTCATTAATAAGTGACAGTACAACACTGTTTGTACACATGTGAGACAAACTGATGCAGTGCTCAGGTAACAAAACACTGGTACAGCTGGGTGTCAGATGTTGGTACATTTAGCTGATGTAACGCTGATTTACCTAAGTTACAAACATCTTGGTGATGAGCCCTACTCCAGCCAAGCCTCCTTATAACCCGATACAAACATGACAGCATTTTCTCAACTCACTGAGAAGAATTAGTGGTGAGAAAGAACCAGTGCAGGTCTCGCAGAGAATAAGAAATCTACTTACTTTTCACCTTCTACTGCTCCTTAATTACTAATGAGTATTGAAACCAAAACCACTAGCTCAGTACCTTTGTAGAGAACAACCTACTGTACAGTAAGTACTAAATATTGGCTGAACCAATAAGAACAGTGTGGATATTGTAATACATTGCAATAATGCTGCTTAGCAGTAGCACATTAGCAGTGTTAACAAAATACCACTTTTTTTTCTCTTGGTTCTCCGTCAAGAATAAATTCATTAACTGATTAACTGAAAAGAGGAAGTAATTGCACATATAATAAAATATAATAATATTATAAAAATGCAAATACAGTACACATAAACTTCATTAATTTAACATTCTTAATTAAAATTTTATAAGTATGCATTCCCTCCTAATTATTAATTATTGATGAGCATTATTGTGTGTGTGTGAGTGGCAAAAAAATGTGATATGGGATTAATACACAAATTATCCAAGAAAAAATGTTTCACAGGAACAAAGCAAATTCTTATGTGCAAGTACAGTTTGACATAACTGTTCTCCTAATTATACATAAACCGCCGAGGCATAACAGCATTGCTCATACATAACAGTGTCTTTTCAAACTTCGCTCTAGTCTGCGAGACACTGGGACTTTGTGCCATGAGTAAGTGTGAGTGAGAATCTCAGATTCAGAAGGGGAACAGGCCCGACTCAGAGAGCCATGCAATGCTTTTCAGACAGCAAGGATCTTGAACAGACTGTCCTGGGGGTTCATGTAAGAGGACCCACAGTTTCACCTGCACAGGTTTCACTCTTTCATGCACATCTATTAATGACCACAAACAAATTAGTCACAGTGAGTAGTGAAATGTTTTGAAAATATTTTATGAAATTATTCATTTAAATTATTATTATCATTGTTATTTTAGAATTTTATGAATACTGAAACTTCAGACTGCATGCTAACTTCACAAATGCTACAAATCGCCACATTACATTTTCAGCAGCTCAACAATAACCATTATTCATTCATCATACAAATTAAAATTGTCTGATTATTTTGCCTCCTCAGACACATGCAAAATATGAAAACATAGGAGGTACTAAGCTGACTTTATAGAAAAAAATTCAAACGAATAATTACTCTGATCAATTCCAAATGTTGTGCCTTTAATTACACCTCAATTTCACTATACGTATAAATGCATCGATTGTGTTATATTGAGTAAAAGAATAAATATATTATATATATATTATATACATATGCATTGCAAACAACCAGAATAAATGCCACAACTGCAAGCAAACATTGATGTGTCAGTCAAGAATAAAGACTTCCAAGCAATTTAAAAACGATAATTAAAAAAACCATTCATTCATCTAAAAAAACTGAGCAAGGACACTCCTCTCTCAACTGCATAATTTACAAGCAGGAAACAGACTGGTATCGCATACATGAAGATCGTGGTCTGTGAAGTCACATGGTGCCCGAGGAAAGGACTGATTGGCTCTATACTGGAGCCACACCCACCACAGACACATAGCGTCTGTACCCATGGTCCTCTGGATCTCCTAACTGTATATTGACGGTAGTAATATACAACATTTCTACAGTAGTCCTTTTTATCCAATATACTGTGCATATTCACGCTAAAATGTCAAACACATCAGTGTTCAATTCCCTTTTGTATATTGTATTATTATACTTAAATTATATTTAAGTAAAATAACATGAGATTCAGATCTGTGTACTAAATAATGTGAATCCTCCCCGAGGAATTATTCTAGCATTTCGATTGCTATGTGATAAAATGACGTGACAATTCTTAAAAGCAAACAAACAAGGCGAGAAACGGTTCATATCTTTTAGGTTGCTGTTCCTTTAAATTCTACTGTGCTACAAATGGGTTGGCACTAGCAATGCGATGCTCTGCTATGCGGGAACATAGAGGTTCATGAAGACACAGCAGGTTACCATGGCGGCTTTCCCTCAGTGGCTGTTTCTGTCAGCGGGTATCATGCTCCTGAGCCCAATCAGTGCTCCGTTGCACTCGAAAACCGTGGACAATCAGCAGCTGATTACCAAGGGCAGTAGTAAATCATTATTACGTTTTACATCATACGCCACCTTAAGCAACAGAGATCAGTCTGAACAGAGGAGCACTGCATTTCCTCCCAAAGATCTCATTAAGCTCCTTGTGAGAATATGATTAAATGAAACAGAAATTTCAGGCAGGAATTCATTGTCGCTAAAATAACATTTATTGTGGACTTCAGCTTGAAATTGTAAAACGTGCATGACAGATTCGTTCCTACGATATGTATTTTTCTATTCATAAGTCATTCGTGCCGCAATAGCATGTAGATATCCTGCTAAAAAATAACGATGAAATACGATGTAGCATCCAGCGTTTCAGAGTACGATCGACAGCACGGTATTCCTTTGGAGACACACGCCCAGTGTTATCAAACGGAAAGAGAGACTAGGAGGAGCACATATGCCACTGTAGCTGCACGTGATATAATCTCTTCACATGGACTTCTATTACAACACGGTTATTAATACTTAATGCAAACACACCCTTATCCACGTTTATTGTAAAATACAAACAGATTATATATATATAAGCGATTCTGTTGCATCGTATTCGCATTGCAATCTTATTAAATATTGCGTTTTTTGTTATTGCAGTTGAAGCAGTATTTTCGCCTTGAAACGATCTTTGCTGTAATGTGCATCTTCACAATCTCTTTCATTACATTTCTTGATTAAGAGCACTAATATGATCTAAATCATGAACAGATGTAGATTTCATGCAATTGATGTAATTGTTTAAGACGTGGTATTTCCCTATATGCATCAACGAAATTTAAAATACCGATATTAGCAGAAGCACTTTGCATAATATAGAACCAAAAACGTGTGTTTTACTCTTCCATCTGGCATACGGTGTTATTTTCTCAACACAAGAAACTACGGATGAACTAGTGGACAACATGAATTATTACAGGAATAGAGTAGAGCAATGCAGAATCGTATGATTTACTATACTACTACACACGGCGATTGTCTTTCTAACATATATCTTTCATAGTGGATATTTTGTATAGATAAACGTAAGATCCCATGTCCGAAACAAAAATCTGATTCCAAAACTGAACGGTATCTTCTATTTTTCATGTTCAGCTGTCAATTTTTTCAATGACATAGAATAAAATGCGAAGATGAATGACAAAACGCAAGTGTAAGTCATTCATTGAGGAATCCTCAAGCTACCCAACATTTTCACGGAAGAAAATCTCTATAGCAATTCATCTACAATTGAGCTATTAAACAGCAAATGTGTCATTATAAATAAATTATATTTTTTGCAACAACGCACTCACATATAGAATCATGAGAAACAAATCATCGAAATGAAATCCGTTAGAGCGTTAGATTCAGGAATAAATGCATATAAGGCGGCGAGAGACAACGTCCACCGTTGTACCTGGTTATGCCTGCTCCAGGTCCGGCCGCCACTCCACCCCCAGCTGCAGCACCATTGCTGGGCTTGATGTGCTGTCCAGTGCCCGATGGTGCTGAAATGGTACCCGGACCTCCCGCCATAGGGACAGCGGAGCCTGGTTCCCCAGGTTGTTCTCCTCCCTCGAGGCTGGCTTCGTTCCCCATTGTCTCGGGTAAGGAGACGGTGGAGGGGAATGTTTTTCTATCAGTTTATTATATTAGATTTAAAAACTGAGAGGGAACTCAAGGCTGTTCCTCTTCCGCCATCATCACTAGCATCATCCTAGAACCTGAATGGAGCACGCGCACATATCGCCAGAAAGCTGAAAGAGCACGCGCACTGACGCCGGAGTACGTGCGTGCAGCTGATCTCACATATTTCGCACGTGCCTTAAAACCAAGGGTCACGCCTGACAGAACTGAACATCGCCGGGCAGCCTGCAATGTACGGTAATCTGCACTGTCTGACTTTAGGGAAATACAGCGTAAATTGATCAAAATGATAAATAGAAAAAACAAGAGGCTAGTTGTTCGAATTAGATTTTAAATATAATCAAATCAGTCATATCTAATATATACATTGGTACAATCCTGGTTACTGGTTGACTGTATTGGCCCACTTTCAGGCCACCATGACCAGCAGCTGGACTACCAGCCCATCATCATTCACTCCTAGTTACGTTATTCCATATATATAATGTATCTAGTATTGATTATTGATGCTTTCTATAAATACTCTTATAGATATACAACTTAAGTGTTTTTTAAGAGGAGGCAAGAAAGAAATCTCAACATTGCTGTATGTGAGAAATTGTGTATGTGAGTAATTGTGGTAAAGCACATGAACTCGGCTCTGTCACTTCAGCTATACTGTACTACCACAACCATTTTCAGATAACTGTACCAGGGCAGAATCACAGGGAGCTTCAGAAAGATTAGCCATCTTGCAGACTGTAATGTATACATTTCTGCTAAAATCTGTTAATATTAACTGGCAATGTAAACATACAGCAATAACATAAAGTAACTGTTTAACATCAGATAGACCACTCAGACAGACCACAGGTAAACAGCAAACTGTTGTTTGAACAACAGACTATAAAGGTATCAATGACATTTCCTGTGCTTGCAAGCTATAAAGATCACTAATAATGAAATATAATTGAAATAAAGCTTCTGAAGCCTGCAGACCTTTATTTCTAACATACATATTTTGTTGCTCTATAACCTGTTCAGTACATGTTTTAAAATCCATCCATCCATTCATTCATTCATTCATTCATTCATTCATCCATTTTCTGTAACCACTTGTCCTATTGAGAATCATGGGAGGTTCACAGCCTATCCCAGATGCTACAGGCGCAATTATTTAAAATCACCAATCTGATCTGCTTAATGCTTATCCAGGAAGCATAGGGCATGCGGCTGGAGACACCCTGGATGGGATGTCAGTTGATTTAAAATCAGCTAATGTTGTGATGCTATCAAATCATCAAAAAAAAAAAAAATGTGTGTATCTTACGTCAAACATGATGTTTTTTCGTCAAATCAATTACCAGTAGCTTCCTTGCATGGTTATTGAATACTGAAAATGCAAGTTTTCTGCTGGTCTTTGCTGTCTATACCAACCTGTATTTTTTTAAATTAATGAGTTGTTATGATTTATAAGTTGCAAAAGGGAGCCTTATTATATGAAGTGGTAGCGATTCTTGGTTTCACAGATGTATATGAAAGTCCAGAGGAGAGGAGTGCTGTACACTAAAAATGGTAATGCAGAAAAAAATGAAAAGCAGAGATATTCATGAAGGAGAACAGGGAAGGAAAGATTCTGAACTAAAAAGCAGCTGCCATTTTGAATTATTGCTAGCAGGTCTTGAAATGAATGCATTTTACCAGAAGTTGTGTCTGGATTCGTGACTGAATTAAGCAGAGGCAGACATCTACACTATCAAAGCTTCCCACAAACAATATGACATTCTGACGATGAAATTTCTGGAATTCCTTCCCTGTCTGGTCACTTGAAGCCCTGCTGGCATTTCATGAGTATTTTGTAGCAGCTAGGTGTCATGCCGTAAAATGAATATTTTACTTAATTTATTTTACTTAATAATTTAATTGTCATTTGCACCTTTTTGTTCTTCATTTCATTTTATCTTATTTTGTTTTTGTTTAAATTTGGAGAGGTCTACAGGCAAAGTCTTGGGACAATGCATTCTGAAATGTCTGTCATGATTAGGTAAGCAAGGCATGAACAACCATAAATTGTTTCTTATTTTATGCTTCCCTTTTTACTCGCTACACACAGAGGCCTTAATAAATAATTACGTGAGCATACTAATTAAATGCAATGTCAAAAACAATCAATACAATTTCCTTACGTTCCACTTCATCACATGCTATTGACCATTAATCCCTATATGCAGATGGGAGAATTATTCAGGAATACCTAGTACACTGAGAAATAGAATAACCTCCAAGAAACATGGAGAAAAGTGAAATATTTCTGCAAAAAGTGCAGGTTATAGATTTACTGATCACACTCATTAATCAAAGCTCAGTATCAGAGGCTATCAGACGTCACATATTTACAGTGAATTCCGCCATCTAGTGGTACAGTGCTAATCATACACTGCCGATTTGTATTAAAAGTGCAAAAGAAATATATGCAAATTGCTGCTTTGTTTATGTCTTATTAATAGGCGCATAATAAACAAGCACATAATTACAATATTCATTCTGGAAGTTAAATGTTTTGTTTCCATTTTTAAATAAACTCTTCGTGTATCAGAGACTAGTCTCAACCTTAATGTGTAACATAATTAGTTATACTGGACAATTGCTTTTCACTTCTGTCAGTGTAATTTTATCATTCTAAGGATAAAGTGCATATTCTAGTTATTACTTTCTGCCTTACAACCCTATAGTTACATTCAATACAGGACTCAATAGAATCAAAAGATAAATCTACATGACAGTCTTTTATATGAGGATAGTGTTCTTCAACCAAAATGTTCATCTTAACCATTTGTGTTGTTTGTTTTTAATGTTTCCTTGTCTTTAAAATGTGCATCTTGCACAGAACTGGCAAGGATGGCAAATGGATGGATCACAATTATGATGAAATATTTCCTTCGGGTAATTAATGCTTAGTAGATTTCATGCATTTCAGAATTTGATAGTATATTAATAGTATAGTATATGAAGAATATTAGGCAATGTTCTTTCAGCTCTGAGTAACATTTTCAAGCTGACTTGACATTTTCAAATATCCCATAATCCTCTTCACGCCCGCATAACTGAACCCTGTGCATTCTCCTCAGCCAGCCTGGCCGACACACTGAAGGAGATCTAAGGATATATATATATGGCCAGTTGAGTGCAAGGCAACATTCTGCAACAAGATTCTGTAGGAGGGCAAGAAGATGAAGGTAACTGGGGAGACGGTGATGAACATCATACAGAAGAGGCGTTATAACAAAAAGGAAATTAAACAGACAGAATTAAAAGAATTAAAATCCACTTACAGGCAAGACCTAATAGCCCATAATGTAAAGCTACTCTCTGCTGTGGGTCAATTTTAGACTTAATGAGAGAGAATGAGAAAGAAAAAGATTTAAATTATAAATCATATTTAAACCAGGTGCAATGCATTTTAGATTAATTTCATTTTAATCCAGCTGCGCTTTATTTGGTCTGACGTTTCCCAAAGATTTTATCACAAGCGGGGGCGCTGAAAACGACATTGAAATATTAGCTGGAAATCAAATCGTAACTTTTGATCACGATGATTCGAATGGAAAATTGCCAAATAGAACTTGGTTAAATTACAGAAATGGACTTCAGTTCATTTTCATCTTCATTAGAGCCAAGGAATACTTGGACAGCAATGCACTTGGTCACAACTTAATAGAATAGTTGTGCTGAGAGAAAGATTTTACCGCAGTATGATGGTTGTTGGACAGCTTGTGCCTTTTACTGTTCTGGAAAAATGTTTGTTTTAGGAGGAGGGTAGTAACCTTTTGTTCATTTTCTGTTCCTCAGATAGACATTATAGACAGCTCTTCCTAGCCTCCACACACGCACCACAGAAAATGACTAGCAAAGACAGAATGCAGTTATTTAGAAAATTACCCATCTCAGAGTAACAAAAAAACTATTTGGCAAAGGCTTCCCCAGTTTCTTTTACCAAATGACCATAATTTGTGGAAAAATATCTTTGTGAAAAAAACGTTTCGGCCATGAGCGTTTACTTTTTCAAAAATGAGACATTCTATATATTTCAATGGCAAACAATAGAAGAAACATCATGTATCGATCATTGATTTTATTTTAGATCCTATTTGTGCTGTACTTAAAAGACTAAAGGATCAGTGGGAGTCTATCTTGTATTTTGTAAGAGTAATTCTATACAAAATATTTTTTCTCATCTATCATGGTATCTATGGATAATACAATATTTTGTTTTAGGGTTAGATGAGTATTATAATGCACTGACATTATATTATCATGATTGACGTTAAGTTAAGAAGAATTCCTCTGGTTGCTGTAGGAGAAACAAAATGATTCTCCATAAGGATCAATCTAATGTCCAACACGGCATTTCCCTGCCAGTTACGTCTGGTCAGCCTCATTAAGCCTTCCGAAGGAGGCAAAGCAGGTATCTTTAGTCTGGAATCTGGCTCCCTCTGCTGGTCATGTTTTGTCACGCTTCAAGTCGGAGTTCGAGGAACAAGAGAATTCAAAGACAGAACTGTATTTAATTCATAAATACTTTGATCTTCTGGGGGGAAAAATTAAAAGATCACTCAATACACACACAAATTTCAAATAATTTAAATCAAAATGGTTTATATTACAGCTAAGACAAACATTTATAAAGTTTTGAGTAATGAGAAAACGGCTGCCTTGAGCGGTGTGTTCATAGGCGATTTTTAACTGGGGGGTGCCGCTTTTGAAAACACTTAATTCAAACAAGTGCAATTATGCTGTAAAGTTATTTGTAAACCATTTGTGAGGGGCAACATCAAATGCCTTTTGGAAATCTAAATAGATCACATCTTCGGCCTTTTTCTGATCAATTGTAATCGTGCAGCTTCCTCAATGTACTCAATTAGATTAGTTAAACAGGACCTACCTCTTCTAAATACATGTTGGCTATCCCTCAGAATGTTATTTAAATCCAGGTAATCTACCATTTTCACTTAGATTATAGCTTCCATTACTTTTCCAGTTATGCAAGTTCAACTGATTGGCCTATAGTTTGCTAGATTACTTCTATCCCCTTTTTAAATATGGGCGTTATATTAGCATGCTTCCAATCAGAAGGTACCACACCAGTTGTCCTGACTGCGCTCAAACACGGAGCGAGGAATCGGGTATTAAATGGGAGACAAAACAGGACCATCAAACAGATGTCAGACTTAAATGGCCAGACTGGGGAAAACATACCTAACGCAGACTTAAATTCATTGGACTAATGACAGCAACAAGAAACTGCTGGTAAACACGGGGATTCCACACGAGGTAGATGAGGGGGCGTGGAACACGGAAGGAGCAGACGAGCAAGGCATGATACCAGGAGATAAGGATTTCTGAAATGAATATCTTTGTACTTGCCTGAGTAGGAGCAGTTTAATATTTAACAAAAGACGATAAACATTTCGGGAAGTTAGAATGTATACAGCAACAGAGCGAAACAGGCGAAACGCGGTTATAAATTCAATCGACGAGATGAGATCGATCTGTTGTGACTTAGTTTGCAAGTCAGATGTTGTTTTGTTTCGAGCCCGCGCACGGAGTGTGACAGGTAACATTGATAGATAATTTTAATGTTTGCTGGTATCTTTTAAATGGTCTTTTAAACAATTATTAAGTAGCAATTTTAATGATTGCTATTTAAATAATAAATATTTACACAATCATTTAAATGACATATTTACCGATATTTAAATGGAACTTTAATTTTAATTTAAATAATCATTTGAATAGCACTTTAACATACTTTAAATCATTGAAATTACATATTTGTTAAATATTGTTACGAAACACACTCGATAGGCACAGAAACGTATTGTGTATTGCATATGATTAGCTTATGCTTCAGGCATTTCTCAGTATACCTCCATCCATTTTCCAAACCGCTTATCCTTACTGGGTTGCGGGGGGGTCCGGAGCCTATCCCGGAAGCAATGGGCACGAGGCAGGGAACAACCCAGGATTGGGGGCCAGCCCATCACAGGGCACACTCACACACCATTCACTCACACATGCACACCTACGGGCAATTTAGTAACTC
>JAODJX010000109.1:13402615-13414424 GCA_026776945.1 Isichthys henryi
CATTGCTTCCGGGATAGGCTCCGGACCCCCCACGACCCAGTAGGATAAGCAGTTTGGAAAATGGATGGATGGATGGATGTCAATCGTACACCCCCCTCACAAAACTCAACTGTGCTATTTAAGAACTAAAACCACATTACAAGGCGGTAATCTCAGCTTGTCTGCAGAGTTTCTCAGTAATGCTATATCAACTTCACTGAACTAGTTGGAAGCATCAGGATTTCTGCGTGTTACGTCTCAAGTGACCTCCCTATAGAGGCTTTATTCCAGAACAGCAAAAGCAACTAAGACATTGTAAGCATTAGGGGCTGAAACAGCATTTATTACAAATAATCTTTCTAACACTATATAGGGAGTTGTTACTTCCTTGCAATGCCACCTGAGATGAGAGCTTGGTGTCTTTCACAACTGATGCTCCAAAGACATGTCATTGCATCTCTATCATTACCAATACCTTGGTAGGAAGCCAACATTTATTGGCTATTTTTAAAAATATTTTGCTGCATTTGGGTGTAATGAACTACTGGTCTTCAATATCAACCATGCATTAGAGAAAAGCTTGACATTGGAGCACGACTGACAATTCAAAGGTATAATAATACCGCTGAATTTTAAAAACTGCAAATGAGCTGTAATATTTAATGCTATAGATGTATGATTCTTATAAAACATAGGAGAACATTCACACTGTTTTTTTATATAATACTGTCAGGATGGTTTCTAACCTGACTGAACAGCACAATACCTGACTCACTAAAAAAGAGTGCGCCCGCAAAGATGATGGTTCAACAACATTAAAAAACAGTTCCCAGCGCTGGTCCCGTGGATCTTTGCCTGTGCTATTTATTTTTTTATGAGTTCGTTGAAAAACTGACAAAATAACTTATTTTCTGGATTCAGCTCTTTGTTTAATTCAAGAATTTTAAATGTGTTTAAGAAAAACTCCAATTATTGTTTAGTAAAGTTTTATATGTATTAATGAATATTACTCTCACAATTAGCCTACCATAAACTGAGCAAGTCGTTTGGATGGCTGCATTATTTATGTTCACAAATCCCTTTAAGAAACAACTTAAACTCACAAATTAATACGCCTGTTAATGGTGAACTGGAAAATTAAGTAAAATTCATAAATGTCAGAATTCAATCAATACTCCAAAAAATGAAATGATCTATCACAACCAATTCTATTGCATACCTTTAAACCACCGAAACTATCTGAATCTAATATAAAAACGTATTATGAAAAGGTGAAACGCCCTTTAAAAATAACGAGCAGTAGTTCACGAAAATGATCTCCTACTTCAACTGAAAGAACCGAACAATCAGATCAATTGCGAAATGTATGGTAAATTCAATTATTTGAATTTTTTCCTAAACTGTTGTTTCATATAATAAATCATAATTAATAAATAAAAAAGTATAATCTTTATAAAACAATGACACGTTGTCAATATTGCTAGGTACAACCGGGGTGCAAAACAAGACGCGTGTACGCGCAGGTTCAGAGGAGCTGAACTTTTCATTCATGTGTCCCACCGTAACTATTCCCCGCGCCGGCGATTTCAAGCACTTCGCCGATTTAGCGGAACTGTCGAGCTGCTCGCTTTCTATTCCTGGAGGGACCCATTCTCGCTGTTGCTCTGCTCGAAAACTGATGAAAGAAATAAAAGAGCTTGCTTGTAATTAAGACTTCGTTAAAATATCTACGTTAGGAAAGGGCATTTACACCGCGAATATAAGAGGTAAGAGGCGGTTTACTTTTTTTGCTGGTGGTATTTTAAAGCGAGCGCGGCGCCGGCAGTGATGAGATATTTTTTCTGCTCCAGCTAGCACTGTGTCAACTCTGGACAATAGATGCTAACGTTAGCTTCGCTAGCAGCGGCGCACGGCAGCCTGGGTGCTGCACGGTATCTGCATTGCCGTGGCTTTGTACGGTGCCCATGACAGGTTATGAAACACTTATCCCCCGAAACGCGCAGTTTAATGGAAGACTATAAGCAGAGCAGTTAGCAACTGTGGGGAGCAGCCGACAGGACTGTATTAGCATGATGGCTACTGAGACTGGGACTTGAGGTTGTATAGCAGGACTTGGAGTGAATATGTAATAATTAACGGTAGATGCTAAATTTGATATGTGCACGCATGCTAACGAGCTGAAGGAACGGGTCGTATTTTCGTACGTCTCTGAAGGTATATCTTGCTGGAAAATATCGTTTCTCGATATGGAGAATTCAGCTAGCTAAAAATCTTCGTTGGTGTGTGTTACGGTGCTAGTTAAAGGCAACTAGCTAGTTACCCTCAACTGCCTTAAAAAACACAAAGGCCGAAATTGTCCGTGCAAAAATGCTGGCCGGAGCTTTTCTGGAAAATGTATTCGTTTGTAAGACGAGGGTTCGTCTGGGTGCTCCGTGAAGCGCGAAAGATGGGCGACCCAGTCGTCTGTGCCGGTGTTAGTTACCTGCTATGGAGCTGCAGGATATTTTAATTACTGTGCATGACTGAGATGTCCGATACAACAAAACAAACGAAGATTTACGGTGATTTTAAGGAATTTGCTTTGGGCCACTGTGTCCCACTACTTTTCCACGAGAAGTTTTCCAAGTTCACTGAGCGAACTCGCATTGTTTCAGTCCCGAAAGTGCCGCTCGAAACGATCTGCCTCAAACCCGTGTGACTCCTGTGAAGATATTATCTCATGCGTTTTCTATTTTCGCAATGTAATGTAATGCAAATAATCAGGCACCGCTTGCAAACCAGCTTTCTGTTACTTTCTCCATTTTGATGGCAAACTGACATAAAAGATACAGTGGTATATAAAATGCATAAGCCACTGTGAGTTTGAACAGTGAGACATTTTTAAAAAGCTACCATTTCAATTTTCGGTAACTAGACCGACTACCACGGGTCCATATAGCTGCAGGGGTTTCTCCCGATTGTCACTGACTAGCGGACCATCTTGATAATGGAAAGATAAACAAACTGGCTGTGACTCTGATACCGGCTCCTTCGTGCAGTCGCAGCAGCTTGTGTCTTTGCCACGTTGTTACATAATCAAAGCGGTCATGACGGCCCAGACTGCCGCCAAGCCCATTCCTCCATGTGGAATCCCCATGCTTTCCAGTGCAGCTCTGCATTCAAGTGATCCGCCTACCTTTTTGATGGCATCGTTCTAGGATTTGTGTGTTTGAGATGAAATTCCACTGCTCACTCATCCCAAGCACTGACTGGGTTCTGTACGCTAGATCGTGGTTCGATGCTGGGTTCTTTTGTCAACCAACTGTGACTAAGACTTAATTCATCCTGAAACGTAATTGGCGTCATTACACCAGGAGACCTTGCTGCTGTGCCGCTACTTCTGCGTTGCCTGGGGACATGTCAGGTGCCCGTGGGCTAGTGGGTTCCAGATCTCTAGATAAAAGTGCTGTGTGACTAAGTAACGTGAAGAAACTGGTTGGATTAATGCACTGTGTGTCATAATCTGTCAGGAGTGCGGCAGAAAAGCATTAGTTGACAGGGACATCCTGGGGCTGATGCACAGCGTAAGCTCGGCGCAGTCTGTTCCTGTTACTGCGTGAAGCAAGGGATACTGTGCTTCCGGGATGAGGCTTGGAGCAGTTTATTTGGCCATTCGGAGTCGTTTCACATGTATGCTGGATCATTTTCACTAAATACGCTACTGCCAAGTTAACACAGATTATTATTCTTGGAATTCTTAGATAATTTGATCATTGCTTTCTAAAAAAAACACATTACTACTAACAGTTTATTGGTGGGAGAATTGTTTCTGCATGTAATTTGCTGTGAGCATACATGTGCACTGGGATGCACTAGTTGAAATATATGTAAGTGTAGGTGCAGCTATACTTCAGCAACACAGAATAGTTTATGGTGAATAGGCCTACATTCCCAAAGCAACCTAGCAGAGTATCTTAATGCAATATGTAAAGTCTGCAACATGACAGTGACTGATAAGAATTTTTTAAATAAGCCTGGCTTCTTTTTTTCACTCTTCTTAACAGTAGGAGTTATTCATTATAATGGTTTTACAGCCATTTCCCCAGGTGTTTCCCTTAAAAAATAAAATCACAATCAGATGAGTTCAAGGAAACGGTAACTAGCTGTTAAAATGTATAATTCTGGTTCCAGCCTATTTTAGAGTTGTTGCTAAGTAACAATCTGCATGAGAGTTGAGATCAAATCTTTCTTTGTCGTGTCAGCATTTCTTAAAATGGACTGTGGTCATTAGTGAGGCATTCTGGGGTGGTGGCCGTGTCCAAAATCAAACTCTCAGTATATTGTCAGCCATGGAGGTTCTGCCACAGTATGTATGTTGAGGCCAATCGAAGAAGGTTAAGCTGTATCAAATAGATCACACACTCAAGCATATTCCCAGTGTAAGCAAAATCAAGCTGCAGCGAAGTTGGTTTGGTTTTCGATTCACTTCTAATGCTAAGTGATTTTTGTCGCAGATTGAGATACTTGATTATTTTCCCCTATGGAGATGCGTTCTGGTGGCAGGTGTTTCCCTGCCTCATGATTAACAACAGTTTGCACTCAAAAAAGTCTTTGGAACCCCGAGACCAAGAGCTTATGGCCTGGATGGTGACTAGGGAGTGGTCTTGGGAGATGGTCCTTTTGGAATAATAGAGTGAATGGTGAGTGAAGGTGAGGTAGACACTGCCTGGTGGAGGATCTGGAGTCGCATGGGTGATGTGGGCAGAAGGGAGGGGATTTGAAAGCCTGGTGGCAGCCAGTAAATGTGCCTCCTGTATACAGTTGTGTATGCAGGGAGTGAGGAGGTGTAACGGCGGAGATGTGATGTGAGTGGGATGTGAAAGGATGAAAAGGTATAAAACAGCCTGTGAGTTTCCGAGTAAGATAGAATAATGCTATTTCCTCCCCCTCCGGTCATTTGGTTTCAAAACTGAGAGAGCAGAAAATAAGAATCTGTTTGAACATTATTTAAGCTTGTGCTGTGTATCTGTGTATGGGGTGTTTTTCAAAACAACTTTGCAGATTTTTTCTTTCTTCTTTTTTACATGATAGACGTGCGACAGGAATCCTGTATCTCATAATGCATTCTGTAACAGTTTCAGGAAAAAAATAAATTTTTTTGCAATTCTTATTAGAAAATTGACTTATGTAGTACAAGTAGTCCTTTCAGAAAGGTTCAGTTTGAAGTTGTTTATTGAACAACAAGCCAACTTGAACACAAAGAAATAGAGTAAGAATGGAGTCGCATCTAAAACTACAAAATACATATTTGGATCCCTGGCTGGATAGAATGTTCTGAGCTCAAAATACCAAAATGACTAATTCAGCTGTGAGGGGAAAATTTATTTTGTTCAAAAAAGTGAACTGAACAAGGTAATGTTGCTGCTTGATGCCACAGTGGCTTGAGCACATCTGTCTCGAGGTGAATGAGCACGACCGTGTGAGGTCACGGTGCCCCCGCAGCAGAAGGCGTCTGGTCACAGGGGGGCAAGCAGAGATGGTCAGGTAAACCGTAAAGAGTGCTTGCTGACATCTGAAAGCAGTGCATCTGTACCATTTAGCAGCATAGCACATCAAAGAAGTGCACAGTTTACCTCATTTGTCTGTGGAGTTTGGAACTGCAAATCATAGATGCATGAAAAACATCCAGTACACATCAGAAAGAAACGGATATACAGTAGAACACAGTAACTATAAAATGAAGTCTGCTGCTTCTTCTACTGGCAGTGAGCTGTATTTATGTATCCTTCTAGAGTCTTATGTTGTAGCTTTAAGAATTGTCATCCATTAATACTCAGTGGATTGTCCCACTGCAGTTAGGTTTCCTTGATTTTAATAATTTTTTGTTCCTTTCTGTTGTTTCGTGGTGTGGTTTCACAGTACAGGGGGTCACTGCAGTAGTTCCCAAAGTGACAGGCAGCACAGGCCGCTGTGTGAACCGTAAGTCTTTATAGCACAGCGGACAGACATTTCTGAAGCAGTTTGCTAAATGAGCTGCTGACGCACATGTTTGGGGACGGGGGCTCTGGCGAGACCTTTCAGCTGAGTAACACTCCCCATCACTGTGAAACTTCAAGTAGTGGTGATGCACACTGTCGGGAAAGCGTTTGAGTGTAGTTGTGCTGATGAGTCACTGATATTCATATGAGGAGGCAAAGCAGAATTCCAGAGAATAGCTCTCGTCATTCTCTTTCAGCTTTGCATGTGGTCACAACCCAAAAAGCATCTGCGGTTTTGGAATTATTGTTCATTCAGCAGCTAAATATGAAGAGGCTGGTTTAGGAGGGTAAATAAAGAGAAGAAACTGGTGTTCTTCCTCTGTGCAGCACGGAAGAGGGTGTGGGCTTGGGTGACATGACTGTGAGATGGGAAAGGATGAGCCTCCGGAGAGAGAACATTCAGCAACTACATGGGTTTACCAGGGTTTATCTCTAAAAATACTCGTGGTTCTTTTTGGGGCTCAGTGTTGTATGAAGAAGGATCAGATAAACAGGCCAGGGTCCAGCACGGATAAATCTGGTAAAAGGGGCTTTTTTTTGCCCCAGACTGAGTATATTGCACGTAGTTGTTTGGGTCTGGCTGAGGATTGTCTCTCGCACCATTGAGATGCCGACACTGTCATAATACACAATCCAGTGGATTTTGGTGAAGTCTGTCTAGGAATGAGTCCTTTTCCAGAACGATGCAAGCCTAATATGTCAGGGGTGCATTTCTGGACGGTTCCATTTCGTATTTGGTCTCCCTAAACCAAAGCCTTTCCTGCAGCCGTTGGTCTTTTCCTCATGAGATTTCAACTGTGCTTGTTCGGCATGGTGTGAGAGTGGCTTGCGGTCTGTCTGCCCATATTGGTGACGTCAGAACGCTTAATCCCATGAAATATTCATAAAGGCAATTAACAGACGGCAACTGCAGCAGGGTGCGCTGCCCGACATCTGGAGCTGCCTGCCTTCATAGGGGCTTCGACTCGGGGGTGGGGGGGTCGTCGAGAGCGAAGGCGCCCCAGAGGCAGGCTTGATGTGGCTGGGATGTGTCATGCGACTGACATTTCTTCTTGAGATTTCCATCTCCAATTTGCCGTGCAGTAAAGCACCAAAGGCACACACCTTTCAGGATAAAGGAATCAGGTTTTCTTACATATGGGGAAAGAGTAGTAAATTGTGAGTAAACCTAGATTAATTGACTGGGTTATGGTTCAGTTTGTTGTTGTTGACACTGATTTTTCCTTTTGCCGTTTAAGAAAAGCAGGAAAATGCTAGTCCAGTCAGACACTGTGATTTTGTTTCCTTTTAAGCTGCTCTTAGGTCTATTTATAGTTTCTTTTGTTTTGCACTGGAGGGTATCTGTAAACAAATGGGGGATATTGGCAGCAGTTTTCCAGTCTCAGCCAGAGGAGCTGAGAAATCAGAAACTTAAGTGGCAATGAATCTAAAGCCACATGCACTTTGTATATGTACTGTCCTTAACTCTGATTTTTGCTTTAGATCACCTGTAGCAGCCTTTTGTGCAGGGAGTTATAATTAGTCTACAGTTTAAATGACATTTATACAATGATTTTAACAGTGCCTTCAACACATCCCCCCCATCCATCCGTTCAACCAACCAACCTTCTCTTCCAACTGCTTCAGCAGGATTGTCAGTAGAGATGCACCGATTGATCGGCCTGGGACTGGAATCAGGCAATTTTCAGCGTGCTCGGCCTGGATCAGAGGCCGGCCGATCAGGCTCATGTTTCTCCTATACCGAACCGCTCTGTTTTACGCATGTGCCACACGTCATACGCAAAGCAATAGCCTCACAGCTGCGTGCACTCTCATAGCCACATGCTAACATGTTAGCGTGGAAGTGCTTCACTGTGAGAGAAGATGACACTAAGCTTTCAATTTGTAATATAAGTAAACCGTGGGGGAACCACCACGAAAACATGGTGGAACATCGGAGGTAAACTTTAAACTGATTATTAAACGTATATTAGATAATATTGAAAAGGAGTTATCGTTAAAATTGCAAAGCTAGCTAAGGTTTGTTCCTATGATAGAGAAAAAATGTTTTAGCGACGCTTTTGCCCCCGTCGCAATAATGAAGGTAAGAAAAAGCCGGATCTGAATCTAGCTCACTAGCGATGTAAGAACCGTATGTGTAACATGCTATGTTATTAGCAATATTACTCTGCACCTCTTATTGTGTGGAAGAGTATGTACTACACTTCAGTTTTTTTGGAGGTTTGTAACTTTAAAGTTGGGTCGCAGCTCATTTTCAGTTTAGTACCTCTTTCCAGTCACACAGCACTTTATTTTGAGACTTAAGTGAGAGAAAATCCAGTAACAGTGCAGTTTAGGGGAAATTGTAAAGTTTAACAACTTCTTTTATTTTGAAAATAAAATTTTGCGTTGATGAAAAGCAGATTTTTGTTTGTATTTGCTGTCAATTATAGTTCTTAGAAAGAAAATCGGTATCGGCCGGTCACGCTTGTAAGAAGTCCGAAATGGGAATCGGCCGAAAAAGCCGCCATTAGTGTGTCTCTAGTTGTCAGTATTTTCATGTATCCGATGGTATGAAAATGCTACCTATTATGAATTTCTGTAAAATGTTGGATAACCTTATGCAAACCTTCACAATACTACCAACCTCTTGTTTTAACTTTAGTACTTTACACAGCTGTACATTATAAATAAGGTGAAATTTATAGTTGTGAGGAAAAAGTTGGGAATTATCTGGTTTTCTTTGTGAATAGATATATTTACAACCCATCAAACGTTTAAATCATTAAATATATAGAAAAGAACCTGGCAAAAACACCAGTCAGGCTACAGATACCAAGATAAATGTGCCCTGAAGAGCAGGCAAATTCTGCATGAAGACATGAAGAAGGAACAAGGTGTCCTGAGAACAGAGTATCAGTGAGATGGGAGGCTATGAAATACCCAGTGGAGGCTTTAACTTTCTGGGTCACCGCTCAAGGGACAGTAGCCTGGGCTGTTTGGTCTCCAAGCTTAATGTTTGCTGTAAAGCTGTTGTTGGGCATCTATCCTAAGAAGCATAGCGGTGGCAGTAAAATACAGAGCTGCTCTTCTGCTTCAGGGACTGCTGAGGGTGTGAAAATAAATGGAGAAATGAGTGATCGAGGGTTCAGAGAAATCAGGGAAAAAACCTGCCGCTGTCTGCGGGAACTCCAGGATGGTTCATCTGAAACACGCAGCACTTTGGTCAGGCTTAAAATAAGGCCTGGTTGAATCCAACTGAGAATCTGTGGCATGAATGGAACACTGCTGTTCACCGACTGTCCCCTTCGAGCGTGAAAGCCCGAGCAGCCGGGGTTGGGTGACAGTTCCAGCGTACAAATGTGCAAAGCTCCTACGGATATTTTGTAGCAGAGCATATCGCGAAGCCTGCATATTACAGCACAGCTGATGATCCAACAGAAGAATTCCCTGAATTTTGTTTTGTTTCCATGTAGCATAATAAAATGTGAAAAAGTCCAAAAGGGGTAAATATTTTTATATATACCAAGTCACTGACCTTTGTTAAAACGAATTAAAACTGTTTACACAAAAATACCTCTAAGGGGCTATTTAAATGAGAATTAATATTACTTCCAGTACTACATGACAGTTAATGGACTTAAAACCTTTATATATAGCTGTGGTAGCTACTCTCATGCTATGTTTTGAACCCCTGCTAAAAAAAATGCATGTTTCCTGTTTCTCTGTTCGCTCGACTCGTGGTGAATTATGAATGTGAGGTGCCAGTCTGTTGGCTAGTGAGAAACTCAGGGGGTGTGGTGGGGGTGGTACAGGACTCCCCCTACACCCCCCACCCCACCCCCATCACGGCCTGGTGCTTAACAGGGGGCCGGCAAAAGCATCCGACACGCATCAGCTGCATCTCGCAGTACATTTTTTTTGCACCATCCTCTTCTAATAGCTTGGGGAGTGGGGAGTTATTTACAATGACTTTTTAATGGCGTGGATTTCCTGCAGTGTTGTGTAATGATCTGCAGGAACGCAGTGTGCAGCACAGACTGCGCGCCTGCGCCTGTGTGTTGATGTGTACATCTGTGTTTTACCATATATCTTGTATAACTTATAATGGCTGTATTAACCAGATCTTATGTAACACAGCTTATGCAAGTGGCTTCAGAAATCTGTGGCCTTATTGTATGATTATTATCCTTCCCCTGGGGGGGGGGGTGTGGGGGGGGGGGGGGCTTGTGGGGGGGGGGGGCATGTTAGCTCTATCTAACAACTTTCCCCAGCCCCCTGACTTCTTGACTACACCCATCCTAAAAAGACCTATCCTTGGTCCAGTTAACTTCAGGAATTGCTGTCCTATCTCCATCTTTCCTTTTTTCTCCATAATTCTGGAACGTGCTGTTACCAATCACACACCGTTCACTCACACATGCACACCTACGGGTAATTTAACAACTCCAATCAGCCTCGTCATGTCTTTGGACTGTGGGGGGAAACCAGAGTATCCGGAGAAAAGCCCACGACGACATGGGCAGAACATGCAAACTCCACACACGTAACCCAGGCGGAGACTCGAACCCGGGTCGCAGAGGTGTGAGGCAACAGTGCTAAGCACTGCACCACCATGCTAAGCACTGCACCACCATGCCGCCCCAGGGAGCCGTATCTAATATGTAAAGAGAAGCATTCCAATATACCTGTACTCATACTTGTACTGTACAAATGCAAAGTAAAGATTAATTTTATTAAAAAGAAAAATCACTGGAGATTTCATCGCTGACCTTGCTCACCCCCGTGTTCCTGTCTCTCAGATTGTCGGTGACGCCGTGGGTTGGGGCTTTGTGGTCCGGGGCAGCAAGCCCTGCCACATTCAGGCGGTAGACCCCAGCGGCCCAGCGGCAGCGGCAGGAATGAAGGTACCGGGGATTGTGGGATTGCAGACGTATCAGCCAGGCTATGGGTAATACGGCTTTATGGGTGCAGAATGATTTCAGGAGTTTGTCTTTTTGTTGTTACTTATCCTGCTGATTCAGAGATGCTTTTTGCATGTATGCAGACGAATGATAAATTTAAATTATGACTAAATCCCGAATGTTCCATTAGTATTATACTCAGACTAGATGGGAAACCTTGGGAATTTGAGTTTTTTACAGCTTCTTAGAGGAGGCCTATGTGATTTTTCCACACTGTTACTAATGCTTACTTTGTGATTGCTGTCACGCTCGTCGGACTGAAATGGGTCTATTTTCTGGAGCGGTCTGTGGTCTCCCTGACACAGGATCGGCTGGGATTTGTTTCCGAGGGATCAAACCTCGTCTGCGGGAAGCTCTGCTTTGTTCACTGGTCCTGTGTTTGGTTGCTGCTGAAAACAAAAAGTATTTCCTGCCGTACTCAAAGTCATAAGTGTCCCGCATGTATCGTACAGTGCGCTCTTACGGATGGAATTAAATGCGGCCTAGTTGTTATTGGAGGTGCGTGCCTGACAGCCACAGAGTTTATCTGTTCTGCTCATCTTCACGGCCACATCCAGCAGCTGTTTACACGTCATGATGTACAGGCAGGGCAGTGTGGGTTGTATTAGTGGGCTACAGTAGCATCTCATGTTCTCGCAAACATCCTCTCATGTGATGTTAGCCGGATTAGTGACGCACGCGGGGTCCTGCCAGGAATCGTTCCTACATCGCTCTCTGCCTCACTACCGCTCTCCACCACGCATCGCTCTCTGCCTCACTACCGCTCTCCACCACGCATCGCTCTCTGCCTCACTACCGCTCTCCACCACGCGTTGCTCTCGGCCGCACTACAGCACTCCACCACGCGGGGGGGGCGGCGGGGCTGCGGGG
>JAODJX010000109.1:13420178-13445487 GCA_026776945.1 Isichthys henryi
CAACGTTTTTTGCGCCTGTTTGTGGGCCGCAGTGTGAGGCCGGGCGTATGTGTTCGCCCCCCCCCCCCCCCCCCCGAAGGATGGACTGTGAGTGTCCCTGTCCTGTGCATGCAGGGGACCGGGAGCCGAGAGGATGTGTAGGTAATGCTCACAGAGAGCTTTGGGGCACCATGTCTGAAGAGGCGATCTCAGGGAGCGATCTGGAGCCCGACCTCAACAGCGAGGAGGAGGATCTGGAAGAGGAGGAGATGGAGGAGGAGGACGACGAAAACGATGGGGATGACGAAGAGGACGGCGTTGGTGAGTGTACTGCTTATTGTTTGGGACCTATTTCACTATGAGCAGCGTGTCCCAGTCTGGTCCTCAGGGAACTGGGAGGAAGCAAGAACGTTGACTGTAGGTCTTCAAACACAGGGTTGAGAAACATGGGGTGCTATGGGGTACAACGTGAAAGTTTGTCCCACTGACCCAACTTAGTAGTAGTATTTGATGTAGTTAGTAATAGGTAAGCTGGTCGAAGCTCAGTTTTGTAAGCTGTGTGTTTAGGATTCACAAGCTAATCAGCATGCATGCTAACTAGGGCCTAATGATGCTGGTGGGGGCGTGAGAGCAGCGTGTTAGTGCTGTCAGTGCGCTGATGCCTCGCGCGTGTGAGGGACCAGCGACACCGAGGACCAATCACACATGGGAGGCCTTGGGGGGTGGGGGGGCACCAGCGTTGGCCCCATGCCATCAGCCCATTTTTCGGGTTTCCCGTTCAAATAACAGAAAGCGGGTAGCCACTCTGCAAAGCAGGCAGACAGACGGTTCGCAGAGAGATCTGCCGTATTGATGCAGTTGGCACTTATTTAGCTGTGCATCTGTTTTAGGGGGGAGGCCTTCAGCTATACGCCGGTTAATTTCATGTCCTACCCAGTCAAAGTGAAGCCGGCTTATAGCTAACGAATTGCATCCTTTCGGGTTGTTTTCGGTTTGCGCTGCTGTTTCATGCCATCCACCTGAGTATTGTATGTTGTAAGATGGATCTCTTCTTCCATCTGCTCCTCAAACAAAGCACATCAGTTTGCTGTTCTGGATGATGGAAACATGCCGCCTTGGCGGTTCAGCCGTGTAATGCAGCCTTTCAGACTGTTCTGTTGGGAGTCTCCCACCTTGCATTCCTACCAACTGTGGCGAGCGCCGTAAACCTTGGAGGAGGCCAAGGCTCTCCTCACAAAGGAAAGGCCCCGGGGCCCCTGGCACGCTGCCTTGTCTGGGAGTATCTTGTTTTGAAGCTCTTCCAGCCCATGGGTTGCTGTGGGTGCGGGGGGCGGGCGGAGTGAGCGGGGGTGGCTTGGCGAATTCTCCCAGGTGTGGTGGGTTGCTCTGCCTTAAGGGCCTCGATGCTCTGAATCCCCAGCATCTGTTCCGGGCCCAACCGAGCCCATTACGAGGTTAATGACGGAGAGCGGGAGGCGTCCCGGAGGACGGGAAGGAGCACTTCCTTCCAGGCAGGAAGCTCTGAGAAAAGCGAGCATCGCCTGGTGAAGCACGCGCCGTCGGTCTACCTGCTCGAAAGACACCCAGCTCCAAATCTGGTGCCGCAGACAGCTGCTGATTGTAAAATCGCACCGAAGGCGAAAGCGCTGTGTATGATAAGCTGATCAGCCCGCTTGTTCGTTCGCGGCGTGCCAGACCGTGCTGCTGGTGAGCAGCTGGTTACGTTATGAACTCTGTTGGCAGGGCTGCGCGCTGTGGCTCACTTCCTGCACACTGTGGTGGAGTGACTACCGCGATTAAAGAGGCCTGGCTTTGCAAAGGCATAATCTTTAAGTTTTTTGTTCTGTCCATCACCAGCAAAAGGGCTATGGAAGGACAGCATGGCTGGCAGAGATAAATGATTCTGGCTCAGCCGTACAGTGCAGGCTGGTGGGATATTAAGGCTGTTGGGTTTCCTCTTGTAGACAGCATGTGAGGTGTGGAGGAGAGCACCCCCCGCCCCCCGAGAGGCCCCCAATGTCTCCTGAACAATCCTCCCCAGCCCCTCCCATCTACTCTGCTTTCGTGACGGCCTTTTCAGAGCGCATCCATGTCCCAGCACTTCCAGGAGCTATAATTAATCTTCCTCTGTAATTTGTTGAGCTAAATGCAGGGGGGTGGGGGGGGGTGTGTTCGGCCTGCCGCTTCACGCTCAGAACGGGTCACGAAGCCGCAGTCTTTCCAGGCTGTGCTGACATTTACGCCAGCATTGCGCGGGTGTCACCGTGACACGCATTACCTAACACGGTTATGAAAGGC
This sequence comes from Isichthys henryi, assembly GCA_026776945.1. NCBI lineage: Eukaryota > Metazoa > Chordata > Actinopteri > Osteoglossiformes > Mormyridae > Isichthys > Isichthys henryi. Next base: position 13,422,456 of record JAODJX010000109.1, read on the forward strand.
TCTGCTGCACCCCCCACCCCGCCAATCTGCTTGAATAGCTCCCAGCTGTTTTGCTGCAGCTCCAATAGTGCCTGGGGGGCGAGGCCCCGCACATCCCGGAGCCTCCTCCCTCCCCCCGCCTGCCTGCCTGCCCCCTCCCAGGCTGTCGTCTTCACTGTACTTCAACACTATCTTGGCCATCCTTTGTCTAATTGGTAATACTGTTATCAGCCTTTGTTTTGGCCTGAGTTAGCTTCTAGATGACGTGCAGATATTCTCTGGTGCCTAGTCACAATTTGCTCTTTCTAACACACGTCTTAAATATCTGAACCAGCAAAATGCATATTCATTTAAGTAATAAATGGAGACGCTCTTAAGGGCACCGCCCCCAAGGACGCAGGTCCGTCGTGCTGGCTTGGGATACTCAACAGGTGTGATGTTCAGGAGCTCCTTGGAGCTGTGAGGCCATGCTAAGGCTCATCAATGAGGAGGCTCTTATTACCGGCCCTGTGGGCGTGTCAGTTTCACAAACCTGCTCGATCCCACTCTCTGTGGTCTGCAGTCCTCGCTCCATAAAAGCCCAGTGGTCCGTCCATCGCATAGCCTGGTCTCCCTCCGGCATCCTGCTCCATCCGGCTTCTCGGCTCTCCTGCGTGATCCAGAAACTGGCCCGAAATTTGGGTCAGCGTGTGTGAGGTTGGTTCCACCAGGTGGCAGGCTGCTCGCAGGGACCTTCGTCTGCGCACCAGACTCCTCCCTTGTCCTCCGTCGTCGTCTCATGTCCTCCCATGCTCCTGGCTTGTGCCATCACAACATTTGACATTTCCGTAGTTCAGTTACACCTGGGTGGAAGGTGTTCCTGACATTTTATTGGATGTTACAGCATGATACTACAGATTAATGTGATTATTTTCAAGCCATTGCATCATGTGTATGTGTACAGTCATGCTTATGGCCTGTTAAACTGCAGTGCCTTGCAGTCAGGTTTTCATACTCCTTCATTTACAAAGGACTGTAGGTCCGAATGCCACCTGGGTTTTGGAGGCTGTCCCCTCTTATTTATCCACCCTGATCTAAATATAGAAGGTCAGACTGGACCCACCCTGGTGCTGGCCTGCAGGTTTGGCCCCTGACCAGCTCTCCCCAGCAGAGATTCAGCGCAGGTGCTGAGATTGAGATGCAACATTCAGGTGTATCAGTGTGAGAAACGTGAGGGACACTGTGAGGTTTCTCCTTCGCTTTGAGGGAGCCCAGGAGTGTAATTGGTGTGTCCGAGAACGCCGAGAGATTCCCTGGCTTTCCTGTGTGAGTAATTTTATCTTTTTATATTTATGAATTTAAATCAAAGCTGTTAGGAAGGCATCAGTATGGCTACCAGTATCAGCATCGGGTCCGACGCGCAAAATAAATGGGACAAAATCTCTGCGGTGTAGAAATACTTCAAAATTAACAACAATAACCAAAGCAGAGCAGACTGCAAGCCATCAAGGTCATACAACACGGGTCATTTAAGAATTAAACATGGTAAAAGTATGTCGAAACTGCCCCCAACAGCTCTTTGCATCGACCCACCATGCAGCAAACGGTAGCACAGAGAGAAAATGTCTAATAATAAACCTAAAATAGTGAAAATATTAGTATATTGTTCTTGGTGATGAAGCATGTTGTCACACAGAGCATAATACTTACAGTATGCAGTGTGAAAAGTTTGTGAACCACTGCGTTAGATGGGATTAGACAGCACTTCACATGAATTTTAAGTCATAAGTGAATCCGTTGGCCCCCCAATCCATCAATAATACAGAATTATCAGCACCCCCTCCCCCATTTAAATATTTTAACACAGGCTGTTTAGCAGATGATCTGTATATTATTTCATACTTTTTCATTTTGAATTTTTTTTTTTTTTAGGACTAAAATGTATTTCCCCACTTGGTACTGTGTGTGTGCTTGTGTTTGTGTGGGGGGTAATTTCAATATTACTGTTCAATATTGTTTCAAAATGTCGCATATTGGTTTTTGCCCACCCTGTTGGCATCGGCATTAGCGAGTAGCAGATAGCGAGCGCTGGTACTCGTAGAGCTGGTCAATGCGAACAAGAATCTTATTATGTTAAAATTTGTCGTGTTTATCAATATCAATAATTATCGGGAAAAGTCAAATCATTATTTTTTATTCCAATTTTAAAGGATTGAAGAAACCAGATGGTTAATCGTAGTTATAAGGTTTTCTTTGTCCTCACAACACGACAAACACCTGTCAAACAGTAGTGATGTAGCCAAAATGAAGAACACTTTTGCTCTGTTTTCTGACCTCACTAAATGGAAGCTCTCTATTCAAAAAGGGCTCAACTATGCCCAAAAGCTCCATGTGGGCTCGAAAAATATTCTATTTTAGTCATTGTTGAAAAAATGTTGCTGCTGGCATTTTCCCTATGGTTTCCTTAATTCTTTGTGGATTATTATTGCCAGATTTCTCATGGACTGAATTTTACTGTGGATTTTCCTTTTGGATTTAGCTGGATTTCCCTTCTTTAACAGGATGCTTTGGACTTGCATGCTCTCCTGGTGAGTTACCCTGTTTTGACGGTTTTGTCTGTTATCTGCCTGCCTACCCGACTGCATCCTCTTATTTCTTCAATAAATCCCCTGTTTTCACAGCTGTGTTTGCGCTTGCACTCCACTGCCAGTCCTGAGTAGTCACAGAGAAAGGGACCTCATTTTCTGTATTGCAAGCCACAAGTTTGGTGTTAAATCATATGGAAATCGTATTGAACGTGCAGCATATTGATACCGAGAGAAATTATATCGTGATAATTATCGGCATCGTTTTATCCCCCAGCCTGAAACAATGGTATTGATGCATCCCTGATAGCTGGGTGGTTTCTGTTGCCCTCAGTGATATTTTCTTGCCCAGTTGTGGTTCTCCTTGTCATTTTTTGTACATTTGCTTGTTCATTTGTGTGTTTGTGTGCATGTTTGTTTGTTCATCTAATCCTGAAGCAGGCAGAATTTCAACTTCGCTTTCACCAACCACAGCCACTGTCCTGTCCCAACCTCCATTACATTGTGTTGGTGTTTTGGCGTGTGATTCGTGACCCTGTACCATGGAGGAAGTTACACAGGCTCCCGATTCCCACTAAGCCTTCATGCTGCCATTTATAACCCTCTGGCCTGATTGCTAGTCCACAGAAATCAAGTGAGTCTTTTTATGAATGAATTAAGATGGGCTGGTGATGTCCTCTGGCCTGAGGTCCTCGTTCCTCTTGGTGTTTCTTGGTGGGGTGCCCATGGATCTTGATCTTGCGTAAGGGGCCCGATGCATGGCACTGTGCCACCTGCTTTGCCCACTGTGTCTCTTTGCCAGTCTGTCACCATAACAGCTGGTGTTGTGGTCTGGGTTTTCAGGGGTCCGGTGATTTTCTTGACCCATCCCACCCGATGATTTGAAGTGTGTACCAGTTGCTTCATGGAATGCATTCCAAGTGGAGTACGTTCCAAGTGGAGTACGTTCCAAGTGGAGTACGTTCCAAGTGGAGTACGTTCCAAGTGGAGTACGTAGTCCAGTTCCTCTAAGTTAGAAATACTCTATATTGCCAACACTAGAATGGATTTTTTTTTTAGGTCTAGAAAATATTTATCTCCTCCTGGAAGTCATTGGTTACACTCAGAAAAATACTGATTTGCTTTGTTCCCTTGCAAATTTGATGTGCTGTTACCTTCCAAATCATAACATCGAACATGGCGAAATAAAAACACAAAAAAATCTGCCTGAATCTTGCCGTCCCTGGATGCAAAGTGGGTACCTGTCCAGAGGCCTAAACCTGCTAAAAGCCTGTGCATCTCTTTTGGCGTAGCATAAATTGGGCCAGTGTGCTTGCTTGCTCTTACCTGCGCAATTGTTTTTCTGTCCTCATCCCCAGGTAACCAGTTAACTTGTAACAAAATACGGACATCAAGTGATATCTTGTCTTAAGCTATGTTTCTGTGTCTACTTGTGGAACAGGAAGAGGGAGGCAGACAGACAGACAGGCAGGTGGGCTTTACCTTGTGAGCCCCTTAGAATATCCATGATGAATCAGTCATCAGATTAGAATGGAGTCAAACTCTTGCCTTGTTTTTGCTCCTTAGTGCAGCGTGTTTACGCTGCTGGACCGTCTGCTCAATCTGTCAGCAATGACTGTGCATTTGCGTGGTCGGCGGTGGCAGCGTGTCCTGTATGGCATGGAAAAGGCACGGCTAAGTCTTGCTGTACCTTTCCACCACACAGCAGAGGTGGCAGGCTTGCCCCGCTGGATGAGGGGATGAAATATTAACTGTGTGGCCGAAGCTGAATTTCTATGGGGATATGCAAAGGTTCAGGTTCTCCGAACAAACAAGGCTGCTCCCTTATCAGGAAACAGTGGGAATTGGGCAGAGCTTCTCTTGTTTACATGAGGTGCTGTACAGGACAGAGACAATCAGGAGCCGCTGTGAGCCGGTTACTCTTTGATGTCAGTATCAGTCGCAGACACACGCGGTATTAACATGCATTATTCACACTTGTGTAGTTTTTGAAACATAATTGTTTTTGAAATGTTAATCATTTGGTTTTAAGAAGATCCAAAAATAGAAGTAAGTTTGGCTGCCATTTACTCTGCAAGCAGTTATGACTGTTCGTACTTGGTAGCCTGGAGTTCACTTATTGCATCTTGGATTGGAAATTGAATACTTCTTAAGTTTTGGCAACAGGTCCTATTTCTTCATAGCTATGAATAGATGAAGCTGGTGTTCTCTGTCTGTGTGCATAACTTGTCCATTATGCAAGGGATACATGTTCAGAAGGAAGCACATTAACATAATGCATAATGTATATCTTAATGCAAGTTTCAACATGGTCATTGCTCCAGTTATATCCAGAATATTATGGCAGTTTTGTGGTTTAATGTAATTTGCATGAACGTATTAGCCATACAAGTTGCACTGTGGTAGTTCAGTGATTTTTCTTGCCTTAAAGTTTTCACTAAATTGCCCACTAGATATTTTGTGATATAAAATCAAAGCCATTGATACTAATAATAGTATGGCTTTGTCTGGCATATGTGGAGAACTGATGCTGTATTTGTATGCAGTCACTGACAGAAGAGGAGTTATGGTGCCCTTTGTGAAAGGCGCCGTGAGAGATGAACTGAACGCCACAGTCTGATATCTGCACAATGGCCAAACGCAGAGAATGACTCCCGAGTTCAAAATCCAAGATGGCGGCGCCCTTTATCAGCAGACGGGAAAGTTGTAGTTTTATACTGTTTAAGCACTACTTCTCATTTGTGGTTCATTAAATCGGTCGCATACACTATACCGTCCAACTTATCTGTGTACGTGTTGCTACGTTTTATACATGAAGCACTGCGCGTAATGTGTTATCAACTGATATTGCTAACAATTAACCATGCAAGGACTGGATTTCATGATTAGTCGGATTATTTGTCAGAAGGTAGATTGAGCTAATTATAAATGAATGAAGATAAAGGCCATTTAAACTGAGGTACCTTAAATCCGACACGTTGTCCGGCTAAGAAAGAATTCTTGCTTCTGTGGCAAATGGAACACATCCAACTGGGTTTTCCTCGAGTTCTTAGCGGATGTGACGTGTTTCCTTCACTGCTTTAACGCCGCCCTGCAGATGACCTTATCAGCCAGCGTGCCTCCCACTCCCCCGAGCAGAGGAGGAGTGCCGTTAGTGCCCTCCCCACCCCACCTCCTCTCTCTGCCAGCTGATCCTCGTCTCTGTCACGGTCTCTGTTATCGTCCCTGTAGGAGACGCAGAGGCCCTGCAGTCTTTTAATTAAGGCTGCGTGTGGCTCTCTGGATTAAGGGTCTTAGCCTGTGATCGGAAGGTCACTGGTTCAAGCCCAGCCTCGGGCAGAACAGCCACAGAGAGCAAGATGGGGTAGGCGAAAAGAGAATTTCCCCAGGGGGATCAAAGTGTCATTTATTATTATTATTATTAAAGCATAATGAAATTTTTTGTTTGGTATTTTGAGGATAACTGATGAAAGCCTTGTTTTAGTTATCGGCTCCTTGTAACTGGAACTGGACTTTGATTTGAACAGCAGCCAGCATAGTCATTAATCATCGTGACAGGGGCGGGCTGCTCCGGCCTGGGTGGGGGGGGGCATGCCCCTCCCCCTGGGCTTCCTTCCAGGGTGGCTCTGTGATATAGAAGCTGTCCTTCCCTGCTGGTTTTCCCGTGCCTGTGCCGTGCTCTTTGGGATGGTACTCCATCTCTGTGATTCCTGTTTTCACTGGAGGCTCCCCACACCGATACTGCCCAGTTCAGTCAGTCCATGAACTCCTTTACCCCTGTTACCTAAGGAAGCCCTGCTGAAAGGGGAGTGGCCTGGCTGACGGCACTCATGGTGGGGGGAGGGGCACTGTGTGTGATGCTGGACCCGATGGGGGGAGCTTTGGTGAAACAGGGTGCGGCAGGGGAGCTGCGACAGGCGGCTGTCCTGACCAGTGGCTTTTCAGGGATTTTTTGTTGTTGTTTTTGTTGTATAATTGTCCCCCAAGCCGTAAGGAACCTGCTTCAGGCATTAAGGTGATTGGAGGGGGGGACAAAAACATGCTGACCAGGATTTATAGTGCTTGTATCTCCTAGATCAGGGATGTCGAACTGCAGTCCTGGGGGGCTGGAGCCCTGTGTGGGTTTTAGTTCTTTCCTTGTACCGCAAATGAATCGGCTCAAGAGATGTGTGGTAATTAGCACCAGGAGTTGAATCACATGTGTTATATGAGGGGAAACCCAACAATGTGCAGGGCTCCAGCCCCCCAAGACTGGGGTTCGACACCCCTGTCTTAGCTGAACCTTTTTGCTTACATGACGGCTTCTGAGAGGTTATAGAATAGGCTGTAGCTTGGGGGCAGGCTGCTGCAACAGCAGGCATGTGGGAGGGTGCTTAGCAGTTTAATTCAAAAAGTCGTTATTTCAGGAATGGTTAGTGTCCACCTACTGTATGTGAATTTGCAAAGATGACTATTATAACAATAAGAGAATATTAATGGTGAATATTATAGCAAAAGTACTTCTAATCTACATGTCAGGTGACCGTAATCAGTGTAACTTCAGTGAAATGGCAGGTGAAATTTACTGCTGGTGATTAAATCCCTCCCGCCCATCTTTTTTTAAATGCAATGTTTTATTCTTCAGTGCCCCATAACAGTTGTGTAAAAGGGACATGTCACAAAGGTACAGCCTCCGGAAACCCCCCCAGTAGGGCCCCATCTGAGTGCGACTGGTTATGCAAGGAGTTTTTGCCTAGTTCCTGGGTGCTGCCCACTAGCTTGATTTAATCAGCACTTGGAAGGGATTCAGTGAATGGGAATGCAGTGAGAAGCCTGCGCAACAAGCAACACGCTCACCCTGTTAGCCAGCGAGCGAGCGAGCAGAGCCGGGATACAGCACGGAGGAGTCTTTCACACACGCAGCCTGACACGTGCCCAGGTGACTCGGGTGCTTGGGTGTCTGCCCCTACTGACGGGGGACAGGCTGTGGCCCTGGGGAGTACCTCCTGCTAATGTGAGCCATGTTGCTCTTGGATGACTCCGAGTCCTTCGCAGGTAGGGGTCATGTAAACGGGCGGGGGGCCCGGTGGAAGCCACTCCTCACACGGTGGCAACAATCAGTGTGGTTACTGGGAGTGGTTACTTATGGTCTGCTGCTGCTTCTTTCCAAAGTAATTTACAGTGACATTAATTTTAATCCTTAATTGCAATTCCTTATAGTTTTGGGTAATACTAGTAAAGTTTGCATGGACATGGTGAGACAGTCTGCTTGAGGTCGGCTTCGTTCAGGCTTTTGTAAGTCTGTGTGTCTATCTCAGTTTTGTGTTGGAGGTTTTCTGCAGCACTGAGATGTCAGAGCCGCGCGCCTTTTGCGTGACCTTCACTTCCAAGTAGCATGATCCTCCTGCTCCTCCTGACAGATAGTTACCATGGCAGCATGTGAAGTTTAGCTGGGAGGGGTGTTTTGGTATCTGCACGTCTGGCGGTGACCCCGTTAATGTTTTAACCTCACACGAGGTTCAGCCGTCTCACTGGCGTTTCCTTGGGAGTCGGTGAGACTTGTCCTGCAGTGCCCCTTACCCAGCGCGCCACTTATCTCTGGGTGACACACTGGCCTACTGAATTCTCCCCGCGCCAGCGGAAGCCCTCTGTAGACTGCTTTCCCCTCAATGGTGCTTAAAAGCATATTAACGGGCTGTCAAGTATTTTTACAAATTGACACTGAATCTTGAAACGTCTTTTGAGATGTGCTTTGGCTTTTTTTTCGTCACCGTGTGTAATGACCCTCTTGTGATGGTTTCAGCATCAAGTGTTGGTTACTTTAGGAAGCTTTTTTTCCATGAGCCCCACAGAAGGGCCAACTTGGTGTGGGCACCAGAAATGGTTGGTTGTCTTTGAATGTAAACGCTGTCTGCATGAGCACATGGGCTAACGTGCTCGCTAACCACGCCGTACGTTTCGAGCTAACGTTACATAACCCCACGCCTGCTCTTATGTAAACGGCCCTTTGGTTGCATTGGATCCATTGTGCAGGCTGGGCTTTGTGTCGTCCCTTGTGGTGAACAGCAGAAAATTGGGAGAACTTGGAGGTGGGCTGCTGGGTGGGAGGTTACCTCTACTTGAGGCCGATTGTCAGCACTGTAATGAATGCTTTGGGTCAAAGCTGGGAGGGAGAGAGGGACAGGGGTGCCGATCTGTGAGTTTACATTTTAACTGCGTTTGAAACTCATTTTTTGTATGGCATTGTCCAGTGATTATATGTGTGTGTGTCAGTCTGTACAGTTTATTGCTAGCTTGCTTTGTTTATGCATACATGTATATCAGGATTCCACATCTTGATTTCACTCATTTGTTGCTTTCACTGCTGCATCCACCTTAATTTTGGAATTTACTATTAGTGAGCTTGGGGTGACAAACTGAAGGCACGCCCTTACCCCTGTGAACCCACGTAACCTTGACCATGCGCTCGCTGGTCACCAGGCAGCAGTATGCCGGTTCATGCCTCAGCATTCTGTTGTTGTCATGCATCTGTCCCTTTGGACTGCTAGCCAACTAAACATAAATATAGCAAGTTCCATTAAACATCTAGTGGAATAGGGGGTGAAGGTGGAGTTCCTTAATTAAGGGTCCAAAGCATGAAGTGTTCTGGAACCTTATTGTTTGCATTTGTGATTGTTTTTGTTTACTCATGGCTGGGAGAATATGCAGGGTGATTGTAATGTAACTGACTCTTTATGGTGCATATGACAAAGTCTTGAATCTTGAATGCTGAAGGTGAACATACTTCAGAGCATTTCTCATGCCACTGGAGTCATAAACAGTGTTTGAATTGTTGTACAGGCATTAGCTGCATTTGCAGAGTATGGGTGAGAATGTTTCTGTTTGGCTGTCAAAGCTTTAAAAAATAATGTCAGCCTACAAATCTGATGCCAAAAGGAAGAGTACTAATTGAGTAGAATGTGAAAATGAAAGATCTCCTCCCCTAGCATGGATTAGTTGTGTATTATGAGGTTCTGTTTCAGTGTCACGGGCGTTAATGATAGGCGAGCCGGTTTAAGCAGGACATCTTGTACCTTTCTTCAGCCTACTCTGCCAGAAATTAGGACATGGCTTGAACATTTAGAACGCATCTCTCTGAGGTGGGGGGGGGGTGCCTTGAAGGGCTTCTTAAACACACATTGATGGGTGATTTCATAGTATTGTCTATCATTCCTGCCCTATATGGGTTTAATGCAATATCATTGTAGATATCTAGGGATTGCATCAACTGGTCTGGTGATACTTAAATTTTTCCTCATATTTTATGGATAAATGGAATGATGAGATGGGAAGCTCTCCAAAGTGTGTGTCTGCTTGAGCGTGCATGTTTTGGTTGTTGTTGGGCCAGTACTGTAACAGACTAGTGACAATGTTATCTGGACATGTGAGAAGACATATTACATGCAGAGCGATGAGCACCTTAGAGTGATTATGGGTGTGAACCGGTTTAACACTGCCTCAGTGTTAACAGGGCAGGATGCCCCCCTTGGGATCGGAAACGAATCTGTCAGTTCTCAGAGCCCTTTCTTCTTGCGTCTGTGGTCTGCAGGGCCCCCAGGCAACACCTGGAAGTGGGTCGTGGCTTAGTGTTATCGCTGTCTTGTCGGCTCGGTGTGCAGCTGCGGAGACTTGTGGATCAGCTGTCGGAGCGTCAGTTCGGGGTGATGAGTCATCGGGGGGAGCAGCCTCTAGTCCGTCCAACACCAACTTCTCTACTTGATCGAGTGTAATCTGATTACTTTGTTTTGGAGGAGGCTGCCCCCCCCCCCCCACACACCTTTTGTTAGATACAACTCAATTGTTAATGCTTTTAGCAAGTCTTACCTGTTTCAGCTCTGCTTCACTTCCTCTTGTCGCCCAGTCATTTGCTGTCATGTTGTATCATTTTTGAGACCTGTCTTCTGAGCAGAGCCCAATACCGTATATAAATTGCTCCTGTCTGCAGCCCTGTAGGTCCATCATCACAAGCCCTTTGGCAGCAGCAGTATGTAGGTCTGGCCCAAGGAGCACTGTGTTCCGGGTCTGGTACCAATTCTGTGTTAACAACAGTATTATCACACTACAGTGACCGAGTCAGCACGAAAGCTGCATCTTTTCAGCTGTGTGCTACAGTGATCAAACCCGTCACAGGAGCCCTCCGAGGTCCCCTGAACGGCCCGTATGCCCAACAAGGTTCCATAGTCTTAGCGCTTACGCAAATGGAAAGCACGGCGACGCAGTCACAGCTGGGGGGTGACACTGAAGCTCTGAAGTGCTGTTATATAAATGAGCATGGTCAGGTTATGTAACCTGTGGCTTCTGGAAAACTGCTCCCCCAAGGAGAAGGTTAGGGAAAAGGGGCTGCTCACAGTTTACGTAAAACTTATGTTCCTCGAAGGCGGAATGTGGAGTATTTGTCTTTCTAATAAAAGCATGATTGGCTTTCCGTTCATATTTATGCTTTTCAGAGGTCTGAGGGACTGTAGGTTTCTTGTAAATAAAGCTGCTAGTATTTGTCTCTGCTCTAACGGCACATTTTTGAGGTTATAAAAAGTAGCTGGAAGCACTTTTCAATTAAGAAAAGGCCATTTTATGTAAATACTAACTGGTTAGCGACTGAAACTTGCCAGTTGGTCTAGCATCATCTTTGGCATGATCGTTGTAATTTATTCAATGCTGCACACTCAGTGTATTCTGCTTTTAGAGACTGTGTGCTTCCTTTTGAAGTGCCTGTTTCTTATGCTTTTCTGCTTTATTGAAAAACCCCCGTTGGGGGGGGGGGGGGTACTTTCAGTTGCTGATGCGTAGGACTTTCGGCCGCTTCGTTTTTTACGTGTCTGCTGTGATGCGTGCGTCCCTGTGTTATGTAACGTCCGTGGTTACCAGCGCAGCACCGCGTGGTTCCTACCTTCTCTCTCAGGCTTTCTCTCATTACTGGACTCATGCCGTCGTCGTTTTCAAGGATCCGTGCCAGGCGGCCCGGAAGCAGGCAAGAAAACGGATATTCATCTCTCTCTCCCTCTCTCTCTCCTCCTGCATTTTTTCCCCCCCCCAAGGTTCCTAGGGTGTTTTGCTTCCTGAGTCTGAGAAAGAAGTGAAATGGAACCTGTGATTATGTAACGACGTGTTATGTAATTCAGCCATCGCCTGATCCCCGGCACATGGAGGCCAGTGGAACGCTTAGTGTCACCTTCCAACTGCTTATTTCCTTTAAAGTAACCCAGCTGTCCTTGAAATGGCCCGGAATCACGATGGCGCTTTTCTTTACTTCACCTTCCTATTTTCATGCATTTATATGCATCCCTCTATTGAGCTTTCTGTTTATACTCACCTTCATGGCAAAATATATAAGCATTAAACAGACAGAATTGGTGTGACATCATGTTCTGTGTTTTAGGTCAGTTAACTATGAAATCTCATCACCATTAACAAGTATGACATTGTATTGGATGATATTATCAGAGATTATTTTGATAATGAATCTTAAGTACATAGTCTTAATTCTGATCATTTTTGGAAATGTTGCATAAATAAAATATTCACCTTATTTGAATGCAGTTTTTTTTCTCTAGTTTGTGCTATAGTTTTGTATTTATATTTTGTTATAGAATTAACTTTTTGTCCAGCTTTTAAACAAACTATGTTGGTGATCTTCGGTGATTCAAGAAACTAAGTAGAAAGGTGCTGGATTTAGCCTCTCACCTTTTTGTGATGTTTCAGTGTTGCGGGCAGATGGGCATTTATGAAAGTCCATTAACTTGGGTCACTCAGGTTTTTTTCTCCTGTTGTCCAAATCAAAGGAGTAGCCTGCATGTGCTGTTAATATGATTATAGGTCTGCTTATGTAAGGTCTTGATGTTCCGCTGATGGCGAGAGCTATTTCTGGAACAAAGGGAAGAGCGAGAGCTGTCCCAGCCCCAATTAGCGCCAGTCAGCCAAACCTCTCGCCTTCCGCAGGGCACAATTTTGCCTGCCTTAGCTGACATATGTAGGTATTGTTGCTTTTCCGTCGAGTTATATAAGTGTTCTGCAGAGTAAAGAGGGCGCCTGGTGATCTCAGCCCTATGAACATTGAAGTCCCTATTGGACTCCCCTAACCGGTCCTGAGCACCTGTAGGGAGGGAACTCTTCCTCTTAGGGCATATAATCCTGCTGTCAGTCATTTCAGTCATTAGATACCAGTTTGGTACCTTCTATAAGCTTCTTTACATACAGGGGGTTTGTTTCTGTTTATTTTAGGTTATTAATTTAGTGTTTATTCATTTCACTTCGTGGTCCCTCCCTTTCTTGGATTGGATGTCGTCCTGGTAAGTAATCCCTGCTGTATGATGTACATGTGAAGAGCTGGTTCATCTTGACCCATGTCTATGATTCCATGGCTGTTTAATTGTGCGTCTTGCCATTCCTGCATTTTCTCCCTCTCCCCTTGTCCCATGCAGAGCATCCTCAGCGGACCTCTTTCAGCGCAGAGAATGAAGCCCAGGGAGGGGACACCTTGGGGTGGCAGGGCACCCCACCATCTACCTCACCGTCAGGAGAGGCCTCATCGCGGCCCTCGTCACGGCCCTCGTCGCGGCCCTCCTCCCAGCCAGACAGCCACAGCTCGATCTCCCTTGGCAGCACCAAGAAGAGGATCTCTAAGCCGGCCCATATGAGAAGGAACATTCGGTAATCTCTTTGATCGTGCTTCATTTGTCTTCGTGACCACCTTATTTGATTGTAAATAATGACTCGTTCGTTAATTTTATTTATTGTACACACCGGTAAAAAACTTGCCTTGCTCTTGACTTGTGGTTTTTTGACCCCCACCCCCCTGCTTTCCATTGTTCAGCAAGATCTTGCGAGAGCAACAGTTAGAAGCAGTAACCAAAGCTGCCCAGCATGAGGAGTTGGAGAGGCGGAAGAGGCTAGAGCAGCAACGGAAGGACTTCCCAGTGCCTCTCCCAGAGCTTGCACAAGGTGCCCGGAGCATGAGGCCCCCAAGAGCTAAGGATGGAGCGCAGAAAGCTTGTACTTAGAATAGCAGTTTCCTTCAGGAGGGTTTGGTGCTGGTGCTTAAGTCCACTGAGAAACCATAATATGTCTACATTGGAAAAGCATGAATGCAAATCAGTGCATAGCTCTAAGCAGATTTGTCTTTTTTCTTGTAGATGTACAAGAAATTAGTCAGTATGTGCTCCTTCCTCCTTATGTACCCACTGGTCTATATCTCTTCCTGCTTCTTCCTCAAGGGGATGGTGTTCTGAGGCTGGCAGATGTACCCCAGAGCATATCATCAACCCCGGTCACTAAGCAGGAGGTCATCTGCCTGGACAGCAGTGCCAGCGCCAGTGAGGATGATACCGGGGGTCCGTTGATCAAGGCCACCAAGGATGGTGAGTGCTTTCTGTCTGAGGGGCGTGGCTTTCTGTCTGCCTGATGTGGCTTTCTGTCTGAGGGGCGCGTGGCTTTCTGTCTGAGGGGGCTTGGCTACTTGCGTTGATGTATTATGGGATCTTTCTGAACAGAAAATATTCTGTCATTTGTATATATGAGCAGAAACTAGTTGTGTAAATTGTTGACTCCAAGGTGATTCAATTTGATTATGATTACTGACGGAACGATTCGATGCATTGGAAATCTCTATCACAGTTTAATTCTATTAATGAATTTGGTTATTTTGATAACCTAAGCTCTTCTAAGTAGGGGGTGGCATGGTGGTGCAGTGGTTAGCACTGTTGCCTCATACCTCTGGGACCCGGGTTCGAGTCTCCGCCTAGGTCACATGTGTCGTCGTGGGGTTTCCTCCGGGTACTCCGGTTTCCCCCTACAGTCCACAAACATGCTGAGGCTAATTGGAGTTGCTAAATTGCCCGTAGGTGTGCATGTGTGAGTGAATGGTGTGTGAGTGTGCCCATGCAACCCATGCATGGGTTGGCCCCCCATCCTGGGTTGTTCCCTGCCTAGTTCCCATTGCTTCCGGGATAGGCTCCGGACCCCCCGCAATTCACCATTCAACATTTTGGAAATTCACATGCCAGTTCAGCTACTTTGTGCATCTATCCAAATGCAAAAGCGCACAACCAGGAAGTAGGACTACAGTGGTAACCGCTTATAGTGATCATGTCTGTCTGGGTGAAATTGAAGCGGATGATCATTATAACTGATTTTTTATTTTTTCCTTTGTCTCAAGCAGATTACTATCTGATTGACATTTGTGTGTATGTGTGCGTGTATGTGTGTGTATAATATATATATATATATATTTTATTATATGAATATAAGATAATAGGACGGACGGCGTTGCTATTAACTTAATTTTATTGATGATTTCAAAATACAGTACAGCTGTTTCGAACGCTTCTCAAATAAATTAAATTGCTGAACTATGTGTAATTCAAATACGCTATAATACAGTACTGTACATAACATTATATTCAATTTTATTTATACAGTGCATTTTCACATTTTACTAAAGTGCATCTTTACACCCCCAGCACAAGTATCTAGGACTTCTTTGTTTTCCGTAGACTTTTTACATGCATGTGTGTGTAGGAACTTCGGGGTCAGCCAGCATGCAGCAGTTGAGCTTAAGGGATTCCTAATATTTATTCTGCTGATCTTAACATCCAAGCTCAGGATTTTCAGTGTCCCACTGAACTACACTGAGCTCCAGTGCATTTCCTGTTGGCCAAATCAAATCACAATCTGCAACAATGTACCAAATGAATCCCACCAGTTTCTCCCTAATAGAGAAGTCCTTCATAAGAGATGGGAATAACTGGGTGTAGAGACAGAAGCATTAAAATTGGGCCATTAGAACAAGTGTCATTTAATCCTGATTACCAACAAGTTGTAACCTGCAGACATTTTTATCCTGGGTTATGTAAGTGGTCCCCAGACCGTAATCCCTGCTTGTGTAACTAGCCATTCAAATGAGTTGCATAAGTGTTCTCTTTTGTGGTTGATCATTAAATGTTGGCGTGTCTTGTTATGTGACTGTCAGGTAGCTAACACTTACACACGCGCCCGCCAAGACTGAGAGCCTGCTAATATACACACTGGCTGCTAAAACTAGTACTGCTGCAGAACTGCTAAACACTCATTTAAGGGCTATTGTATGTGTGAAGATTAAATTTGATTTGACCTGGTTTCCTTACTTGAGCTGGGTCTGTATTTGGGGTGTTCCTGTATGGCTGTTTGCCCATTTCTGGTGGCACCAAGCAGATTGTGAATATCTGAATATCAGACGTGATCGAGCTGAGCTCCGGAGAGGATGACACCCCGCAGATCAGTGATGGTACCAACGGGGAGGAAGACAGGGCGGGGACACCGGGCACCGAGGAGAGCAGCGGGGCCCATGTCAACGACGCGCTCAACCAGCCCGACGCAGAGGGCCGAGTCCTGGTCAACATCAACCATCCCTCCAACGAGAGGGACCTCTACCTGGTTCCACAGATCACCAGGGTGGTCAAGCCCCACCAGGTTCAAAGACCTTCTCTGGTTTATCATAACTGTATACCTCTGTTTCAGATTCATTTCAAAGGCATTCATTTTGGTTACACATTTTCTTTTGCGTCGCTTGAGCTGGGGCTCCAGAAAAGTTGTGACAGCTTGTATGAACCCTTGAATGAGCCTGTATGAACCCTTCCTATTTCCTCCCCTCCTAGATCGGCGGGATCCGCTTCCTGTACGATAACCTGGTGGAATCGCTGGAGAGGTACAGGACCAGCAGTGGCTTTGGCTGCATCCTGGCCCACAGCATGGGTCTGGGGAAAACCCTGCAGGTCATCTCCTTCGTGGACATCCTGCTCCGCCACACCGGAGCTCACACTGTGCTGGCTATTGTCCCCGTGAGTGTTCCTTTGTGCCACTGTGCTGCCCAGTAGCCCGTCCTCGTGCACATCGCCCCCCCCCCGGCTGAGCCTCCCTTCTGTGACATCCCAGGTGAACACGCTACAGAACTGGCTCGCAGAATTCAACATGTGGCTACCAGCCCCTGAAGCCCTGCTCCCAGGGAGCAGCCCCGCCGACGTGCTGCCTCGGACCTTCAAAGTGCACATCCTTAACGATGAACATAAGTAGGTGCCCCACATCTCAGAACGCTGCCACTCTGCAGCCTCAGCTCCTGCTAATAAGTTAATTTTACAGCATTGGAACTCTACTGTCCATTTTGATGATGTTTTTGTCGTATTCAACCCAAATTAACAGGTGCTGAGAGAAAAAACAGCATAGGCCAACATGGTTTGGTGCTGGTGTAGCTGGTGGAGCAGCATAGCTATGCTGGTCTTCCTGCACATGAAGCTGGTCCACCAGTAATATTTCTTAATGACGCTGCTCCACCGGTAGTAAAATGCAAAAAATGCTGGTATAACCAACATGCATTATTCTGGTCATGCTGGTAACCAGCTATGCCGGTCTATGCTGTTTTCAGCAGGGCATTTCATTGAATTTGGTTTTGTCTGCCGAGTGATGTAGTATCATTCAGAGGTAGAAAGTTCAGGTCCATAAAGTACAAATCCAGACCAAAGTTTTGTTTCAACCAACCAATTGATTTATCAAGAGTCACAATCACAAAGTAGGTATCTGGTTGGTTGAAACAAAATCTTGGTCTAGATTTCTACTTTATGGACCTGAACTTTCCATCTCTGGAATTATTGTACTGCAGTCTTATAAAAGTAATGCAACAGATAAGTAGCAATGATTCAGACGTAGGGGGTCGAGGTTTGGGGTGCCGTACGTATAGGCCCAGCACTACGGCGCTGACTTCCATGTGGTCTGCTTTTGCCCCAGGACCATGACCGCTCGTGCCAAAGTGATAGGTGATTGGTCAGTGGAGGGTGGTGTGCTCCTCATGGGGTACGAGATGTACCGCCTGCTGTCACTGAAGAAGAGCTTCGCCACCGGACGTAAGAAGAAGTCCAAGAAGCCGGCGGCACCGGTCATCATTGATCTGGACGAAGAAGACCGGCAGCAGGAGCTGCTGAAAGGTCCGAGCGACACTCTGGGCCCTTGGCTGTTTCTCACTATGTGTAGTTTCAGTACTCAAGAGCAGCACTCGGATGGAGGATGGTGATAATCCCAGAAAGTCGTTCTTGCCCCAGATATCAAGGATAGATAAAGTGGTTGCATCCCCACCGAACGAGACCAATCCCATGATTCATTGGCCCCCAGGATTGTTCTTGGGAGGCAAGTTAGCTTGACACCAATCTTGCCAAGATAATAAGTATGATCTTTGCATTCTTGGTATTGAGAAACCCCCCTTGACAGGCCATGTGAGATGGACTCACAATTCATGAGCAGCCTCATGTTCTTCATGAGATGATGTTTATTGCAGGCTGCTGTATGTTTAAAGACTCCATCCGTCTTCCAGCCATGTATCCAATACTGGGTCATGGGGGGTGGGCTAAAGAGTGTCCCAGGTAGTGAAATGGGTCCCTCTGGGAGTTAATTCGCAACATCAAATCAGTACCTGGTGGAGCTTGGTACGTTAGTACTGGATAGATTATATGGCGTGTAGCCTGTGCCCCCTGCATCATCCTGGGTAATGTTCAAGGCCAGGTCTCAAAGGACGGGACTTTTTTTTTTTTTTACTAGTGTTTCCCACCCCCTTTCTTGGGGTCTTTCAGGCGTGGAGAAAGCCCTGTCGCGGCCGGGCCCGGACGTGGTGATATGTGACGAGGGTCACCGGATCAAGAACTGCCACGCCAGCACGTCTCAGGCGCTGAAGAGCATCCGGTCGCGGCGGCGTGTGGTGCTGACCGGCTACCCGCTGCAGAACAACCTCATCGAGTACTGGTGCATGGTGGACTTCGTGCGGCCTGACTTTCTGGGCACGCGGCAGGAGTTCAGCAACATGTTCGAGCGACCCATCCTCAACGGGCAGTGCATGGACAGCACGCCACAGGATGTGCGCCTCATGCGTTACCGCAGCCACGTGCTGCACAGCCTGCTGGAGGGCTTCGTGCAGCGGTAAGCGGGGGGAGGGGGGGCACAGTGCATCCTTGTTCAACACAGAAGACGAGCATCCTGCCCACTGTAGACATATTTTGGAAGTTGTGCAATTAACCTTTTAGGCCATACTTTGCAGTTTGTTTCAGTAAAAGATTTCGGAATTTGATTTATTTTCACTTCATGCCATTGTTATGATTTGGTTCAGATATTTGGCTGTTATTGGTGATTTTGGTCCTGATTTGGTGTGTGCAGGGGGCTTGCCTGGTCATGTGCCTTGTTGCCATGGAAACGGGCCCCCCGGTCATTCACCTGTCTGTACTTGTCCCAGGCGAGGGCACGATGTGCTGAGGTGCCAGCTCCCCTCCAAGCAAGAGCATGTGATTCTGGTGCGCCTGTCGCCCATCCAGCGGGCTCTGTACACCGAGTTCATGAACCGCTTCCGGGAGGCCGGGAACAGCGGTTGGCTCAGCCTCAACCCGCTCAAGGCTTTCTGTGTCTGCTGCAAGGTGAGGCTGCCAGGAGGGCCGCTTGGCCTTTTCTGTTGGAAGCGCTTGGCAGATGATATGATCGGCAAGGAGGCTGAGGAGACTGGGGGGAACCTTGCTTAAGGTTCTGCAGAATTCACTCTTCATTTTTCTGTGTGCATTTATGAGCAGTGTTAGGGAAGTTACCCACAAAAGTAATCCATTATAGACACAGTTGGAAAGTTCAGGTGCAGAAATTACAAATTCAGAGATTTTGTTTCAACCAAGCAAATGAGTCTGACTGTCACTCTTTATACTCAACTGGTTGGTTGAATCAAGACCTCGATCTGAATTTTTACTTTCTGGACCTGAACTTTCCACCTCTGTCTGTAATGGATTACTTTTGTGAATGACTTTCCCAACACTGTAAATGAGTGAGTATTCCCTCACTGTATTTACAGATCTGGAACCACCCAGATGTTCTGTATGAAGCCCTGCAGAAGGAGAACCTGGCCAGTGAGCAGGACCTCGACCTGGATGACCTGAACAGTAACCGGTGCCCTGCACCCGGCCTGAAAGGGAAGCCGGCGGACTCGGCTAACAGCAGGTTTGGCGTGCCTGGGCTCGGCATCCTGCAAGAGAAGGCCAACCAAGTCATCACGTACGAATGGGTATGGCGCTCGCCCCTCTGTCTGCCGCTTCACACCCAGGGCAGAAGGTGTGCAGGGTTATTCCGTTACTCCTGTTGTGCTCTTTGTCAGGCAAAGGATATCATGGCCAACTACCAAACCGGGGTTCTGGAGAACTCTGCAAAGATGGTGCTGCTATTTCACCTGATCGACAAGAGCGTCAGCCAGAGGGACAAAGTTCTGGTCTTCAGGTGGGAAACCAGAATGTGAATTTGTGGGACTTCTGACTCAGAAGATGTGGTCTTGTGAAATGCTTCAATTACAAGCCCAAATACCCTTAAATAGCTCACAACCCGCCACTTGGATTAAAATAAGCGCCATGCCCCAGAAGTGATGTCACTCTTCACTGTAAATGCCAGTGACAGCCAGCAGCTCTCATAGGCTTCCTGTTGACTTCCGATTATGTCCCACCTCTTCCAGCTGTCCGGGTATTTGTTAGAGCCCTTTTGAATGTTAGCGTTCTCTCATTGTTGTCCCTTATCTCGTGTATGTGGATGTGCCATTTCAACCTCGGACGCTCACTGAACTTGCACGCCTCTGGCATCATCAGTCAGAGCTTGTCTACGCTGTCCGTAATCGAGGAGTTCCTGGTCAAAAGGCCGATGCCGCTAGGCAAAGCTAATGCAGAGGGCCAGAGCCAGAACTGGGTTCGCAACGTCAACTACTATAGTGAGTGTCACTCCTTCCCTATTGACTATTTCGAATAAGCTGTTCCTCTATTCCCGTCCGCCGTTCGCCAGCAGCGCTCCTCCATTCTGACTCTCTTCCTTGCATGGCTATAAAGAGCCATCCCTATACCTATACTGCCACCTGCTGTACATTTTCCACTTCATTTTCTTCATTCCGTTATAGCTATCCTTCATGCATTCTCATTTTATTTGTTGGATGGCAGTCTTAAAGCTGCCAGCTGTATATATATCTGTGTGTGTGTGTGTGTGTGTGTGTGTGTGTGTGTGTGCACGCTTGAGTACCTATTGTTAGTAATTCAGGGCTTCCAAGTTCTTGACCAGAAATTATATGGTAATTGCCTATCTTTGTAATAGGGCGAGGTGTTAATCACAGCAAGGGTGTCTGCTGGACGAGTGGGTAACGTCATGGATAATGTGAGGCTTTGGAGGGCTGCAGTGGAGTATTATTCAGAATGCGCCTCGAGTCATGTAGGTGCATTCAGTTGAGCTCGCGCTGCGTGGTTGGTCCCTGCAGGGCTGGATGGGAGCACGTCGGCATCCGAGAGGGAGCGTCTCATTAATCAGTTCAACGACCCCACGAACGATGCAGCGTGGCTATTCCTGCTCTCCACCAGGTCAGTATGGCCCCCACCCCTCCCCAAATCTGGCATGGCTGCATAGCTACTGTTTTGACAGGTACTCATGCAATGTGATTCAGAAGTGTGTGTGTGTGTGTGAGTGTGTGTGTGTGAGTGAGCGTGTGAGTGAGTGAGCGTGTGAGTGAGTGAGCGTGTGAGTGAGTGAGCGTGTGAGTGAGTGAGCGTGTGAGTGAGCGTGTGAGTGAGCGAGCGAGCGAGCCTGACAACACCAGGAATGTCATTTGTGGCCAGAAGGTAGTACGTTCAATACCCATGAGAAATGTGCTTCATGCTTCATTCAGGGGTGTAGATAGAAATTTTCAACCCCCTGGGAAATCGTCGTCTTTGGGGGTGATGTTGAGGGGGGGAATCCTCTAATGGGGAGTCTCCCTTGGTAGATTTCACCAGGCCCCCTGATACTAAATGTTGGGGGGCCCTATACAGTGCAGAGCCCCCCGAAACTGCCAGGTTGTCCGTGTCCCTCTGATACCCCTTTGTGAATTCCTTCTAAGACTGAAATTATTAGTGGACACTTTGGTGAATATACTGAGAAATTATAAGTGTATGAAATGAATGAATGAACTGCATTATACTTAAGCTAGTGTGCTGTGTGGCCTGCAGGGCAGGCTGCCTTGGCGTGAACCTGATCGGGGCCAGCCGGGTGGTGGTGTTCGATGCCTCGTGGAACCCGTGCCACGACGCACAGGCCGTCTGCAGGGTGTACCGATATGGCCAGAGGAAGCCCTGTCACATTTACCGCCTGGTGTGCGACTACACCTTGGAGAAGAAAATCTATGATCGGCAGATTTCCAAGCAGGGCATGTCCGGTAAGAGGTGTGGCTGCACAGGTGTGACGGGGAGACCTTTGTGCACTATACTATGACATGCCTTGTTTCCATGTGGTTTTTAAAGCAGTAAATCACTCTGGACCAGGACATTGTCACTTTTTCTATATAGTTGTGAACCCGGTGTGTACTGAGAAGTTGGAATTCTGTATATACCCTGCAAAAACATGCTGAGGTTAATTGAAGTTCCTAAATTACAAATCTGTGTGTTTGTGTGAGTGAGTGGTGTGTGACGGCTCTGTGATGGGTTTACACCCCAGCCTAGGCTGCTCCCGGCCTTGCATTTATAACCTCCAGGACAGGCTCCAGACCCCACGTGACCCTGAATAGGACAAGTGGTTTCAGAGGATGGATGGGTGGCGTCCAGGCCTAGACGTTGAAATTTGCATTTACCAGTGATATATTTAACCTGAAATGCTTGTGTTTAAGTTTGAGATGCACAAGCTATAAAGCTGTCTTCGATATCAACAAGCCCACTGTCACGCACCTAATTTAAAGTGGTTTTGTTAGCTGTTGTGCCCATGTGCCTGTAGTGATGTCATGCCCCTCTGTTCCCTGTTGTCCCAGACCGAGTGGTGGATGATCTGAACCCGGTGCTGAATTTCACTCGCCGGGAGGTGGAGTCCCTGCTGCACTTTGTGGAAGAAGAGCCTGATCCTCACCGGGTTCACCTGGACACCACAGGAGACCTGGAGACAGTCATCCAGCAGGCCTGCTTCCTCTACCCCCATCTTATCACCAAGGTACACACTCCCACTAACGAGTCATTCCTGAGTTTCCATGCAGAGAGGGTGCAAACAAACATGCATCAGCACATGGGCAGCATGCAATCTCACTCTTTTTTGTCTCCCATCAGCAACCCTTCCACCATGATTCGCTCCTGATGGACCGCAAGGAAATGAAGCTCACCAAAGCGGAGAAGAAGGCCGCTAAGAAGGGCTATGAGGACGAGAAGCGTGCCTCCGTGCCCTACACAAGACCCTCGTACGCACACTACTACCCAGCCAGCGACCAGAGCCTCACCAACATCCCCGCCTTCAGTCAACGCAACTGGTAGGGCACCAAAAATCCTTCCTGTGCCCTGCTCACTTTCCTCTGACACACACAGTATTATACTCACTGCTCCTCTCAGACATACTCACGGCAGTCTGTGATTCTCACTGCTCCTCTCAGACATACTCACGGCAGTCTGTGATTCTCACTGCTCCTCTCAGACATACTCACGGCAGTCTGTGATTCTCACTGCTCCTCTCAG
>JAODJX010000109.1:13453927-13486031 GCA_026776945.1 Isichthys henryi
GTGACCCAGGCGGGGATTCGAACCCAGGTCCCAGAGGTGTGAGGCGACAGTGCTAACCACTGCACCACCATGCCACCCCCCTTTCACCATGAACAATGAAATAAGTTTATATAACATAGTTCTTGAACGGTGTGCTTGTATCATATTTTATTTCACCCAGAATAAACTATGGGAACTTCATGACGTTCACTAAAAAGCCGCTCTGTGGATTTGTTTGGTTACCTACTTGATTAAGAATGAACACTTTCCAGAAATCATATGGAGGTATATGCGGAACGGATATGCAATCAAACATTAACTGTACAGTTCTATATAAAAATAAATCTGCATGAACTATTTTTACATATCGTACTTGATCATGTCAGGTAATCTTCCTGCATTTATATTCGTATATTCCTCTAAATTCTTATTTAAAAAAAGAACCAAATATTGTCAGTTATTCAGAAAACACATACCGATCGTTACAGCGTACCGATATCGACATTTATAGATTTACCGTATTTCTGTACTTGAGCACATTTATGCAGCATTTATTAACATTCGTTAGTGGCGTCGGTAACACTACTTGATGGGCCTCAAATAATGTAACCTAGTATTATGCTATTACTTCTGTATCAGTTAACCACAAACTAAGTCTTAGTTACATACGGATTTCATGTTAATCCATTATTAATGAATCATGACACGTTTTATCGAAAGTTAATATACTTGTTGCTATATTGTTAGTTCTGTAAAACTTTGCGAACTACTGAAGGAACTATACTTAAGGAACAAGTCATGAATAACAGAAGTTAAATACTGATCTCATCTTTGTCCATTATTAATGAATCACCATGCATCTAATTTCATCCCAATCAGTTACTATATTTGTTACTGTATCTATTAATTCTGTAAACCTTTGGGAACTATTGAGGGAACTACTGAAGGAGCAAGTAATGAATAACAAGTGAAATACTGATCTCATGTTTGTTCATCATTAATGAATCGTGATGCATCTTTTATCTCAAGTAGCAATTATATTTGTTCAGGATTTGTTCTTGCCTTGTACTTCAGTAGTAACTGAGTAATTAATAAGTATTTTGCAACGTCAAGTAAAGTGTTATCATAGTGTCTTTCTGTATTATTCACATTTTCGGAATATAAGCACGGAAAAAAATAACGCGACACAGTTTTATCTTAAGTAGACTCCACTTCCCATGAACCCACGGTGCTGACTTCTCGCGCACAAAGAACGCGTCGGTGACGTCGACAGCGCCAGCGTACGCCAGCGTAATGTTGGGAGTGCCTCGGAGTTTATATTGCATCGGGAAATGCATGAAATACGAATAATCCGACGGTGAAAGTCGGAATAAAGTTACCAAAGAACGGTCGGAAGCCTACATCATCTCGTTGTCATTTATTTGTTCAAGAAAGAACGGCCTGTCAGAGGAGTATTTACATTTTTCGGCCTGTTGCGAAGTGAAAATCCCCGACCCAGGGAGCAGTGGACGATGACTGGGCCGAGAAGAAGTGGATAGTCCTTAAGGCTGTGATTGCGAGTGGCCGCTTAGCTAAACAGCTGATAGACGGCAAGGTTAGTCGCGTCGTTTTAGAAACAACGGCTGGCTTTAAGACACACTTCAATCATTTGCATACGTGGAGATAGCTAGAACACCTGGTTTTGTTCCCGGCCGTTTAAAAGATTAACCTGGTTACCTAGATAAGTAGATGTAAGTATTTTTGCGACATATGTGTTCTTGGTAAAAGACCAAAGTTGAATCTTTTTGACATGTATATGTAGCGAGTCTGCGAACTCCGGCTTGATGACTGACCGGTGTGGAGCCAGGTTCTTAGACGATCTCGGAAATTTGTACCGTCCCTTAACCTCTTCCAAATACAAGTTGGACATAATAAGTGTCGAGTCGACAAATCGGGACAGGAGTCGTTTAGTCCAGCAGTCGATAGCTATGTCTAGCTACCGAACTTAACTACCTGTCAACATACGGTAATATGTCGCAAGTAAAAGAATAAGCACCGAGTGATCATGTAAGATTGTTCGGTGTCATACTAGTTTTCATTGATCACAGTTCGATAACCATTCGATAAGAGCAGAGAAGATGTGTAGAGAGACAGTACAGCTGGCCTCCATTAATCATCGTCACTCTCGGCCACATTAAATGATCGCTCTTAACTTTTATCTTCAGTTTTCTTAAGTTTTTTTTTTGCAGGTAGAACTTGATCCTTGATTCCACGCCGTCCGGTAAGCAAGTAACTGGTCGTTTACTAGTAACGTCTATTGCTTTGGATTCCTTTAACCTTGAACTTTGCTTTTCGTTTATTATCGGATCCTTTATTTTCAGTTCTCACTTTTGCATTTCTCGGCTACATAATCCCTTAACACGACACGGAACGGTCGGGAGACGGTTATATATTATACTCTGGAAATCCAGATATCAAACATGAACCGATACCTACCAGTGGCCAGACAACATTTTTTTGCCGCATTTGCCAGCACCAGCGTGGTGGTGAAGTCTATCTGTGCCACGGTCATATTGCTATACCTGCTATCCTGGGCGGTGGACACTGTATACGTTTTGGGGGTGACTCCCGGATACCTTTTCCCCCCTAATTTCTGGATCTGGACTCTAGTGACCCATGCGGTTGTGGAGCAGCACCTATGGGATGTTGTGGTCAGTATTGGCACCGTCATTGCTGCAGGCCGGCTTCTTGAGCCCCTGTGGGGAGCTTTGGAGCTGCTCATCTTTTTCGCTGTGGTGAATGTCGCCGTGGGGCTCCTGTCAGGTTTCTCCTACCTGCTCACCTACGTTGCGAGCTTTAATCTGGACTACCTGTTTGCAGTCCGGGTCCATGGGATGCTGGGCTTCCTCGGTGGAGTTCTGGTGGCTCTCAAACAGACCATGGGGGACTTGACGGTGCTCCGTGTCCCCCAAGTGAGGCTCAAGGTGGCCCCCATGCTGGTTCTGCTGTTGCTTGTCGTGTTGCGCCTTACGACGTTGCTAGAGACCACAGCCCCACTTGCAGCCTACGGCTTTGGCCTGCTTTCAGGCTGGGTCTACCTGCGCTTCTACCAGAAACACAGCAGAGGACGGGGAGACATGTCCGACCACTTTGCCTTTGCGTCCTTCTTCCCGGAGATTTTGCAGCCGGTGGTGGGTCTGCTGGCTGGCCTGGTGCACAGCATCTTGGTCAAGATCAAAGTTTGCCGCAAGATGGTTAAGCGCTACGACGTTGGAGCCCCCTCGTCTATCACCATCAGTCTGCCAGGGACTGACCCCCAGGATGCAGAAAGGAGAAGGTAGACCTCCCTCCATAGAACCTATCAAGTACTGCAGTGGTCTTACATAATGACTGTGTTTCACTGGGTTTGCAGTTATGCTCCCTAAACATAAATTATAAAATATTTATACAACACATAAGATGAGATGAAACTTTATTGATTCCCTTCAGTCAGATTTTTTTGTTTGCAGCAGCATGAAACACAGTTAGTTTACCACAAATAAATAAATACATAGATAGCATGATGATGCAGAATACAGTGCAGATGGTACAGGTGAGGCGAAACACGCCTTGTAAAAATGAGAGATGCACATCATTCATTCAGTCTCAGATAACAGACATTATCCTTGTGCTGCATTGTACAGTCCATATTTATCCTTGTCCATTGTAGATTAATATGGGATCTGCCTTATGGGGTCTTATGTTGTATATTGACAGCATATGCAGATTTTCATTATTCATTGGCATGTAGAAATGACCTAAAAATAGGAATTTGTACTGTGGTGTAGCATAATGTTTGCTTTGTTCCCTTTATTGGGTAAAATTAGAGATATGAAAGTGTTCTGTACCCAAATCACTTCACATATTATGCATCTATAATATGTATAAATTTGTAAGTAATAGGGTGGTAATGCTAGGGGTGATTATGATGATCTCTCACATGAAACTTGAACTGATCACAATAACACTGTATGGAAAAGCATGTTCTTGTTAACTTCTAGCTTAACCACTGTGCCGTATTGAGAAAAGCAATAGTTTTGTAGTTTGTTAAATGCCATCTCTCTACTGATTCGCAGGCAGTTGGCCCTGAAGGCCTTGAATGAGCGTCTGAAGAGGGTCGAGGACCAGTCAGCCTGGCCCAACATGGAAGACGAAGAGGAAGAGGAGGAGATTGTGGTGCGAGCAGATGCTGCTCTTCAGACAGAGAGGGAAACTTCACAGTCTGGGGGTGCCAGTTCCTCCCAGAGTCCAAATGGACAGGAATCGAGCATCATCAGCTTTGAAGATGCCCCTGGGAAACCCTAAGGATCACCATGGATACATGGTGTTGCGGCCGACATTACATCCCAAAAGCAACAGAAACATGAACTTACGGGAAGCAGCACACCAAGGCTGGATGGCAGAAGAGCTCCCCAAGTACACATGCACTCACAGGCTCGCTCATTGACACACGTTCATGTTGACCATAGCTGCTAAGAGCGAAGATGGTCCCCAACACAGATTTTTGTTATGACAATTAATTGACTTAATGGGCAACATGTAGAAAACATTGACCGCCCCACCCCCCCTTCTTTTTTTGCAGCTGTAGGGATTCTGGGATTTGGATTTTTGGACTTTTCTTGTTTTAAGCAAATGAGTCGAGTGGTTAGAGGCAAACTTCTCAGCCCTTCTTCTGAAGCTCATGGCAGAGTTGGTGTCTCACATTCAAGTCGCTCATAGTCCAATGGCTAGACTAACTCAAGAATTCTTTTGCCGAAATCCATTTCCTGCGTTTTGTCTCTGCTTAGGTAAACAGTCCGGAAGCCCCATGGTGTTTGGTGTGTACATCCATTTTTTTGTGCTTGAGTGGGCATGATAGTGTCTTAAGACTTTCCCTCCCCCCTTCCACAAAGAAATGACTTTATAAATACGCAATGTCATCCTTCATGTACCACATCTTGTTTTGTTCAGTTACTTTTTGAATTTAATTTCTATTTCAATAAATCTGCAAAGTTGTGAAATGTATGATTTAATGGTGTTGCTGATAATTTTGTGCCATCCTGGCTGATGTTTTTTCCCCTCCTCTTTCGGTGGATCACTTACTCCCTGGAGTACTTACTCAAATAGTTCCTACTTTATTTGTAATTCTAGGAATGGAGTGCACCCTCTACTGCCTTACTTTGATTTTTATTTCTTTTGCAGAATAGATTCTAAAAGGGGTTTGATATGAAAATCGTAGCTGGACTTGTGTCCATTCTGTTCCAGATGTGTTTTAGTGGTTAGGATGCCTGTGCCAACATGCCCTCAGTAGTCTCAGTAACTAAAGCACTGGAGTTTTCAGGTTATCCATAGTGTGCTTTCCATGCCTCTTTTGGATTCCGTATTGCTAAGAGCTCTTCTCCTCACTCGCGTGTTCCCTAAAGGTCGTAGAATGGTAATGTGTAGCGTCCCATCTAAACACGTAGATTGAGGAAATCCTGCTTTTTGTTTGTAAATATTCCACAGCTGAACAGAGAAGGGAGCTGTGTCCCTTCTTTAATTGTATTCTCACTGATTGTGAAAAGGCTGCAGTACCCAAAGCCAGACACTACATTTGGAATAGGTTTCTTTTTCTTTCTTTAAATGGAATAAAGAACCTTGTAATTGTATTGGCTTGTCTTGTCCAGTCTTTGGTCACAATACAAAATGCTGACATTTCTTCTTTCACAAAATTAGTTAATATATGATTTTTAATATTTTTCTAAGAGTACGGGATTGTAAAAAGTGATTCTAAAAATATTCCTATCATTTAATGTATTATGTGATGTAAATCTGAAGCTCAGAATGACTTTTCTGATGTGGGCACCATATGTTTATCAGTATTCAAACGCCATGGAAAGCTATAGGGTATCAAAGCATGACAACTTTGGTGTTTTAACCCGTAATTGGTGCAGTTATTGTGTTTTTACTTGGATTTGCACATTCAGAGCAATACCACTGAAAAACCACCAGATGTCAGTGTAACGCAAACAAAACTTGTAACTCACAACTTGTAACTTCTGCCTGTCATAATTTTAGTCAGCTTCTGGAGAGCATCGTCTATTAAGAGCAAAGAATAAAATCCTGTTTTTCTACTGACCTGGATTTCACTGTTTACATGCCAATTTCCATGTATTCATTAAAATTAGGATTTTATCTATAAAAGTTTCAGAAATTGAATGGCGAAATACTCCTAGTTATTAAACAAAAGATTTATATAATAACCCTAAAAGACACAGCAATACAATTTTCATTTTGTTGTATGTCAGTGGACTGTAGCTTGGGCAAAATAATTCCACAGAAGTAAACAATGCAATAGAAAAATGTCCTTAAGAACATTTCAGCTTCAATCTCTGAGAAACTTGCATAAAAATCATTCTGCTGTATCTCTCGTCAGAATTGGCAGGAAGCTGATGTGTTCAACCACAGAATGTGCAGCATGCCGTGACAGGAAGTAGCTTCTATACCCCTGAAACTCTTTGTATGTCTCCTCCATGCATTAGTCACTGTGCTGATCTTTAGATCTTAGTTTCTGAAACATACTCCATCTTAATTTACGTAGTGGCATCATATACAACGTAGGCCACATGGAATGAAAAAAAATATATATTTTTAAATTTAGAAATACCAACTCAATGTCATGAGGTATTCTTAGACATAAAATAAGTATTATAAATTACATATAACATTTTAGAAAATTATACATAAATGTTTTAATCATATGATCTTGTTCATACAAAAATACAAAAAATAAATTGAAATTCATAAACTGTAAGCCAATATTAAATCCCCTTCTATTAGTCATTCCTCATATATTTAATAATTAGATTTTTCCAAATGTGAGGATAATTAGACTATCAAACATTCTTGATTTTCACTCTTACAACTACAGATACATTTAGAAATGCAAAAATAAAGTCAAGTGTTTAAAATAGAAAACAACTTCACTCCGAAAGGGTTATTGAAATCATTATGGATATAAATTACAGTAATAATACTTAAAATACGTTAAGGCTGGAATTGTTTCTTGCCTATGTAGGAGTTAGTCACCTGGCTTATGATGACCAGACTGCTAAGGATGGGACAAAAGGCCAAAAAGTACCAAACCAAGCTCCGCACTGACGTAGTGAACCAAAGGGAGCACATGCCGAGCAGAAGGCTGCTACTCCCTAGCAGGTAAAGCACCAGCCCCGATGCGGCATGGTAGCGCTTCAGCTTAGCTAAAGACAGTCCCTTTATCAGCTTATGGTACATCAAAGAGACACCACCCACTGACTGAATCACTGCATAACATACTGCAACCAAGCCAAGCAAGCCATGCCAGGTGGAAAAATGTGACTTGCTATTCAGGTGCTTGTTATAGAAAATGGCAGATAACCCCAAAACTGCGCAGATGGCTGCTAGGGTTTGCAGGATCCAGTGGTAGCGGCCTTTGGTTTTGTGCGGTAGCTTCCCAACCAGTGAGCAGTCAGGGGAGAAGAGAAGCACAGCCTCTGTCATGAAGAATGAGAACTGACAGGGAATAAAAAAAAGGTTCAAACACAGAAGGACAACACTGAGTGCTCCGAATAAAATTCCTCACACATTTATTATACTTACAGCCAGTGACATCAAGAATGGATGCCAGGAAAACACACCTAGGAAAAGGTGATTATTAGTATGGAAATGCAGTGTCTCCATAACTACTTGGACAATAACATATTTTTTTGTATTGGCTTTGTACTTCTGTAGATGGGACAGTGATTATGACTATACATTTTCTGCTTTAATGTGAAGGCGTCTACATTTGCATTTGTATTGCGGCCCTTTCAGTGACTGGTTATTTCTATCGCCAGTGTTTTTCATTTCGTCATTACCTCAAGCATAAAGGAACTAGCCAAAGAGAAGATCAGAGGTACCAACATTTGAAGTTGGAGATTGTTGTTGTTTCGTCCCAACATAAGGAGCAAATAAGTCAATTTATAGAGGCTGTGGTGACAAAACGGTTTTGCTCAGGAATTCAAGGAGAAGGGCTGCTTCCCTCAAACTGGATAATATGGCTCTAACAGCACAGATGGCTTGTTCAGAAGGCGGCAGTCCCCTCAGGGCAGCCGTCCTCCACGGAGGCAAGGAGACCACGATTACGGTAAACCTATGTGATACTGATGCACGGTGGATCCTTGGTGGACTGTTATGTCACAAGGCTGGAGGTAGATCAGATATGCGTTCAGAAGCATCTTGTCTGCACAAAGTGAACCAAGCGTTTGGTGATGTATGTGGGTTATAGACTCCAGTCAGCCCATGACTACAACGGATATGCCACCAAATATTAAATATGATGCCTACATTGCAGCTTATGTTCATTTTTGCAATAGGGGAATTTTGTATAAAAATTGATTCAATTTCTATACTGTTTACCCGATAGAAAGGTTAACACATTCAAAGTTAAGCTGAAATTTGTCATCATATTATTTCAAAAAGCAACAAAAGAGTGTTACTGTTGAATATTTTTAAACTGCATCGTACATCAATATTCAAAATCCAATACAAAGACATACTTACTGGCACCGGGTCTGGCCAAAACCGCAATGCACACTGTAAACACTGTACACACGACATGGACTAGTACGCCACAAGCCAGTCTCATGTGGCCATAAAAGGTTCTCTCCCATTCTCTGGCCGGCACCATACTGTCTGTTTTCTGGAGCTTATTTCCGGTCAACTTGCGATAGTGTTGTCGAAAGTCACTGCGAAAACTGCTGGCGACGACGTTTCACGGACTTTGTCCGTACAAAATTAATACTCTTTCTCCACAGGGAGGCGCTCTAATGTGTTAAGGGTAAAACTTAAAGGGAATCTACTGTAGATGCTGAAATGCAGAAAATAAAAAGTGAAAAACAAAATTATGAACGCAAGCAGACATAAACACAACTGGAAATTGGAAATTGTAACGAGACCTATTTCCAATAAGTGATTTAGCGACGTAGATCATACTCTTTATTTAGCTTTATATATACAGCAACTCAAAGGTGTATAAATTTGAAATATAAAATCATTTGGCTTACGGCATACGAAGATAAAAGCGCATATTCACGCCTCCACTTCCTTTCATGTGTGGACAGCAGCCACTACACGAATATGATCATTCAAAATACACCCCGCCCACCAGAGAGCGGGGAAGTACTACGTGGCAGTTAAATATCTCACGTGATCAAGGACAGCACCAATCAAACGCCAAGAAAAGTTAAACACTTCCGGGGCAAATTGAATTCGCAATGACATATAGGGCAGTCTGTGTGTAATTGTGTGCAGACGTTTGTGATTTTATGTATTATTGTTTATCGTAAGCTTACTCCTGAAACAGTCTACCTGGAATTGTACAACCGAACATGTCTTAATGTCTCGCTTACTGTCACGTTCTTCGGATCCAGATATTTTGACGCCCCGCCTTTTAATAATCTAA
Organism: Isichthys henryi; assembly: GCA_026776945.1. Classification (NCBI taxonomy): domain Eukaryota; kingdom Metazoa; phylum Chordata; class Actinopteri; order Osteoglossiformes; family Mormyridae; genus Isichthys; species Isichthys henryi. The sequence goes on from JAODJX010000109.1 coordinate 13,463,364, forward strand.
ATAGAGAGGTTTTCAGTATGGTGTTTGGTTTAGATTTCTTATTTGGAACTATTTCGTATTATTTTATGGTTTGAAGTGTTTATGTTGAGATGATACTACACGAGGGTTTTTAATCTTTAACACATTAGCGGGATTAATCTTGAAACTGAACATAACGGATGAATTTGATTACAGCTGTCATGCTCTATGCAAACAGCCACAGCAAATAAATGGCCAACCGTTTTTATTTTAAGGTCGGATTTGGTGTATAAACGGATGATTATACTTTGAATGGTTACGCTTGCTTCGATACAAAGTTCTAAATCTTAAAAAATTGAATAATTCTGAATTTTTTAAAGTTATTGTTGTGCCGATAGGTTCTATTACAGGAAAATTATGGAGAATAATTGTCGAATAGAGTGCATATTTTTCAGTGAGTTTCACCCTACTTTGGGGCCAAAGATTACCTACCAGGTAAACCTTATGCGATATATACAGGAAGCTAGACAGCTATTTGCATAACCGTAAACTGGGTTGAACTTAATTTTGAAATAGGAATGGCTATGAAATACGTTGTTTATTAATGGCTTGTTTTGTGTAGGTTCCTGAAGAATATATTTCCAGAGAACTATTTGACACTGTGCAAGTTTACATCATTACAAAGCCTGACCTACAAAACAAGCTCATTACAGTGTGAGTACAGTACATTTTTGCATATTTTATGACATTTCATTAATTTGCATTATGTAGTGCTTATAATACAGTCACGTAACATGCAGATACAAGTGTATTTTTCACAAAATCAAGCTTGATTTTCATCCTTATCTAACAGCACGGCAATGGAAAAGAAGCTGATTGGCTGCCCTGTGTGCATCGAGCATAAGAAATACAGTCGCAATGCGCTGCTCTTCAATTTGGGCTTTGTGTGTGATGCTCAGGCAAAAACCTGCGCCTTGGAACCAATTGTGAAAAAGCTGTCTGGATATCTCACTACACTGGAGGTATTTCAGGCTTCAGTTATGTTTTATATTGGCTTAAACAGCACAGTTTAAAGGACCTTCACTTGGTCAAGTCAAGAATAGAATGAATAATCAATGCAGTAGAGCTAGTATAGTGGAGATTTGGGTCAAACTCACCTGATTGGATTTCTTGTTTATGTCTGGTCGTGTATATTTGCTGTAAGGCCTGTCTTATGAGAGAGATGTGCAGTGTAATGTTTTGGCATTCTGATCCATTGTGAAAAGTTATTCGTTAAACATATCATCAGTATCTCCAAAAAAAACCCACATTTTTTTTGTTCTGTGCTGCATTTGCTCAGTGACACCTTGAATCCCATTTTCATGCAGCTGGAAAGTGGTTTCATCTCCAATGAGGAGAGCAAACAGAAACTTATAGCCATTATGTCGACTCTGCTGGAGGAACTCAATGCCAAAGGAGCTTGTACCTTACCAATAGGTGTGTCTGCATCCCTGTGTGTGAGAGAATACATTATCCAGCACTGTTAGTCATAAACAGAAATACCTCTGTTTTACTGTTCATTCATTTATTCTGATTTTTATTTGTGATTCTGTTGTAGACGAGTCCAACACCATTCACCTGAAACTCATAGAGCTACGAAAGGATCCTATGATAGTGCAAGAGTATGATGTGCCGGTCTTCACTGAGTGCAAGGACCAGTTTATTAAGTCACAGTGGGACCTGACCACACAGCAGGTATTTTATTCACTAGTGTAACAGTGCACCACTCAGAAAAATCTTGTTCATGAAGAAGCATACGCAGATCTGTGGGGTGGCAAAGGAGGGCTGTGGTCAGCCTAGCCTGAAACTTGGCCACCCCCATCATGCGTGTGTTTTACTTAAATCAGACTTTGACTAAAAAACTCCTTTTGTTACGTAAATGTTTCACTGTGTCCCTGATGATATACTGATAAAGAATGAACTGATTGTGGTGATGAGCTAAGCATGTGCTCTCAGAACAGGAGCAATGCAGAAGTTTGGGAATTTTCTACTTGGTGTAAGCTTGTTACCTTAACTTCAAGAAATTGATATATTAAATGTGTGTTTGGTAATTTGATAATAACCGATGCCTGAATTATAAACAGTGTAGAGTTATAGCATTTAGGCACCTTAAATATTCCCTTATCTTCTAGATGCCTTATATGCATATTCAGATTTATTTGCCCCCCCAAAATGACCACCCCCCTGACATCCGCCACTGTGAAGAAGGTGCCCTTTTCACCAACTCGCAGGATCATTAAAGGTGTTATCTGTAGTGTTTTTTTTTTTTTTTATCGTTTGTCATTTTTGAATTGCAGATATTACCATATATCGATGGTTTCAGACACATCCAAAAGATTTCTGCAGAAGCTGATGTGGAATTGAATCTTGTCCGGATTGCTGTGCAAAATCTACTGTACGGTTTGTTTATTTATTAAGGAGTTTGAAAAAATATGTAGTTTGATCATTAGGTTCAAATTACCTTTTTGAATTCATGGAGAATGTTTCTTTTAACAGGTATTATGGGGTTGTAACGTTGGTTTCAATATTTCAGGTAAGAAGGGTCTGAGGGTTTTGCATGCTCTGCATTTGTAATGTGGCTCTTTCCTTCATAATGTTTTCTTTGCAGTATTCCAATGTGTACTGCACCACTCCCAAAGTGCACAATGTCATAGATGACAAATCCATTCAGGAGAAGTGTCTCACCTACGTCACCAAACCTGGTAAATCTGGGGAGTTTGAGTGATATATGTCTTTGATCGTCTTTCAGGGTAACACACATGCTTTTGTTACTGGGTGTGCTTTTCAGGGCAGAAGCGGGCCAGTCTCAGGGATGTATTCCAGTTGTACTGTGGGTTAAGCCCAGGCACCACAGTGCGCGACCTCTGCTCCCGGTATTCACAGCAGCTCCAGAGAGTCGATGAGAGGTCTGTCTGTTTGTGCTGCCATTATTTAGCAGCTTTAAATGTCTTCTCCTTTATCTTTGTGTATTCTAGAAGTATTATGAACTCTTAGATGCTGTATCATTAATCAAGTGACCACACCATAGTTTAACCAAAGAGGATACAAAATGATGCAAAACATGGACATCTGTCCAACAAATAATGTTAAGTGTACCTGCATCAAATGTAATATATTGTAATTTCTGTCATTTGTTGTGAATTGCATAAAATGGAATTCTTTCCGTAGGAAGCTGATCCAGTTTGGACTGATGAAGGGTCTAATTCGTAGGCTGCAGAAGTACCCAGTCAAAGTGGTTCGTGATGAGCGAAGTCGACCTCCCCGCCTCTATACTGGCTGCCATAGCTATGATGAGATCTGCTGCAAAACAGGTGGCTATCATGAGATCAAGTGTGTTTGGCTATAAGAAATACTTACTATGTAATTTACACAAAGCTCTCGAAAAAGTTTTGGCATGGAAAGTGTTTCATTTGACGTGTATTTTTTTATTTTAATTTTTTTGAAATGGGAATCTACTTAATGAACTGCTGTGTTGGTGCCTCCACAGGGATGAGCTACAGAGAGCTGGATGAACGACTGGAGAATGACCCCAATATCATCGTCTGCTGGAAATGACTCCAGTAATGCCGAACTGCATTATTAATTATTCAAAAAAGGTTTATTTGCCTGTAATTTTATGTTTTGTAATGTATGGAATTAATTAAAGCTAAATAAATCAATTTGCTGTCCACCTTGCATAACTGCTTATCCAGTGCCGGGGCACAGTGAGCCAAAAGCATATTCAGGAAACACGGCATGAGGCAGGGGATAACCTAAATAGGAGGAACCTCACACAAAGACAGGATAAACGTGCAGACTCCACACTTAACGCTAGGGCTGGAATCTAACTGACACCCTTGGTGATGTGAGATCATACTAATGTCCCTGATGCCACCTTAATGGGTATTATGATGGCATTGCGGCTTTCAGAATTTGACGAACATTTACACGTGTAGCTGTTTGCTGAAGGGCGGTATCGGAGTCGACGCGTTTGCGCATGCGTTTGTTGTCTGTAACCGTGGTGATTGCTATCTAAGTATAGGTGTTCCTTGCAGCTGCTGAAATCCTGCTCATAATGATGGATTCCTCAGCTTCTGTACTTTTCGCTGGAGAAGCCGAAGGTTATATACAAAGTTTGGAAACGTATTCGCTCAAAGATATAGGTAGTACACGGTAAGTGTACCTGGTAGCTAGTACGTCATAAATATTTATTGTATAAACGATTATATACACTACAGAAGAATTAGACATTTTAAGGCATATTAAAAGTAGATTGTGCGCAATAATAATAATATAAGAAGATGTGTGCGTTATTATAAACTTCGAGTAGGTTTTCGAGTATTGTGAAACATCTGATATATGCAACGACAGGTGGTTTATGCAGCATGAATACATCGAGAAACTCAACATGCAGGCGATCCTGAACGCCACGGCCATGCAGGACGAGTTTGTGAAAGATCAACTCGTATCGTTTGGAAAGGTGAAACGCGCCGTTTACGTAGACCTACTCACATAGAATACTTTGTCCAATCTAATCATTGCTAATGAATTATTCCCTTGGTAAATTTTGGAGAAATGCACTAATGGCTACGTACACGTGAACACCGGTCATTTGTCGCTGTTTTACAGTACGGTATTTTCCCGTAGATTCCCACGTTGATCCACGGAATGATCTCGATGGAGATTTGGAAGCAAAAAGTTTTTCCTATATTATGTCAGCTGCAAGACTTCAACCCGAAAAGCACTTTTCCTTTGTACATAGTGGTGAGTCAGTTTTCGATTATTCGTTTACATTCGACTATTAATATTTTGTCTTTCGTCACAGTTTATATGTGTATATAAGAATATACCATTTGACATAAGATAACCCACAGTTTACCGTGCTACCAGATTCACCATGAAGCTTCCATCATCAACTTGCTGGAAACAGTCATGTTTCACCAGGTTTGTACTCACAGCTTTCAGTTTCATTCAGAAAAAGAGTGCATTGTTTTCCTGTATATTCTGCTATAACATTTTTTGTGATATTTGCTACACTTGGTGATGAGTTCCTTGAATACAGTGAGGAATGTGCACGAACCCTCCAGTGACTGTATCTTCCTCATGCAACCCAGGAAGCATGTGAAGCAGCAGGGGACTCAGTACTGGACCTGATTGACTACTGCCACCGTAAACTGACTCTCCTGGCTGGAAGGAACGCCAGTGATGGAGGCACAGTCCCAGATAGAGTCACTTATACAGGAGATGCAAGCCACTCGTCTGTGCAGGTGTGAATCCAAGAAAGATTATTTTAGCCGTGTCTTTAAGGGCACCTGCCAGTATGGAGGCTAATAACATCTGTGGTTATAATAACAAGTAAGGCGGGCATCATTTTCTTAGCCATTTTATTTGTATTGATATGATCTAATCTGCTGCATCTAATTTGTTTTTCTAGGATCTGCAGAATCAGAATGTGGCAATAGAGTTTGAGATTTCCCTGAAGGCACTGTCTGTCCTTCGATACATTACTGATCATGTTCACAGGTAGTTCTTATCAAAGATGTTGCTTTTAACAGCCTTACTTTATATTGCAGCTTATCCAACCAAACATCTCAAAGCCAGTATAAGTTCCTTTTGCTGCCTGGCTTAGAAAAATGTGGTATAGAATTGTTCTGACTGCTTTGCTTTTGGAAGCATGATCTGAGATGTCCGAGACTACGCTGTGGTAACACCAATGATGATGATGTTTACTCTCCTGCTCCCTGTCTTCTGCAGTGTGAACCTTAGCGCTCTGCATCGCCTTCTGAGCACACACAACCTGCCCTGCGTTCTGGTCCGGCTTGTAGGGTGCTGCCCCTGGAGCCGGATCAACAAAGGTTCGCATGCTCTGTGGTTACACTTCAAATCACTCTGACAGGGTATTTTTACACAGTTCCTGCGTTTACTACCGTTTTGATTCAGTGTGAACAACCCACACTCATTGTCATATTCTAACGTCACTTTACATTCAGCCAGTATGCTTCCTCAAAATTTATGGAAACTGTTGCACAAAAAAAGTAATTTCTCTCAAGTTGCAATAATTCTAAACTTAGCAGGCCAAATGGAAAAGTATATTGATGGGAGATGGTGCCCGATTCCCAAAGAGGATCAGCTAAAGATGACCAAGCTGGATGGTCAGGTGTGGATTGCATTGTACAATCTGCTGCTGAGGCCGGAATGCCAGAGGAAATATGACTTCAACAGCTTCAACAAGAGCCAGCTCTTACGGGTACAGATGCTCATGCACTTCATATGAAATTCACATGGGTTTATTCTGGATACTCTGCATTTCTCATACAGTCCAAAGAAAACTTGCAGTTTGGTAAATTGGTGGCCCTGAATAGTGTGTGAATGTCCATCCATCCATATTCTGTAACCGCTTCCCCTATTCAGGGTTTCAGGGGCCCGGAGTCTATTCTGGAAGCTATGGGTGAAATACAAGAAACAATCCAGGATGGGGTGGAAACCCATCTCAGGGCACATTCACACACATTCACTCACACACCATTCACTCACACATGCACACCTACTGTATGGGCAATTTGGTAACTCCAATTAGCCTCTGCATGTTTTTTGACTGTGGGGATGGTGGGGTGGGGGGTGGGGACTAGAGTACCTGGAAGAAACCCCATCTGACATGGGGAGAACATCCACATTCAATACAGATTGAGCTATAGCAGAGACTCAAGCCGTGGAACCTTAATGTCTGGGATCTGTCTCCGTCTCACTGCGACTCTGTTCTGCAAGAAAGATAGATGTGCAATTTAAGGTAGATTATAATGTACAATTCAGTAGGAATTACAACCTGAAAGCAGTTTTAGAAATAGTCTATATGAATAAGGTGGCTTTATTAGAATTGATATATATTCCAAGTGATTGTTGGTTAGGAAGGATAAGTAAATCTTGCCAAAACAAAGTTAAATTATAATATGGGATTCAGATGAGCTTGTGATTAATAGCAGTTCTTTTGTATGTTTTTTTTCTTTGTCTTACTATAATGCATTCTGCTGTATTGCAGAAAATGTGATATAATACATGTGTGTTTTAGTAATTTAATTACTTCTCAGACCAGTTAAGCCAGGGGTGGCCAATCCTATCCGCAAAGGGATGTATGTGGGTATGTGGGTTTTCTCTGCAAATCCCTAATTAGGTCACTAATTAGAGGACTGATTGGCTGAAGAGTCCTCACACCTGGGTTTGACCAGCTGACCTACAGGTTATCCCAAAGTTAAATCATAGATCTTTGGTTCTTTAAACCATCCAACTGAGTGTATGTTTCTGTGGTTTATGAATAATTTTGAGAGTTGGTCCCAGATTTTTATTCTAAATTGATTTGGCGGTTGCAGCTTAGAGGTTTCCTGACGGAGGTCTTAATCGACCAGCTGCCCAATCTGAGTGAACTCCAGCGATTCCTCAGTCACCTCGCAGTGGTAGATCCTGCCCCCCCCAAAAAGGGCCTTATTCTGGAGCAGGTAAGCAGCAAAAAAATCATGAAATTGTCATTGAACCCTGATAAATGTAATTCATCAGTTTTAATGTTTGATGTTTCAGTGTTGCAATTTCTTTAATATTTTGACTTTCAGATTCCAGAAATGTGGAGTGACATCATGAACGAGAATGCATGCAAGTGGAAGGCCATTGCAAAGTTTCAGGTGAAACAAGCTTTTGACCCCTCTGAGGATGATCTCAGACGGCAGGCACACAGGTGAGACTAACATTGAAACTGCAGTAAGGAAAAGACTCCTAACTCTGTTAATGAGGCACACAGGTAGGACAAAAGAGGAACCTGTACAGTATGTACAGACAGCCATGACAAACACTCCTGGGCAAAAAGGGGTCAGAGCTTAATGTTGTGTAGTTTGGGTTTAGGACATTTTTTTCAAGAGTGTACATACTAATGTGAGAAATACACAGTGAAATCAGTTGAAGTAATTTAACTAAATGGTAGCAGTAGAGTAGAGTGCAGAGACACTTCACACTCAGACATATGAGGACTGTAGATGTACAGACAGTATTCTGTAAAAGCATTTTAATAAGTACGCAGATTTCTGAACACTATGGTCTATATTAATGATAATTATTGATTTAAGTACCAAATATTTAAAAATCCTGTTTATGGGAAAAATAATACACTCTTTTTCTCTTTATATTTTACCGATCAGGCTTTCTCAGACATACAATCTGGGTGTGATCGAGAGCCTCATCCCGGAGAAGCCCAAGTGTGGGTCCTGCGGTGTAGGGGCAGGGAAGCGCTGCTCGCGCTGTCAGAGCGAATGGTACTGCTGCAGGTAATTACTGGGGGGGGACCGGGGGGGGGCAGCTCTAGTGCTGCTGTGGGTCCAACAACTACTCCTGTAGCTGGGGGCGAAGGGCAGCAGGCCGACCACAAAAAGTATGGAGAACTCAAACATTATGGAATATGTGCTGTGTCATCATATAAAATCACATCTACAATCAAGGCCAAAAGTTTTGAGACTGACACAAATATTGTTTTTCACAAAGTTTGCTGCTTCAGTGTTTGTAGATCTTTTTCTCAGATGTTTCTATATGATACTGATATATAATTACATGCCAAAGACTTTTATTGACAATCACATTAAGTTTATGCAAAGAATCTGTATTTGCAGAGTTGGCCCTTCTTTTCCAAGGCCTCTGTGATTCGCCCTGACTGCTGTCAATCAACTTCTGGGCCAATCTTGACTGATGACAGCCCATTCTTTCATACTTAATGCTTTGCGTTTGTCAGAATTTGTGGGATTTTGTTTGTCCACCCGCCTCTTGAGGATTAACCACCAGTTCTCAATGGGATTAAGGTCTGGGGAGTTTTCTGGTCCTGGACCCAAAATGTCGATGTTTTGTTCTCCGAGCCACTTAGTTATCACTTTTGCCTTATGGCACGATGCTCCATCATGCCGGAAAAGTCATTGTTCATCACCAGACTGTTCTTGGATATTTGTGAGAAGTTGCTCTCGAAGGATGTTTTGGTCCCATTTGTTCTTAGGCAAAATTGTGAGTAAGCCCAGTCCCTTGGCTGAGAAGCAACTCCACACATGAATTATCTCAGGATGCTTTACTGTTGGCATAAAATGGGAATGATCCCTATTCCTTTTGGAGAATATCACTGTCCCTGGATGTTTTTCTTGAAGAGAAGTGGCGTCTTTGCTGCCCTTCTTGACACCAGGCCATCCTCCATAATTTTGTGCGTGCAGATGTATTCACACCTGCCTGCTGCCATTCCTGAGCAAGCTCTGCACTGGTGGTGCCCCAATCTTGCAGCTGAATCAACTTTAGGAGATGGTCCTGGCGCTTGCTGTACTTTTCTTGGGCGCCCTGAAGTCTCTTTCCTTGAAATTCTGGATGATCTGATAAATGGTTGATTTAGGCGCAGTGTTACTAACAGCAACATCCTTGACTGTGAAGCCCTTTTTGTGCAAAGCAATGATGACTGCATGTGTTTCCTTGTAGTTAACCATGGTTAACTGAGGAAGAACAATGATTTCTAGCATCCAGTCTGCTATTCTAACTCAATCAACATGACAGAATAATCTCCAGCCTTATCCTCATCAACACTCTCACCTGTGTTACCGAGAGAATCGCTGAAATGATGTCAGCAGGTCCTTTTGTGGCAGTGATGAAATGTAGTGTAAATGGATTCTTTGGGATTAAGTTCATTTTCGTGGCAAAGAGGGACTTTGCAATTAATTGCAATACATCTGATCACTCTTCATAACATTCTGGAGTTTATGGAAATTGCCATCATAAAAACTGAGGCAACAGACTGTAAAAATTAGTATTTGTGACGTTCTCAAAACTTTTGGCCACGACTGTATATGTATATTATTTAGTATATTATATAATGGTTCTGATATATATACTATATATATATTTTACTATGAAGAGAGGTGGGTAGTCCAGGTCCAGAGAGTAAAATTCCAGACCAAAATTTTGTTTCAACGAACCAGGTGAGTAACTCTGTGACTGTGACTCTGTATACACATACTGAGCAGAGTCGTACATTGGCTATGAGCAGCAGAGGGCACTAATACAGACAAGATGAGCAAAGAGAAAGAGATACTGAAGAACCACACGTGCTGGTAAGATGCTTGAGGTTTGACCAGCATTGAGTGTGAGCCCATGCCTTTGCCCTCCCTGCAGGGAATGCCAGGTGAAACACTGGCCAAAGCACAGGACGGCTTGTCAGCTGATGGCTGAAGCTACTGAAAAACTACAGAAGACCATAAATATAAACACATGAATTGTGAAGATTTAGACTGTTAAAAAAAAGGTACAGTCGAGAATCATCAGAAATTCAGAGCCCTTTCTATCTAGACATCATGAAGCTATATGCTGATTAGAGGTCTTTGACCACAAAATGAAGCCATTAATAGCAATTTTGGGTTATGAATGATTTATTAATATCACAAGGGCTATTAGTGTCTCTACACGGGCCCTAACTGAGGCCAGTGACTCAGCTTTAATATGAATATATTTCAGAGCATGATTTAACTTTTTTCGGTTAACTTCCATTTCTAGGTAATAAAGATGTTGGTGTTCATTCAATAATTAGTCAAAATGTTTCTTGGGATAACTTATTGAGATAGTTTGGAGGCTGCTTTTCACATTAAAACAGTCGAGACTGCTTCCGTGTTTTACTCCCAATTTTATTCATTACAAAACTCTGCTTTTGTGTTCTGTTGGTTATATTCTGACGATCACATCAACCATCTATCCATTCATCTTTGAGACATTTATCAAGTAGGCTACAGGGTCTTGGAGATGTTACACCAAGTTAAAGTTTACAAAAGAAATAAAATAAGGAAATCTTAAATACATTGCAGGGCTTCCTGCTGATTACTTGTTAATCTGGTCATTCTGTTACAGTTGGTTCACATACCAGATCCCCGATCTCCTTGTTTCTGAATTTCGACAGGTATTAGTAAAATCATTACTGAGAATCTGAGGTTTAGTCATCAGTAGGAAAGATTTTTCAGTTCTTTCCATTAAAAACAACAAATCGTCACTGCATTTAATAATTTAAAAAAAATGTATGCAAATATGTTCAGTTTGACGTTTTCACCAGCACATGTCAGAAGACTATGCATTGTCCTTTGTAAAAACAAAGACATTTCCATCTGGTGTTTGTTTACTTATTTATATATTTCTTTTATCTTAGCTAACATGACAGGAAATGAAATCCAATGACGTCTCCCTTTGAAATCGCACCAAATCTTACTGTCTCAGTCATATAACAGTTAACCGATTTTTCTTTCGTCCCAATCTTGCCCACCCCCAAACATTTCTAAATAAACTTGCCTTGGTGTTTAAGGAGGATCCTCACTGCAAAATAATTATATAATAATCATCATCTTTCAAGGCGAGTATCACGCTAAGCTCCGCTTTTTGTATTTGAGCTACCAAAACACAACATGCCGATTCGCTCATCTGCGCAATTAAACCAGCCTTTTTCCGTTCTGTCAATGGATGTTTATCTGGGTTCACACCTCCTTAACCACTCCTGTGGAAACTTCAGCAAAGACATCGGGGGACAGCGCTACTGGTTTTGAGTTCTGCTGGACTTATAACTAAAACGATCACTGCGGGCAAGGACGAAATATGCTGCGAAAACACTATTACCCCAATTGAATAGTTGTTTTTGTAAATATTCGGTTTACCGGAGGAGAGTGAAAATCCTGTTTGCATCCAGCAACATGCCGGAGTTTTCCTGAAAGTCAGTCCGCACCACTAGACAGCAAAAAAAAAAAAAGACAAAACATTTTCCCGAGCCGTCAGAGCGAGCTAAACTTTCAACATGACTATTTAAGAAAATGTTGAAGTGCAATTTAAGCTGCATTTGAGAAGCAAGCGACGTAGCGGCCAGACCAAGATTTGAAAAGCTGCATTGTGCTTCGCCGACTGATGGATCTGCCATTGTAACATCGGCATTTGGCGAAAGGGCTGCAGCGGCTCCCCAGCGCTCGGCGAGTCCGTCAGAGTCACCGGAACGGACGGCTCGGCACCGCCGCCGCGTTCGCACCAGATTCGCCTTTTCAGACTGTTAAAACACGGTGGCGTGGAGCCGGCTGGCAGCCGCACAGATGGCAGCTTTTCGGGAGGCCACCGCTTCGTGCTCCGTGACCTACATTTACTTTTTCCAAGGTGCGTACTTTCCCCGCATATATGTTTCTTAGGTTAAGAAACTGTGTTTTACATCAATGACGTTAAATATTGATTTCGTTACGTTCTGTATGTTGTAAGCAAAGTATATATCATTTGTTAAATTATAAAATATTATTTTATAAAAACGTACTGACTTTCTTTGAGACATGATTTTAAAATGAAACAAAATGATTTAATCTACCAATATTCTATAATATGTCTCCATCCTTCTTCATTATACTTGTCGTTGTTTTGCAGTGTTATACAGACGTCTTTAAAGAGGAGATTGGTGTCCTGGTGACTGCTGAAATATTGAAGCTGTCAATCTAATGTTCGTTGCTTTCCTAATGATCTGTCAGCCGCAGCCGCCGGCTTCTTTCCACGTGTCACTGGAAGCCCTTCTCCGACATACCTGAAGATTTTTTAAAAGTTACAGTAAAACGTATGAAATGGAACTGACTTAGAGGGAAGGCAAAACATAGAAGTTTTCCTTTTGTCGAAGTTTCCAGATGTGTTTCAGACCACTGATAACATATTTTTTTGGAGTCCCTACTGTGATTGGAACTTCTGCAGATTTTTTCTTCAGGTGAACCATGATGCATTGACTGGTCTTTTAACGACTGTGGTCAGAAATTCAAGATGAAGAATTATGTTTTTATATTAAGTGTTGACAGTTATAGTATAGTATATAGTTGAATTACCAAATCATGCCCCCCCTGCATTTTTGACCCTTTACAGTGAGGTCCGTACCAGTCCTGCACTGCCCTCACTCATCTGAGTACCTGTGGTAGGATGTCTCGAGACGAGTTAATTGAGCTCAAAGAACTGACTCTGAACGACCGGATTGAGCTGACCGACCCACATGAATCCCGAACATCCCGCCTGGAGCGAGTCAATGCTGTGCGTCTCAGTCCCGGGAAAGTTCCAGAACTGTTGAACCGGGTCCGCATCATCCGACTGCTGGGAGACAGCACTGACCCGCATCTCACCAACACCAGCGGAGAGGGCCATGACTTCCAGCCCTGCACCCACACCCAGCCTACGTGGTGTGACCTTTGCGGAGACTTCATCTGGGGCTTATACAAACAGAGTTTGCGCTGCGTCAGTGAGTAGCTCCAAGCCTGGGCACATTTCTTTGTACATTTCTGCTCGTCCATCCGGCTGCCTGTCTGTGTACATTCTCACGGTCTTGTCATTTGTGTCATTTGTGGCCATGTGTGCCTCATGCAGTCCTACGTCTGGTGCCTGCCTGGGTACAGGGAAATCTTATGGTCTGCTAGCCTCTGTGTGGCTCACACGTGGAGTTGGGGAAAAATAAGCTTCTTGTAATGCGCTTTAATTGAGACTCAGATTCATTCTGACGGAATGCACATAAGCTGTTAATATGGAGCTGTTTTTTTACTGAAGAATGCTGTTTGCTCGTTCTTAAAACAGAATAATATACAGTCCGCTCAAATTTGTTTCCACCTTCTTAATATAGAAGTAAAGGCAATCGGAGAATTAAAAACAAAACGTGTGTTGGATAGGTGCTGGTGTGTATCTGTCTGCTTGGGTCTCATCAGAGCTGGTGAAACACAACCAGTACTTGACTGTGCTGCTTGTTCTATTGTTTTTCATCAATCTTTCAACATTTTTCGGCATGTAAAGGTTAGATTTCTTTTATCCTTTTTGTCTTTGTACACTCATTCTGAAAGACCTTTATGCAAAAAGACACTACGATGGATGACATCAGGTCTGAATTACTGAAATTTCCCTGTTGCTTGCTTAGCAGAAAAAGCAGGCACTCTGAGGAAGTAAAATAAAAGATTTCAACCCACAGAATTTCCCCAGATATATGGCTGTTTCACTTTTACTGTACAGCATTATAGTTTTATTAATGGTTAAATGTTCTCCTGCATTTTTTCTCAGTCAGGCACATGCAGAAGACCTTAAAGTCACCCAGTGCCTTTTCTGTTTTTGAGCACCAGTGACCATCCACTTAGCAAGCCACAGTGCCCCCCACTCCCGTAGCTCCAGTCCACAACTTTTATCGTTGAGCTTCTGTCCCTCAGAACATCTCTACCAGGCCTCAGTAAGGCTACACTCCATCTTTAATCTCCCTTTAAAGAGGTAAGTGTCGAAGTGTGCTGATCTGATTCGTGGACTTTTTTCAAGGTAATAGCATATCGTTTAGTGGTTTGGTGCTGATGGGAAGAGAGGTATGACACTCATGTTTCACACATGCTATTTGTACTGCTTAACTACTAATTATTTTCAGCTTCCTTACTACATTATTTCATTCAAACATTGTTTTATACCCCCAGTTCAGTCACAACAAGAAAATGACAAAGTCTGGTATTGTTACATTTATATAGCTCCTTTCGCAATCCCGATATCACTTTACATTATACATTATTCTCAGTCACCATACATATGTTATTCATGTATGAGCATCTGTTGGCTGCCTTAGCAAATGTTTCAGGACATACATCTGTGTTTAAGCTTATTTCTAGACTTTTGTATTATAAACTGCAGGGCAGTCCAGCAGCGTGCATATTGTCTTACAGATTTAACGAAACATCACCTATCCATCCTTTTCTATACCCGTTTGTCCTATATAAGTAAAATGAATAGAGAACAGGATGCAGTTTTGTAAACAGGGAAGTTTGGACTTTAAGATAAGACTTTTTTTTTACCTTCAAGTGGCTGTTGATACCAGCAAGCATCAAACCAGCTCATTTTAACAAATGGACCTGCCTTTGCATCAGCTTCCTTGGAGGTTTCAGATGAGCTTCTTCAGGTGCTGTTTTCTTTAGCCATGGAATGTTCACAGATTTCCTTGAGGTCAGCTGGCCTTTGGTTGGGTTTTATGTGCTGATCTTTTGTTGGCTCTTCATGGCTAATCATGAATATTGGCCTCTACATATGAATCTGCAGTATAACATCAAAAAAGCAATTGTGTCATAAAAGAACTTGTATGAACAATTCTCTGCATAATAAGATCTTCTAAAAGACCAAAGTATCTTGTCTTAATTTGCAAACGAACACTTTTTTAGCGGACATGGCATATGTTGTCTTGCTTCGGTATGCTAACATGCCCTGACCCTATGTTTGTGGTAAAGTAAGAAGTACATTGGAGTGCTTTGCTTCACACAGTGGATTATGTTGTTTGAAAAACTCGTTTGCTGAAAGCTCATTTTGTCAGGCATCCCTGGCCTGACAAACCTTCTGTGGCCATTGAGTTGCTATCACTGACTGGCAGCTCTGGACGCACTGGTGCCTGCTGAATCAGGCCAGTTAATAAGAGAACCATAGGGTAGGAGACCAATACGAAGATCTACTGAAATGAAGCTCTGAGTCGATTTGAGAGCCCTTCCAGAGCATAGTGAAGCTTTCTTTGTTCTTCACAGGAAACCCAAGGGCCCCTCCCTGCACTAAAAGGACATGACACCATTTTAAAAGGGTCAACTGAAGAACATGGGAAATGATAGATCTTTACAGGCCTTTACTTTCCATTTAGTTTTGGGGCAGCTTTATAAATACTGTTGCTACTTATTAACTCTTTAATGAGGAAGTCTAGTTTCAACGGCTTGATCAAGTGAGATGTTAATAGTCCATATCATCGGATTCTCCGTTGAATTTTTGTCATTTTAATGATTCACTTTTTAAGCGGAGTATATATTATTAAAGCACTGTTATCAAAACTTTTGTTCTTCTTTTCTGTCGTTTCACCAGCATGCGAAGCTGATCTATCTCCCACACATGTGATGGATATATCCCCAAAAAAGGTGCTTTTCAGTCCTCATTTGTCTGTCCTTACATGGCAGACTTTAGGCCATTCAGGCACAGTGACACGCCAACTCTCATTAAAGGGCTTAATTATGAGGCTAAATCTGTAGAAGCTGCAGCTCCTCTTGTCTTGACTCCTACCCCCGGCCACCATCTGTATGGGCTCCATCTGTAATCCCATGTTTCAGCCTGCAGGCCCTAGTCAGCTACTGGCTTACAGGGTGACTACAGCACAGAACTAATACTTTCATAATATCTACTTTATTGTAATGATGAATTTCCCCAGCTGGTAATTAAGCAAGCATGTGCTAATGCAGGAAGTATTTCAAGCTCTCTCACCCCACATGCACCAGCTGCAATAATACTTCTCAGAGGCTGAGGTGCAAGAGCCATGCGGGGGGTGTGTCCCTAATTCTCAGACACCTAGGGTGTATATCTGGTAAATATCAAAGGCCAGCCCCCTATAAACAGGCTTTCTTGATACCTACAAGCTGTATTTTAGTTTTATTTGTGGTAGTGATGCAATTTATTTAGAATCGTAGTGTGAATTGCCCTTGGCAGCTCTGTCCACACCCATCGAAATTCTAAAATTGTCGCAACGCTCATACAAGAGAAGTAATACAGGTTTATGGCTTTAATATATGCTGCTTTATTAAGTTTTCATGTCGGTACCTGTATTGTGCCTTTTAAGACATGCATGTGCTATACATGGTTTTTCAATATAAGTAGGTCACAAGGAATGTAACATGTAAAGATGGGAAGGGGGGACTTCAGTGTGAAGAGGATGTTTATATTCACATTTACATAGTGGTTACTTTGTAGTGTTCACAGACTCAGCGTATAGAAAAAGTTGAACCCGACCTAAGCAGGAAGTATTAATGTACAGACAGTACATGGGGGGAGCAAAAACCTGGATCGTCTGGGGGTCCCGAAGCACCAGGTTGGGAAACAGTGTTCTATCCTACTTCCACCTGTTACAGTGTCTGCCTGAGCACAACAAATACAAAATAAAGCCATGGTGCTACCATCCAAACCTGACTGATGCATGAAAAATCTGCCCATGAGCTTGAAGCCCATTGACCCTGGCTGATCTTGCAGACCTATAATCTTATCTAGCCTTGATGAGAAATGCTGTGAGGGAAGACATCAAATCCAAGTGGTATGCGTGTATATATAGAAATTAGCAGAGGATGTGACGCTGATCTCAGATAATATGCAGGGAAAGAACCTCATCATGTCACTCAATAGGCCCTGATAATCAAGTAGGAATGATACAAGCTAGGTACAGTACCAGTGATTTACAGCTCAGCAAGAGCCCAGTAAAGGATGCCATCAAAACCTGGTAGCCAGTGCTGTCCTCCTGAGTTAGGCCCAGTTCAGTGAAATGGCCCGTGTTATGGTCTAACTGGTAAATATTGGGAGCAGTCTTTAATTTTGGAAAGCCTGAGTTAAAGGTTTTTTCCCCTCCCTTCTTTAATATGGTGTGAAAAAACTTGCCCAATGTTGTTGTTGGGACAGGTTTTTGGACTTGCCCAATTTCAGTCATTGTGTCGCAAACTCAATGGCGTTATAATGGAGTCGTCTGCCGCGGAATGACTGCACTGGACAGGAAGTCAGAGGTTGCAGTTGCTGGGGGGGGGGGGGCGGGAACACTGATAATGAAGAAGAAGGGAAGTTTGCTGTTAACTTTTGTGCAAAGGAAAACTTGACTCCAAAAGGGGGTTGTAATTCTCTATACTCTATAATTTTCATTTAGAATTCTGACATTCTATTTTTGTATCACTCTGCGTTTTGATATATTTTTGGTTAACCTATCTGTCTAATTTAAATGCCTGATTATCCATGTTATGGTGAACTGTATGCTGCCCCAGGAAAAATTGCTGATGACTCATCCATATTTATAAAGGCAGCTGGTTCTTATGTCATAGCTGTAGTGTCCTTCAGTGCGGATAGAGGAGAGTATTTTCTAAGTGTCTGGAATTGTGAAAGTGCTGTGAACGTCCCCAATGCAAAGGATCGCATTTCCTTTTCAGCCCTTCTAACAGACCTTTCTCCGGTTTTTTGGATTGCTGGCTGGGACTCTACCCTGGAGGCAGTGAAAACTGTGCTTGTGCATTGACAGTTGGGTCTTTCTGTAGGGCTGCTGGGGGCTGGGTTTTGGGTTCTGCTAGTGGATGTCTTTTGGAAATCAGTGAGAGAGGTTGGCCCTGAATGAGATGGGATTTAGATCTCACAGTTCTAGCCTGAGGTAATCCTCTTGACCCATTGTTGCCAAGTGATGAGATAATGTACCCTTTATATTTTTAAAATGCATTATTGAGAGAATGGGGGTGGGGTTTCACAGAGGAGAGTCAGTTTACCGTAATTGTTCTTGATCGTTTGTTCCACTTTATTCCCAGAGTTTGTATCTATTGGATGCTCCTCTCTCTGTTTTGGTCTTAACCTATGACCAAACACTATGTCTAACCGTATGCATTTCAGTGCACTGGTTTTTTCCTCTGTTCAACTGAAACAGCATTTTTGTTCCATCCTACTCTATCCTCCACTGAAATGGGAATCCCCAAGTAAAATTCTGGTAAATTTCCAAATTCCTGTGCTTTGCGGTTCCCAGGCTTTCCAATAGTTATATACAGACATGCACATAATGGCTGGTTTATTGTCATTTAAAAACTGAATGTTAAATATGTATTTTTAGAGTTTATACTCTCATGTACTTCCCATCGATCCCGGCATAATTCCAGTCTTTGTTTTGTTATGTTTTTCTTTTCTCAGAAAGGTGACTAAAAAACAGAACACTGTCCGTGTTAATATGTGTTTATATTTTACTTAATCAAATAATTAAAGATTAACTTTTACTTCTCAGTGTTTGATGCACTAGAGGTGTAGATACCATTTTATATTCCCTTTTTCACCTAATAGATATATGTCTTGGATTATTGTCTGTTAAATAATAATTACTAATATTATTATTATATTGTTTGTATAGGCTATAACTTCTAACTGCTGTTGTAATGCTGGGTCACACTGTGTCTGGGGCCCATTTGAAGCTGCACTAGATACAAAGGTTCATTCTGGATGAGATGCCAGTCCATCACAGAGCACATGCACACAGATTATGGGCTGCAAGTTAGGGTCACTCATTTGCCTAAATGTTTGTCTTTGACTATGAGAGAGAACTAAAGCATCAAGATGATACCCACTAAACAGAGGGAGAACATGGAAACTCCACACACACACACACACACACACACACACACCCGTACACACTCACCCTGCAGCAGGGGCATAGGAGCCCCTGATCCCAGCAACAATCCTGAGCTGACACTACAGCCTATTATGTATATTCTCTGGGAACTTTGTCAAACTTGTTCAAATTTTGCTTAGCCACAAGAGGGCAGTGTGCTCCAAGAATGGTCTATTCCACTCTTCACACTCCTTTATCTTTCAATCTTTTAGAGCCTTGTTTGGGTCTTAGGAAACATTGAATGCACAATAAGTCATAAGGAACAATCTATACAGGCAGTTCTTTGAAATGTTTAAATGTTTTCTGAGCTTGTGAAGTTCCCAAACAGGTCGGCCTGCTGGCTCAGTCTGTAACACTGTTACCTTAAAACCCCATGGCTGTTGGTTTAAATCTCTGCTCTCAATGTGACGTTGGAATGTTCTCGCCATGATGTGAGGGTTATAAAACCTGTCCCTAATGGACAAATACACAGTGCATTGGAATACCATTTCCCTTGGGCCCCCCATGGTCAGTCAGGTCAGGTTGGGGAGCATGAGCTGATGCAGCGTGTGTCACACCCACCACACGGGCAAAACTCTTTGGGATCCTGGCTGGCGACCCCCCAGGCAGACACATGGTCCAGTCCCACATTCCAGAAATGGCCGTCCATCTGCCGCAGCCAGGTGTTACATGGGCGTCCCCTCGGCCTAGTCCAGCCGCCCGGGTCCTCAGCAGTGAGGATCCTGCGAGCCGGATCACCCTCAGGGAAACACGCCACATGGCCGTACTGACGAAACTGATGCTCCCTCACAATGCAGGTCATGTGCCTCATTCAGGACTCCTCCAGCAACATAAAGTCCAGCCAGCGGTATCAGCAAGGATTCTCCGAAGAGACACAGTACCAAAGGAGTCCAGTCTTCGTCTCAGATCATTGGATAGTGTCCATGTCTCACAGCCATACAGAATGACAGGGAGCACCAGGACGCTAAAGACTTGAACCTCCTCTTGCAAACATATCGGGAGAACCACACACCCCTTTCCCGTCACCTCATGACCCCCCATTCTCTCCTAATCCGTCTACTGACTTATATACAGCCCCAGCTCTGTATGATCTCTTTGCGTGTTTTTGTGGGTTTCCATCTGTGATCCAGAAGCATGTAACATTTCTCATAGCCTGTGTACTCTGAGGAGAGCCAGAGTGTCCTGTTCTGCCTGAGACAGACTGCAGGCTCTCTGACGCTGTAATGGATTAGTACTTATCACAGAATCTTACCATTTCCATGGGGAAACATAATAGAAAATTTGAAATGTGTAATTCACACAGTCAGCATCTTCCTATAAAACACTGTTTGTAGCAGACTTCCAATGTGAAGAAGAATCTTTTATAAAACATAATAGTTGACTTTGCAAAATGAAAAGGATAATTCAGATGCCGATATTCACTAGACTAGACATAAATTTCACTGATACCTCATATCAGAGGCTACATTTGATGTAGGGTTAAGGGGACCCATTTCAGGAAAAATGGAAACTTGAGTGGAGAATGGTGGCGTATCTAATTAGCCCCCTCCGCAGTTACATGTGGCCCTGTATACTACTTCCTCTGCTCCCCTCCACATGGCTTTCAGCTGCCGGCCATGTGTGGTGGACCCTGGCTGATGTAATCCCCAAGCAATGCGAGAGCCGTGTGTCAGCACCGAAACGGTCACCATACCCTCCGGGCCACCCCCCTGCTGAGGAAATGGTTAAAAGCACGTCCTCTTCCCCGCAGAGAATCCAGCAGATTGCCGTCCTGAATGAAATGTTTATACTTGTCTGTTACATTAGCCTGTTTTAAACCGTCTTAACTGTTATGATTTTCACATCACTCTTACTCAGTACTGCTGCTTTCTGATAAACCTGTATTTAAAAACTGCTCCTAATGTATCTGACACCGGTGTGATGATGGAAACGTTTGGCACATTACTGCTATTCAATTGCCCCTGGGAGGCAAGGACCCTTCTCGGCACTTCCTTCCATTCGGGTTCCTCTTCCTGTGTTTCGCTGCCAGTTGTTTGAGATTAGGCAGCTGTAAATGTCGCTGTCAGCCATGTAAATTCACCAGGTGGACATTTCCTCTTCTCAGAACTCTTCAGAATCATCGATTGTTGATAAAGATTGTTAATTGTATGTAGTTACATTGTTTTATGTAGTGGATTGTCTTATATTGAAAGCCATTTCCCTCAGCTGAGTTTGAAAAAGCCACAAACGCAGGGTATCCAGGTAAAATTACAGCAGATGATATGGGCCGGATTAGAACTTCACTCTGATCACCTGATCATACCACTTCCCTTTTCACAGTTATAATTCATAGTGGATGAATCATCCTACGAGCACTTAGAGTGCTGTGACGGAAGCATAGCGTGACCGGATAATCCATGTCATGGAGGACACTTTGAGATACTTCAGGTTTTACAAACTACTCTAAAACTGAAAGGCTCCTCTGTGTTTGGCTAAACAGTTCAGTTCCTCTTGTGTTTTGACTGGTTTGTTTCCTTGATTGCAAGACTACAGTAATTCAGCTGTTTCACATTAACATTAGTAACAAGTACTTGATTATGGGAGACTGGCCAATCAACACACAGCAAGAACTCTGTGTTAAAGTAAGATCCGGGTCCTTTTAAATTAAATGGTTGAAATAGTAGTTTACAAATCCTGTCCTAGCTCAGGGTCCTCCCTGACATAGATTATCTGATCACGCTATGGTAGCGACACTAAAGAAATTTGGTTTTATTCTCATATTTTGCTGTGTAGTTTATACTACTCCACACCCTCTTTGTGTAGCAGTACACAGGCAATATAATCTAATAGATATTTCATGCACAGGTGGTGCATTGCATAGCAAAACGGTGAAATGCGGAAAGAATAGATCTTGATTTGTCTTTCTCTTCTCCGTTCCAGACTGCAGATTCACCTGTCACTACCGCTGCCGAGGACTTATCCAGTTAGACTGCAATTCACATCGTGGCTCCATTTTCAACCAGCTGGACATCACAGAGGATGTCATAGAGACCGATACCGATGTGGTAAGAGCAAATGGGTTTGTATAGTCAGGCTCTAATGAGCTACACCACAAAAGTGTCTTTCCATTATGATCAGAAACATAACAAAGCATGAAGGTTTTGCTCCCCCTCTAATCCAAGAACCAGCCTCAACTAGGCCAGTCAAGGGCTGTGAAGCCTTAGGTCTGTCTTTCCCAATCTGCTCCTCGGGGACCCCCAGCTCGCCCACGTTTCTGCTCCCTCCCAGCTCTCTGCCAGACAGTCCATGTTTCTGCTCCCTCCCAGCTCTCTGCCAGACAGTTTGTATTTTTGCTCCCTCTCTGGGTTTCCCCGAGGAACGGACTGGGAAACGCTGCCAATGAGGAGTTTCCCTTTTTCAAAACAGGTAATGGTTTTGTCACAGCGCAACCCATCCATCCATTTTCCAAACTGCTTATCCTTACTGGGTCGCGGGGGGTCCGGAGCCTATCCCGGAAGCAATGGGCA
>JAODJX010000109.1:13492895-13529140 GCA_026776945.1 Isichthys henryi
GTCCGGGTGGGGGGGTGGGCTCAGTGCCGGCTCCGTCTGCTCTCGGCATGGGTGTGTCGGGGGGTGTGTGTGTGTGCTCGGTGAGGCCTGACACCATTTTGCTGAGCCACCATTCAGAGCTTTTGTGACATGAAGGGGGAAAAGCAATGCATTTGTATTGTAATATGCCCAGATAGTATTTATATCTGTAGTTCATTTTGTTGGCACTGGTAAAGCAGAGTTCATTTTGTACTGCTACATTGTAGATGTGCTGTAATGTGAGGTAATATTTAATGAACCTGATTAAAGGTTGTGGAAAGTAATATTCACTAACATTACATATTACTAGTGGTGATATTTTATGTCAGGAATATCATTCATTCTGACTAGTCAGATAAGGATTTATCCCGGTGGAAACTCAAACTGTAGCCAGAGTGTTTCTTTAAGACCGTGTGTTGCGTGTCACTCATGACAGTGGCTCCCACGCGCACAGTGCCGGTAAAACACTGGAAAGCTTTGTGGCTGCTTCTGGTGAGACACCACATGAGTAGCTATTTTTACATGAACACAGAGCTTTGGAATGCAGACCAAGGAAACCTCAAACCCAGCCCAGAGAGCAAGGCTTTCCACTGGGCGCCACCTCCTTGGTGGTGGGGAGACGGAACGAGGAACTCCATTGGGTGCCGATGATGTCATGATGACTTCCTGTTGGGCAGTGCTTAACGGTGTCAAGTCTGATGCAATAGGGATGCATAAGAGTTGTGACAACCCAAAGGAGGCTGAGGATTGAACTGTAAGCAAGCAGCACTAGATCTTATCACCATGCAGTAAATGGTTTGTGGAAATTCCTGTACAAAAGCCACAGGCAGTAGTGAAACAAGTTCCCATAATTTGTCTCAAAATGGCTGCCCAACAATACACCAGTCTAAATTAACCAGAGAACTGACTTGTGGCTCTGAGCTTAATAGCTGCATTTTGTTTGTTCATCTGTTTTTTGATGGCTCTCTAGATGATGATTTGCTACTTGTTGGGAGGTTTGTCCTGTGAAGCCATCAGTCGCTCCAAGGTGCGCAGGCTGTGACCACTTCTTAGTAATCTAGTAATCTAGTTGCAGTGGTGTATAGTTGTTTGTTCTGCCTGGGTCATTGCCCACAGTACCGCTATTATTGGCTTTGTTCCCTTCATTTTCACCCTGCTGCACAGAGCTTGACACCAGTTGGTACATTACTGTGATCAAACGGCTTAATGACATTTTATGCTGATGGATTTGCTTTCGCAGTCGCCCTCATGGCCCTCATAGGAAAATCCCGTTCACATGAACGGCAAAGCAGCACATTTATTATGATGTCAGGATGTCATGCGGAATAAATCAGATGTGCTGAAATGTTTTGCATTGCCTTTAAGTGCAGATAAATTTATTACTCTGCACTAACATGAGACAGCTGTTTAACTGTCCATTAATGTATGAGCCCTACTTACTCTAATGGTAATGGCTTGGTTTTTCATCCGAGGGTGTTCAGCTTTATTGGGAGAGCAGCAGTTTGTAACCTGTGCTCAAGTTCAATGCTGCAGACAGGGCAAGTGCTTAATAATTGCCCTGCCGACTGTAGCCTGTACTGGGTAAGTGAATTGGAAAATGCAGCATGTGACAAAGAATGGCCAAAACACTAGGCGCATTGTCTGTTCCTTCAGTCCACTTTACTATGCCATATTGCATGGGTATAAGACTTCCTCCCTATTCAACTGTTAAAGTAACAGATGTTATAAAATCTAACATACTGTATTATAGGTAATTTAAATGTGCAGACAGTCATTTTCTGTTGTTCATGGTAATACTCGAAGGCAGGAACAACATATTTTGATGGATTCTTCATCGGATTTACTAGTACACCAGCTAGATTGACTGACTATTCAATATAAAAATCATTCTAGATTAATGTTCACCCATAGGTCTGCAGCCAGTTGAACTACTTCTGCTGCGAATCTTCAAGTGCCCCCCCCCCCCACAAACTGCTGCTTCACATGAATGGAGCTGTTTCGAGATTGTAAAACCTCTAATATTTATACTTCCATAACTGTATGAAGCTTTATATACATAATTTTCCCTCTTTGTTGATACTTGGAGTTTTCTGTATATCTGGCACTGTTACTTCTCTGGCCCACATGCACATTGCTTTGTGATGGATAGCTGGTGCTCTGTGTCAGGGGGCTGTACAGTGGCACTGGCTGGATGTGTGTGCTGGTTACTCTAGAACTCTGTCACATTAGGCGTTGCAGCAGGGGTTGTAATCCCATGAGGCAGTGACCCCAACATTTGCCATGTAAACTTCTGACTGGATTATCCATTCATCCATCCATTTTCCAAATCGCTTATCCTTTTGGGTCGCGGGGGGTCCGGAGCCTATCCCGGAAGCTACGGACATGAGGTGGGGAACAGCCCAGGATGGGGGGCCAGCCCATCGCAGGGCACACTCACACACCATTCACTCTCACATGCACACCTACGGGCAATTTAGCAACTCCAATTAGCCTCGACATGTCTTTTGACTGTTGGGGGAAACCGGATTGAATTGACTGAATAAATAACTCTTTTTTTTCCTCTTGTGACTGCATCCTGAGCCCTCATTACAGCTTTAAGGTTATTTTTATTATTTTATTTTCCACCCTCTTAGATCAGGGCCATGTGCACTTATTTGGTTTTTCTCTGCCACAGAGGCCATAATTTAACAAGTATATATTGAACAGTTTGCATTACTAATTGTAAGCTATAGATTGTTAGTTTAGTATGTCAGGTCATCCCATTTACAAAAATTAGTCTGATTTTCTAAATCTGTTATCAAGTACTGAGCCTAACTACATTTGCTTGCCATCTTCTGACTAGTTTCACACAAATACTAATGCAAGTAAAATTAGCATAGAGTTGCTGCTAACCTATTGTGTTGAAGCGGAGTTCTAATGTAATCTGGTTTTTCAAAGTCTTTGCTGACATCTAGTGGTGGTAAAAGAAACGGCACATTTATCTTGTGTTTTTTGTTCACTTTTTACCTCGATTTTATGAATTTTAAAAGGGCTTTCTTGTCTGCAGGATGAGCAGGTTGAGTGGGGGATGCAGGAGCTGTCTGTCAGCGAGACTGAGCAGAAAGTGAAGGAGTATAACGCTCAGATCAACAGTAACCTCTTCATGGCACTGGTGAGGACTTGGTCCACGTTTGATGTTCTGTAAAGCTCCACTGAACAAGCTCCCAGTGTTTATACTTTGGGTGCAATAAGACGGTCTTCTTTACAGAACAAAGATGGCTCCTACACTGGCTTCATCAAGGTCCACTTCAAACTGGTGCGGCCCGTGTCCGTTCCCCCGCCCCGAAAGATGGCTGCATCACAGGATGGGGGTCGTCGGGGCACGGCTGTGAAGCGGCGCACCTCCTTCTACCTCCCCAAGGACACGGCCAAGCACTTGCACATCAGCTCACGCACCCGTGCCCGAGAGGTGATCGAAGCACTGCTGAACAAGTTCACCGTGGTGGACAACCCCCGCAAATTCGCCTTATTCGAACGCAGTGAGCGTCACGACCAGGGTGAGACCCAGTCACAGCTGTGCCCATCTGTAGCCAGTCCATCATGCACGCGCAACAATACCTGCGTGGTGGTATTATTATTCCCTTGATTCAACTGGAAGATCCCTCCGATCAATTCCAGTGTTTCTCCTCGGTTTACAGCTTTGGGGGAAGGGGGCAGAAGAACAGACGCAGATATTTTTGTCTGCTTTTCAGGTGGTTGACTTGACATATTTTCTGACATGGGCTCTCTGTTTGATGGTGGGAGTGTGCTCACTTGTGTGTGTGCGCGTGCATTGGGGCATGTGCGTTAGAGACCAGAGGAGATTTGTGAACGCGCGACCGTGTACAGACAAGAAATGATAAGCTGTTGTGTAAATATGATAAATAACATAAGGCTATTTAGTTTGTTTAATAAAAGGACAATGTATAGACCTGTTCTATAGGAAAGGTAACCTCAAAGAACTTCTGTTATGATCTGGTGCTATATAGAAAATAAAATTAACTTAACCTTCATGGGGGGGCAGGGCGCCCTCCTAATATAATGGTAGGGGAAACACTGAATTTTAAGAGAAAAGATAGCATCTAAAGATAACATACCTTTATAGTTGTTGTGTGAAATATAACATTTTAAACTACCTATCCAAGTTGTGTTAGTTTGGAAAGTTGAGGTTACTGACGTGTGTCTGACCCACCCCCTCACAGTGTACTTGCGGAAGCTTTCAGATGACGAGCACCCCCTTCAGCTGCGGCTGTGTGCAGGACCCAGTGAAAAGGTCCTCAGCTTGGTGCTGAAGGAAAATGAAACGGGGGAGGTCAACGTGAGTATTCAGCTTTTTATTTATCAAATGCACTTCCAAGCAGAGACCAGAAACTGAGGTTTTAAGAAACAAAGATTTTAATGTTTAGAAAGACAGAGCAGAATAATAATTGCCAAAGTTTTTTGTTTTAATCACTGATTGACAGGAACTGTTCGTTATGAGCTGGATTTCTCAGTCCAAACATTAATTCATGTATTTTTGATTTAATCTTGAAAATGTAAATATTTAGGATATACCAAATTAATTACCATTTTCTTGCTTTATTTGTTTGCAGTGGGATGCCTTCTCCATGCCGGAGCTGCACAATTTCTTGCGTATCTTACAGCGTGAGGAGGAAGAGCATGTCAAGCAGATCGTGCAGCGCTATGCCCATGCACGAGACAAGATGCTGGAGGCGCTGGCCAGCAGCACTCCAGGCTGAGATTAGGGTTCTGTGGCATGTAGTTCTGACCAGTAGCCTTATAGGGCTACTTGTCGCCTACTGAATCCAAAGGTCCGCCTGAAAGTGTTTGAGGACAAGATGCAAAGCTGTCGTGCTGGTGGTCCTCTGAGCGAACGAGCGAGCGAGAGTGAGAAAGTGCAGCGCAAACCTTGAAGTGCCTTCGACCTGGAGAGATTGTTATGCTTGTGTGGAAAAACGAGAGAGAGAGAGCGCGCAAAAAATCACAGAACAGCCATGTCCAGTTGTGCAAGCCTTGCTAGACTTACTCACAAATGTATTCACACTTCCAACTGTACACGTGGTGCTGAAGGCACCTGTGTCTGCACAGAGGGGACACAAGTATTGTAAGTTATGGAGGGTTGTTGCTGCTGTTCACACGTCGGCTGTTCTTGTCATCCCCTGTTCTCCCACTTCCCCTATGAGTCACTGAGTGGAAATTACACTTGTTTTGAATGGTGAGGAAAGCCTGATTGAATTCTGCTGATGGTGATTGACAGAATGATTGAACTTTTAAACCAGTGTGTGCCCAGCCGGCATTTCAACGATTATTCGAAAATTAAGCAACGTCATGGATCAAGGTTCACTGTTAAATTTTGTTTTCAAAATTGCCTCAGCGTTGATATTGTGATAATGCTAATAAAATAATAATGTTGATCTTAATTTAAAAGGCAGAATTTTTTTTGTAAAAATCATTAGCATTAAACATATCAACATTGAAAGGTTATCAGATTCTGGCTGGGTGGCCTGGAACACCTGGGGTAATCAGAAATTAGGTTTTTATATACACCCTGGACATTACCAGACTGATAACTAGTGCTCTTTACTGCCATGTGGGGGAAAAAGGCTGTTTTGCCCTTTTTAAAATGAAAGGGTGGAACAATTAAGTAGTAAATTTAATACATTGTCCTTCATGTGTGTTTGTCGTCTTTAGTCAACTAAGACCATTTCGGTGTGTCTGCCCTCTCCAGTAAACATGAGTTACCTTTTCAGTTTACCATCTTGTATTTAGCCATGTATTTTCAGCTGTTATTCCTTGAAGGTTCTTCTGAAAACAATTTCGAATATGGCAATGCAAAATAAATGATTCCCTCATAGAAGACTTTGGAACTTTCATTTGTAAATAGAAGGTGACACCGTTTATTGTTAAAGATGCTTAGTACTACTCTGTATAAACGGGCATGAGAGAACCTCCACACATCTTAACAGCTCAACTTGTATTCGCTCAGTGTAGACCATGTGGCAGGGGAATTACTGCAAGTAAGATTTTAATTTGTTACTGGAACAAAATAACGGAAGAGTACATCTGTTCTTTTCTCCATCTCCAACTGATACTTTTATATACGTGAAAAGATTGCCAATTATGAAATTGCATGATGGAGAACAAAACTTGCTGTCATTTATTCTAAAGATTTCCCTAGAATATGTAATGGAAGCTTTGATAAACTAAGTTTTAATTTGTAACAGCTGTCCTTGAGCTGAAAATGTGATAAAGTGATGATACACAGGGCAAGTTTTTGAGCGACGTTGCCGGGTGATTGCCAATCCGAAGAGACAAAGGGTAACTCATCTGGATGTAGATAATTGTGAAAAGTTGCCCACTGCCAATCAAAGTTTTTCAACTAGAAACTTGTTACCCAATATCTATTGGAAGGTGACTGAGCAACACTGCTCAAGAGGTTGCCTTTTGTATAATCACCCTTACACATTGTCTATATTCTGAATGATGTCCCTTTGCTCATGAAGGGACGCTCCAGAGGCCATAATGACTACAGATCAGTGGCACTAACGTCTCATTTAATGACAATTGAGAAGCTGTTCCTCCAGCAAATAGGGCCTCTCAAGAACGACGTCCGAGGCCCACCACTGTCTGCAATCCAGGCACGCACAGATATGGAAGATGCTACCCTGCACCTGCTTCAAAGAGTCTTCTTATACATGTAAAAGTTGTGGGAATCACGGTTGCCTCACGCCTCCACAGTTGGAGATACGACACTCACCTGCACTCAGTGTGCAGCGAATTTGCACGTTTTCATGTGTTGTGCAGTTCTCTCCACAGTACATATATATGTGATTAGGTTAACTGGCATATATTGATGTGCACTCATTTCTTATTTGTTGGCAGTTATTATGCTAGAAGTTACTTCTTTTTATGTCACTGAACAATAAACATGTCCCTCCGGGAACAATAAAGTTTTATTTTAAGTAAGGAAACGAACACAGATAAATGTCCGCAGCTTGCTTACAAAAGCAGGTTAATTTAAACAGACAGGTTAAACAGACAGATTATAGATTTAAAAAAAATAACCAAAATGCAAATATGTTTACGAGATATATTTTGGAATATACATATATATGATATTATGATCATGTGATCGGAACGATGACAACGACTGCAGGAAGTGACGTTTTCCGACGGACAACTAGCCGTTTGGTAGCAGAAACTACCTGGATGGAAGGTTTCTGCGTTTCGTTTGGAGGATATTTACCGTTAATCAATAATTATTTGAGAGTTGTTTTTAAAATCGAAGGAGTAACGTATTTAATGAACGCCAGAAAGTGACATGGGTATGTGTCATGGCAGTAGTTGCATCATTTGTAGTTAGTCACAGGATTGTAGTTTGTAATGCTGAGCAGCGTTACGTTGTTTGGCATGCTTTGGGGCATGGGCCTCACTCAGCCAGCCCAAAGAGGAAAAATTCTTAGAGTTACTGTTGTTTCAGTATTATAGAAAAAAATAATGCTCTTGAGCAATGTCCAAAAATTATCGCTATGACAGGTGCAATCGAACAGCTGGGTTGTATAGGCAGATGGCTAGTGAAAGCTTACCTATTTGCATTCACAGAGATGTAATCTACATCTGCAGATGTAACGTGTTATCAGAATAGCAGACGGTAGGTGTACATGGATGCAGGTTTGGTGGCCGGAATTCTAATGGAGTTGTCAAAAGCTAGTGCCCCGAATTAATATTTAACATCGAACTGTATGGTGACAAGTGGTGAGATGATAAATTATGTGCACATTTCATAGCAAATCTTTGAAATAATCATTTAATTTTTGGCGTAATTTCTATTGCGGAGATCCCTTCGCAGAACGCATATTGAGGAATTAATAATGTACCCGTATACCTACCCGATGTAACCACAACATCGAATTTAAAGATGTTGCATTATGGAAGCCATGCAGCACATGGCTGGCATGCACGCCTGTCATTGTAGTTGCATATGAGTTATTTATGGCTGCGGCCTGTCACAAGTTTTCATCATATTTTTGTTTCTTTCTTTCTCCAGGTTCGGGCTTTTATTTAAGTACTTTTTGTCTGGAATAACTTGGTAGTAATTGTTTTGGAGCCTTTCGGAAAATGTTCCGGTGCTGAGGATGGGAGGTAACAGTTCCAAGTCAAAGGGCCTGTGGCCTTTTGCTGGTTCGGGTGCAGGTTCTGATCCAGCCAGCGAAGGGAATGAACAGTCTCTGGCAAGGGTGCGTGGGTCGCGGAGTGCCACACCGTTCGTATTTACGCGGAGGAGGTAAATATAGCCTTTAGAATTATGTGCTTTTAAAACGTTAATGCTTTCCATTGCTGTAGTTTGACAAAAAAAAAATCCTCGTTTAACATTGTCGTGAAATTCATGAACATTTTCCCACCAGTTTTTTTACAATATTACTGTAATCTTGCTCTTAATGGTATAATTTGACTGGTCCTTTGAAGAGTCGTAGTTGAGTAATGGCCAACAGCATACAAAAAATGCGAAATAAATATAAATGTTTGACAGAGAGCCAGCTGGAAAATTAAAAGATTATGTGGTATCCTATGAAATGCCAGGTGATTTGAGTAGTAAAGGAAATGTATTAATGACACACTAGCATGGGCGACGCCACTATTAAATTTGAGGGGGACGTGTCCCCCTCACATTTCATAATTATTAGTTTGGACCCCCCCACATTTAACATAAAATATTAGTTTTATGCCAGTGTGTCCCCCCCACATTCAAACTGCTTCTGACGCCCCTGCATACATTTATTGTGCAGTATTATCATGGGCTTCTTTACCTGTTAACTTTGATGTGTCCGTAGCTCGCTGTACTACGATGAAGATGGTGACCTGGCCCATGAATTCTACGAAGAGACGGTAGTAACTAAGAATGGTCGGAAAAGGGCCAAGCTGAAGAGGATTCAGAAGAATCTGATACCTCAGGTGAGATGGAACATCTTTTTTGCAGTTATTTTAAAAATGTGTTTTAGGATGACTTTGCAATAAAAAAAATATGCCGACATATAGGCAAGGCTCTCGTGTGTCTGTATTTTTTTTATTTGATTTTTATATATTCGTGTGCCTTCTGATTGTCAGGGAATTGTGAAGCTTGATCACCCCCGGATTCACGTGGATTACCCAATTATCCTCTGTGAAGTGTG
The DNA here is from genome assembly GCA_026776945.1 of Isichthys henryi. Lineage (NCBI taxonomy): Eukaryota > Metazoa > Chordata > Actinopteri > Osteoglossiformes > Mormyridae > Isichthys > Isichthys henryi. The sequence continues at coordinate 13,502,102 of JAODJX010000109.1, forward strand.
AAGGACAGATGCCACAACAGGCCAAGGCCAGCGCTCAAATAATTTCGTTCAAGTCTTCTCCACGAAGCCCTACCGACCTCCAGTGTCCCATACTGGATTTTCATTCTCACGAGTGGCGTTTCTTTGGAATGTGTTAACAGCGCCCACTTGTGGACAGCTGGGCCAGTGGCAGGTTGAGTGGCTGCTGCTGCCACCAAGCTTTGTGAAAAATGTTTGACTACATCCTTTGTGGACGTGCATTGCCAGCTGATTGGTTGAAGTTATTTTTCCATCTCTTTGTTACGGAGGTGATAAGTTAGCAGTCCAACACTTACGTAGACACTCGTGGTATGGGTATTCGTAATCCCCATTTTGTTCTTTGCATCGATAAAGGTGATGAAAGTCTCACTTCAGTACTTCTCAGTTTCTTACTAGGCCCGTGTATTTGAAATGTCAGTACTAATGATGTTACAAAGGCAAACGTAGTACATATTGCTTGGAGGTAACAAAACTTGAATATATTATCCATTCAGTGTGTTAATTTGAAACTTCCCTAGTTTTTAAACAATGAATCCTTGGAGTTTTGAGATTTGGGAAGGTGTCCTGTATCAGTTCCTGAAAGCGGAGGTGTGTTATTTACCAATGTTATTTACCTAGGTGGTTTGGGGGAGATTTTTTATGTCTAGTAAATATGTATAGCTATGGAGTTATGAAATTATATTGTCATATAATTTATGGTCTTTTGCTCATTCTGCACTACAGCCCAGTAGAAAACAATTGTAGTTATCTAGATGCAGGTCATTGAGACTGGGTACCTTAAACTGAATACTGTTAGATCATTAGTTAGCATGAAGGACAGGTGAATGACAAAGTATCATGTTTAAAATTTGTGTTTTGTCTGCACCGTTTCCATCAGTAGATATAACCTGATTAGACTGAATTATGCAAACCTTGATATCTCCATTTTGTATGTTTCATTCTGGAAGTTGCTTTATGTATCGCTCATCATTCACATTTCCGCTTGCAGATCGGTCAGATGGCAGATTAAATAAGCTGTCATGTTGTTTCCTTAAGACATATTTGCCTATTTATATGACAAAGCGTATCACTGATGCAGTTCAGCTGAAGTGTCTTCATTTCAGGTGCAGGACCCTTATGGGACTTACCTTCTGACCTTGTGGTTAGTCCCTGAACTAAATTGTTTAGTTCCTTAAGCACTTTGTTAATCATGATACATTATCCAGAATTATGAAACATAGTCGATGTTAATGTATCTTACAGCGAGGGTTATTTTTAAGTTTATATATATATATACGTGTTCTATATTATATATTTATTTCGCAGTCGTACAGATTTTACTACTGGGTATTTAATGGCACACTTACCCAAGTGGGGTTTCAGCCAGTCATTTGTTTGTTTACTGGTTCCCTAATTTTGCTGCTGCCCAATGTACAGGGACATTCATTCTGCATTAATAAACTGCTTTGCAGGTATTTTTCATACCATGTGGCCTCATAACAGCTGTTTGACTCTCCAAATCTGCCCAAGTTGTGCTGTCAGTAACGTTTCGGTAATGACACCTTCATTGCTATACTGGGCGTGTGCCGGTGCTCATTGTTTTGGTGGATGACATTAGTTAGGCTGTTCCCCACATAGCAGCAGTGCGAGTTTGTTTCAACAGACTCTCAGACTTGCAGAATCCTGGTCAGTTTCTGCAGATTGTTGCATTATTAAGAAGAATGGAACTTCAAGTATGCAGTCTTTTTTTCAGTTTTGTGATATTTACACTAAACTGGTTAAATCCTACTAAATGTTCCTGTGCATAATGTTTTAAATCTATTGCTGTTACCAACAGCTTCATAAATGAAACCTTGCTGTGAAACTGCAAATAGCCAACGTTCCAGCTATTTCTGGTAATGAGATATTGGTACATTTGTATGAGTGGATGTGCTTTGGGAAGGAGCTTTGCTGTGAATGAGGATGAATTAAAACAGCTGTCATTTCTGCTGTTTGTGTGTCTTGCAGGGACGGACAGGACTCCCTAACCTTCTGCAGCCTGCTTGTCTCTCTGACTCCCTTGTATGTCCTATCAGTTTGGTCTTTCTCCTCACACCCATTCTTCATCCGTTTTGGGAAGATGCACCACATAGAACAAAGCTAGCTGCAAAAAGAGGTTGACTTGAATGGGTCTGCAGTTTCCTTCTACCTTGGATGGGAATGTTTTTACAGAGAAACCAAGGATCACCCTTTTGAGTTACACTCTGTGATAAATGTACAGTAAAAAAGCTCAGTGTTCCCTCTCATGCTGGGATAGGTGTACAGTCTGTGGATCAGACTCTATTTTAGGGCAGGCAGGCTAACAGGCTGCTCACTATTTAAACAAATATTCCATAAGTACACCAAATGGTTTAAAGGACAGATTCTGTATTTGCAGTTATATCTATACTAATCTGTGAATGTGCTTAATTCTGATCTTTAGCCTACAGGCATAGCAATGCCTCTTTGCATGGTTTGCATAACTCCTGGATTATTTTAATGCCTTTTAGCTGTACATTCATCACAAAACAGAGTACGTCAGGCAAAATGCGGGTTGATGTTAAAGCCAGACTGTGAAATACTTCAGGTTTTGACGTCGTTTATTCTTTTTGGTCTCTGTTCACCAGTTAAATTGTTTTTCAAAGTAATGCCTTCAAAATTGTAATTGTTTAGTAGCATTAAAATGTTGACACTGGCTGAGAAAGAAGCCTGTGATAGAGGGAAATCGCTTCACCGTTTGGCTGCTTTGTCAGTAATGTGATCATTTCAGACGGTAGCCATGACATCCGTATGCCTACGCGGAGGTCATTTTGTGCTGGGAGACATTAAGCGACAATGTGAGAGGTTTTTCTCAGAGAGGGTGTTTTTTCACTCCTACCTAAACATCCTTTTAGAAGACATGGTGTAAAGCAGGGCTGCTCAATCCTGCCCCAGGAGAGCTACCACCCTGCTGAGAGCTGGTACAGCCCTCATTTAACACACCTGATACAGGTAATCAGGCCCTTCAGTTATATCTCAGTATGAGAACCAGCTTAACTTCAACATAGCTGACTCTAATACAGAGGTGATGCTGAAGGGCCTGAATATCTGCATCAGGGTGGTAGCTCTCCAGGACAGGATTGGGCAGCCCTGCTGTAAAGTTTATTCCTGTCTTGTACATCTGTTTTTGTTCCTTTGTTGCCAGTCAGAAGTTGTGGTTCAACCAGACTAAAACATTCAGATGGTGTGGGTAGCCTTAAAGTTTATTAAGATCACAGCTTCCTACTGCTGTTTTTTATGCTTGAGTTGGCGTGATTTCCTGTAAGGTGCCCTGGTCAGTATAGTGGGAAATGTGAGGCTCATTGGTTTACATTCTGTCTTCAGCATTTTCTCCTTGTTGTGTCTAAAGTTGGAAAACAGATCTTAGTAGCATGGTATTGGATGTATATGTATGCAAGTGTTATTAAATTGAATTGCTGAATTATGCAATACTAATGGGATTTTTTTTGCTGAGTGAAAAGGGATGAAGTGAACTTTGTGTGCTGGTTTATAGGACTTGCCAAAAATCATTGATCATAAAACTTTTCTTCTACAAATACCCGCATTCGGTTGTTACAGTTGAAGTCTCGCTGTCGTTTGTTCAGCTTCATTTCTGTGCATTTTTTTTTGTTGGTTTCCCTTAGTCTGATGCAGATGGTTTAACACATTTTGTCCTGGTGATTTCGGTATCTGCAGTTTCTTCTTTTCAGATCCAAAGTTCAAGAACACGACTTGGCAAATTCTATTCGGCATAGCAAGGGACACTAAATACAGCCTGTGTAAAATGCTGTAAAATCATGTGATGATAAATGTTAGCAGATGGCCTTGGGTAATTATACTGTGATTTCATTTACCAGTTTCCTTCTTTTCATAGAGGGGCTCACTGCTCACAGTATGTGAGAGCAGTTAGCACATTTATTTATGACCTGCTTGGCCACTGTGATATTAGTGCTTATGTTAGCTTGGGTGGTTTTTTTTTACTGAAGTGAACATTGGAAGGGTCGCTTGTGAGTAGTTCATTGTGAAAAGGAAGAAAATGCACATTTTGCCACGTTGTACCCAACATCATCTCTTTTTGGTTATTATGGGAATAAGCAAACTATCATTAACATTTGCATAGCTATAAATGATGAGTATTGTGGTGTATGCAATAGGGTGAGAATCTGCAGCCTTTCTCATTGAAAAGTTGCTTAAACCAATCTGACCTACACTCTCCGCTGATGTTCCTTACTCAAGAATGTTGGACAAATATTATGCAAGATCTTGACTTGAACTGGAAAAACAACACAGCAGGTCCCTCGATTTACGCTAATTTGGTTTGTTTGTTTTTTTTGTTTTGTCAATTTCAATTTATGGACCAATATCATCAACATAACATTTTTCAGCCAAAGAATGTACTAAAAATGGTACAAGCAGTTTTTCCAATGTGATGTTTCCGGGCTAACTTTGTGTGTAGAAAAAAAAACAATGTATTACCCATCAGTTTCCTTGGCACTACAGTTTCCAGCCAAAGAATATCAAATGTAATAAATTTGTTGTTGGTGACACACATCGCATGTAGATGCATATACAGTGCAGGATGAAAATGTTTACAGGCATTCAGTCTTTGTTCTACACTTGCATTGTCTAATGTTTTATTGTGCTTCTATGTTCAGCCTTAATTTCTAATTGCTTTTTATTGTGATATTTGGGGATAATTGGGTGCTTTGGGAAAACAATTTTTCCAATTGAAAATAATGGAATTTGGTTTTATATTTACTTTTATTGCAATTTTACATATGTTGTTGAACAAATTAATGTAAATCGAGGTAACGCTGTGAAGGATCCACTTAGGGTTTTCATCAAGGGGAGTTTGTTGCAATGTTCCCTTGAGGAAATGCAAAGTTCATTTTTGGTTTTTGGATTTATGGTGTAGAGGGTGTTCTTGTGAATTTCACCTCTTTAAGGTCTCTGACATAATGAACTCTAATCAAACTACAGCATGTTTGTCATTTGGATTAGAATAAATTCATACCCCAGATGTGGATGGGAATTTAGACAGTATCAAGCAAGCAAATTCTTGTCATCCTGTTGTATGTATACACACCATATGGATGCACACATCAAAGTAAAAGTATGTATATACACTGTGTATGTACTGCCAGTTTTGCACAGGTAGGGATGATATCAAGACATTTAAGTAGGCATTTTTTTAAGTGATAAATATATTTTTAATTTTGTTTGTTGTCTTATTTTAAAATAAATTCAAATTAAATGCTTCCATATAGCCACGGTTTTATTTGTGAAATATATTGTACGTATGAGAATGACATTGTGAGGAAGACAATGGCAGTGAAGGAGGGGGGCGGCCCAGTCCTGATAGCCTGGGGAAGAGGCTGTTTTTCCTTTTGATCCTTGTGGAGGGTTTGAAGAGCGTAATATCTGGGCAGCTTTCTGCCAAAAACCTACCTTCATCCCCTGGGCCTAATTACTTCCTCTTTGTCTTACGACGTCTTTCATTGTAATTTTACAGCCCTTGGAGAATAGTGTCCCACCTAATATACTTCCAAAGGCATGCATGTGAACCATTTTCCTGCCCCCCCCCCAAATGGGTGTCCCCTACTCCTATTGGTATGGACATCCGCAAAGAGATGGAAAGTGTGACCCAGGGGCGATTTTGCTGACGTCCACAGGACGCTTGACCCTTCTGGCCTAGTGTCTCCATGGGATATGGAGGTCCATTGCTGTCACGTGTGTCAGTTTGTTAGCAGGGTGTAGAAAGTCCTGAGCTGTGAAGGGTGTAGGTTTTACAACTGCCACAGCCTCAGTTCACCGCAGGCATGGAAAAAATTTTAATCAGAACACTAATTTTGTGAAGTCTTTATTGGTGAAGAGCATATTTTGTCATATTTTACATATTATACAGTGAGAGACAGTCTGCGCTTTCACTGGAGGCTGGAGTTTATGGTTCAGTTAAAAATGTAGCTTGTCACTGGAGACTTAACACGCCGTATCCCTCTTACAGAGTTTCCTTTGGCTGTCTATGTCTATATTATTATTATTTTATTTTATCATAATGCTGGGCAGGGCAAGTAATCTGTTTTTTCCTCTTTAATTTTAATAAAGTATGAAAAATCCACAGACAGTCCACGTTTTTGCTCCCTCCCAGTTCCCTGCCAGACAGTCCACATTTTTGCTCCCTCCCAGTTCCCTGCCGGACTGTCCACGTTTTTGCTCCCTCCCAGCTCCCTGCCAGACAGTCCACGTTTTTGCTCCCTCCCAGTTCCCTGCCAGCAGTCCACGTTTTTGCTCCCTCCCAGTTCCCTGCCAGACTGTCCACAAAAACGTGGACTGTCTGTGGGTCCCAGAGAACCAGATTGGGAAACATGGCACAATAGGAATGCAGTGAACTTGGAGCCTGTAACACTAAGCATGGGGGATGAGTTAAGATATGCCCAATATGGGATATCAGTAGCACTGCTGTGTTCAATACAGAATCTTTAAATGTGTAATAATTAAACACTTACTGATATGAAATCTAGTTTGAATATTTTTTACTGTAAATATACATATTGTTCACACATAAGAAGGGCGTTACAAGGACACAAACAACCAGCACACTGTACAAGTAGGCAGGGGAGTTTTCCCTACACACTGACTAGTATAGCTGTAGCCACCAAGCGAGGTTAGAGAAAGGTCAGCAGCCTCGTCGATCCTTCGTTTGGAGAGTCACATGGGACACAGCGCTGGCCTTCCCAGCCCTGGAGGCACTCTTATGATTGGCTTCCTGTCCTCCCTGAAAGGCAGGAAGCAGAGGAAGGGAGTGCACAAGGGTAGGAGAGAAAGATAGGTGTTGTTAGCCGGACATAACAGGCAGTCTCAGTAAAGCAACCACTGCCTGTGAAAGGGCCAGTGGGCTGTGCCAGACGGGCTCTGTCCGCAGTCGGCCTGGATCTCATACATACTCAGGGTTCCTCAGATTTCTCCACAACTACCAAAGAAACTTAATACTACACTGCAACATATAGAAGGGTGATTATTCAGTCACTGTTTCGTAAGTATTGTTCATTTATCTGTATCATTACTATTTAATGTTTGCATTTCACTTTTACATTTCACTTAATCCTGTTGATAACTCTGGTCATTGTGTCTGAAGGTAAGAATAATAATGTTGTTACACCATCTGAATATATTTGTCATATGCTAACATAGTACAAAAACCAAGGTAAGTAAAAAATTTACACTAGAGATATTCTTTACATGTAACTACCCAGATAAGTGCCTTAGAACTCGCAGAAAGCATGCATTGCAATTTATGAATACTTTATTATGATAGTCAAATGTTCTTGCTTTTCAATTCAAAGCTATTTTGTTAGTTGCATGCTTTTATCAGTCAATATATGCCTATTTCATTCTAAGTAGAATAGTGAATGTCTCTTTGGAAATTATTGCATCCTTGTAAAAAATACAATGTATCATTCCAAAAGGATCTTTTTCTCATATAAGGAATTAGTTATTTGTAATAATTTCATACTGTGGCCAAAGGAAAGGTTATTTGACTGCATTTAATTGGAGATTCTTTTAAACTGTTATCTATTTAGTGCTGCCTTTACATGCTAAAGCCATTTTCATTTGGCTTGTTGCCTTATCAGTCTTTGAGATTCCTCTGTGAGTGGATGTAATAATTTATGCAAATACAAACGGCACTGTGATAACTTCCTAGAATGTGTAACCAGTGATGTGGCCCTTTCTCAACAAATATAACAACAGTCCTCCTTAGTCATGCCCTCCCACGGCACCAACATATATTGAGGTGCCTTGAGGGGGGCATCAAGTGAATTAGAAGCAGGCTGAGACTTCATTTTGACCTTCAAAGTCAGTTGTGACATTGTTCTTATGCTATGACATCACCTCTGGCTAGAAACCAGAGAACTCTGTCCTGATTTCCTTCTCCATCTCGATGGCATTGGCAGGTGGTTCACTAATATTTGTGCAAGAACGGCCATTAAAATATAGTTCATAGTGGTTTTACCAAACAGGAAGTCCTTCCACTGTGGTCTAGAATTTGCCAAAAAGCATTTGCTCATTTCCTGCTTATCTGCTTCTTGTCTTCCTTGTCATTTTTTGCAGATAACTTAGATTCTATAAACTTTATAGCAAAGTGACAATGCGTGGCTTCACCAAAATAATTAATCGATAAAACCCCTTTCACGTTGTTTTGTGTTTTAACCGTATATGTGGAAAATATTAAGTGTTAATATTGGTAACATGTCTATGGATTAACACGTCTTCCCCCCAAAGCAACTACGGGCTTTTTATTGATTAGATGTTTTTTCAATAGATTTTTTTTCAGTGTTCACAATGATGAGTTCGATTAAATATATGAGGGACAACGACTAAATTCAAAGTATTCTCGTTAAGAAAATGTAAACGTACAATTTATTAAGAGCTAAAGGACGTCAATGTAATTTCCATATCACTCTGTTACGGCCATTAGCTACCACATTTCATTGTCAAATAAACTTAAATATATATATAAATAACAAGCAACAGTACTTATAGCGCAGTTGGGATAATGTGCAACATTCATCATATTGCATTGCAAATCATTGTAACTTTTCGTAATTTGCGAATATAATAGTAAGTAATCGTGAACTTTACAGATTCTTCTTCGCCATTTAAGTAGTGTGCTATAAATAAGAACGGAGTTCTTTAACTAGCTGAACCATGTATGTGTAGCCGTGCTTTCCACACGTTTGTGGACTGAACTATTTACACGTTCAGAAGGGGGTTCTGTTGACGCTAGTAAAATGTAAAACCAAAAAAGTAACTTTTTCCTCAGCAGTACTTCAGTTGGTTAAAGCTTTTTTTCCTATTTCAAAATAAAGCGACTCTAAAAATAGCGACGGCCACCACTTGAAACGTTTGCCTTCCTTCGGCGGTTTGGAACGTGCCGGCCCTCGGCTTCCACATGTTTAATTGCCACTTGAGAGGAAGGTCTGCAGCGCGGTGTTCGGGTGATTGTGCAGGGAACGAAACGGTGAAATGGTGCTGAAACGCGTGGTAAAGTTTTAGGTGGAAAAAAAAGAACAATATGGACATGGGGTGACACTGCTGTTAACGGAAGGGAGCTGAATGAAGTGTGCGCTATTTATTAATGCTTAGAGAATTCGAATGGTGATTGTCAATCCAGCTATCTTCATTCGGGAATGCTTCTTAAACTTTTTCTGGATTAGTGTTTTAGCCTGGTTTTAAAGAAGACCGCAACACTTTTACGATCAAGGTGAAGTATACTTTGTTGCATGTTGGTTTCTCATTACTATGAGACCGCTAACAAGAAATGTTGCGAAAACTTGCGAAAGCATGTAGTATTTCGCGTTTGTACGTGAACGTGAGTATTCAGACATTTTACACTAAAATGCATACAGACGTTTTGTTTACTTAGGAAAAGACCACTAAGTAAAAAAATGCAACGTCGCGTTTTAATTGTCATTGGAAATTTGAACGTTTCGGCTATACTGCTTTGTTTGGACCTTATTCTTATAAAACACTTGCGTTTCCTTTCATAGTGAACCTCCGAGGAAGAAAGGCATACCTGGTACAAAACTACCCCGCCAAAGAAGAAATGTGTTGCTATAGGTTGTCTGTGCCTGTGTGGAGACCGTGGCTTTTGTTACCTCTCGTGCTCAGCTGCCTGGCCCTGGAGCCGAAGTCCACCAGATGGCCTCTGCTCTCCAAGAAGCCTGTTCTTCTGGCCTGGAACGCCCCAACAGAAGACTGCTTACCTCGCCATAAAGTTCAGCTTAAGCTGGACCTGTTTGAAATTGTGGCATCACCTAATGAGGGTTTTGTTAGGCAGAACCTCACTATTTTTTATAAAGACAGGCTTGGGTTATACCCATACTTAGAAAAGGAGGGTTCTGAGGTGAAGAGGGTGAATGATGGGCTTCCCCAGTTGGCCAGTTTAAATCAGCACCTGAGCAAGATGCCGGATGGTGTAAAAAAGTACATCCGTGACCCTACAGCCCGAGGCCTGGCGGTCATCGACTGGGAGGAGTGGCGGCCTCTCTGGATTCGGAACTGGGATACTAAAGATGTATACCGGAACCTGTCCCGTCGTCTTGTTGCTGAGAAGAATTCTACATGGCCCACGGACAAGGTGAACAAAATGGCCCAGCAAGAGTTTGAGATGTCAGCCAGAAAGTTTATGCTCGAGACTCTGAGGCTGGCGAAAACCTTGCGGCCTGAACAGCTATGGGGCTTCTATCTCTTCCCAGACTGCTACAACCACGACTACAAGAACAGTTTGGAGAACTACACGGGGCGCTGTCCCGATGTGGAGATGGCACGAAATGACCACCTGGAATGGCTGTGGACGGAGAGTACAGCCCTATTCCCCTCCATTTACATGGGAAAGGTCTTGCGCTCAACCTCTTTTGGTCGCCAGTTTGTCCGCAACCGAGTGAAAGAAGCCATGAGGCTGGCTTCGGTTGGAGAGGGTGTAGCACGGCCAGTCTTTGTTTACACGCGACCTACGTACGTCAATGTGTTGGACCTGCTGACGGAGGTGAGGCTTCCTGCCACGCTGTGATTTGTGTTTAAATGCTTTGTTAGCTAAAAATGTAGCTGCATTTATCATGACTTTGCCTGCCACATGTTCACCAGTGTTTATTAAATACAAGGCCGTGTTGGAATGGAAGATTGTAAGCATTGGTGAGCTGGCTAGCCTTGCTTTCTAAACAGGGATACTAAAATCTGATCATCTAAGAGAGTAAAGCTAAGCTCTACGTTATAACACTTTGATGATACAGTAATACAACTATGGGATAGTAATAATCAAAACCATTATGAATTATGCAATATAGGCAATTTACATGATAAAGCTGAACCAATTTTTACACTTATTTTTTGATTTGTAAATATAATCTTATAGACATACAGTAAAATCTGCATATTTAAGTCCACTATAGCATCCTGGGATGTTTAAAGTTTGTCAAAATGAAGAAATGATTAATTACTAATGAAATTACCTTTTTTTCCCTCTAGTAAAGTTTGACCATTTAAAACCTGTGTCTGGACATGTTGTCTTGATGAATGAACTCGGGGGTGTTGATCAGAAAAGGTTTCTTGAAGTGCTGCATCTATGCAAAGCTGTGTGTGTGTGTGTGTGTGGTACATGGAATGAGACGGCAAGATTTAAAAAGTAACATCTTTATCACCATCAGCAGGCCTTTCCTCTTCCTGTTGCTGTACATTATTACCATTGTTTAACTTTGGCTTTGTTCAGACCACCGCTGGATGCTGAGTGGTAGCAGTGTAGTTTCACTTAAGGGTGGAGTAGGAAGAGAGAAAAGGTCATTCGTCCACTCAGACTCCCTACCATGGAAAGACTATGAATTTAACTGTCAGCTTATTACACTAGGAGTCAATGCTGTAGCTCTGCGGCTGATACTTGTCCTGACGCTTTGTTTATTTTTAAAGTTCTGCAGATGGATAATGGGTTTGCATTATTTTTGCAGACTGATCTCGTTTCCACTATTGGAGAGAGTGTGGCCCTCGGAGCTGCAGGAATAATCTTCTGGGGAGAAGCTACTTACGCCAGTACCAAGGTAAGTTTCATCCCAGTATGTATATGCTGATGCATTTCTCATCTCAATTTGGAAACATGCAAATATGAACAGTACCTTTCAAATTTTATACCAGAATGTCAGTATTGCACATACACAATATGGCCTAATGTTTGTCCAACATCTCATTACAAAAACAAAGGTAATAGCAGCCTCTACTATTTTGGGAAAGCTTAGATGCTGGAACGTTGCTACTGGATTTTCTTCCGTAGTGGTATTGATGGTAGGTGTTCATGTCTTTGCCACTGAAGTTTCTCTGATGTTTCCTCTTTACAATGGCTTCACCTGCAATTGACCAGGGAAGATATTTGGCATTCTGTGATGTTGCCAAACTGAAAGTCGCTAGAATCTTCTGTGCGACCACCCATTCTGCTTGAAACTGCATGGTTGCGTGCTTAATTATACTGCTGTGTGTGCAATGGGTGTTAGCTCGTCCCTGTAAGTAATAGGGATGTCCACATACATTTGACCATATGGGTTACATTGATGTCCTCTGTGTAGTTTATGATCACTGCAACTGAATGTATACATTGGATAGAAACTTGTATCGTGCTATATTACATAGCTGTGTGTGTGTGTGCGCGTGTGTGTGCGTGCACTCTTCTGCAGGAGAGCTGCACCAGTCTGAACAGATACCTGCAAGAATCTCTGGCAAAGTACCTGCTGAACGTCACCACTGCGGCAGAGCACTGTAGCAGGGTGCTCTGCGGCTCACGTGGCCGCTGTCTGCGGCGGCGCCCTGACACCGACATCTACCTGCACCTCGATCCCCGTAACCATACCATCCAGCAGAAGGATGGCAGCCTGACAGTGGAGGGCCAGCTCAGCCCTGAGGAGGAGGAGCTGTACCGTGCAGAATTCCGCTGCCAGTGTTACAGTGGCTACACTGATGCATCCTGCACCCTCCCAGGCACTGCACCTGTACTCCGCCCATGTTTGCTGGCCATGCTGTTGCCTCTGTTTCTGCTTTTATGACCTTACAGTGCTCCATCTTGACAGATGGTTTTTATGGCTGTTAATTTAACAGCTATGAAGGACTTGCAAGATAGATGGTAATTGTTTACAGAGATCTCTCTTGCGCTGTTTTTCCACTCGTATGTGGATTCTCACGTTTACAGTAGCAGTCAAAAGTCTGCATACCGAAATCAGCTTTTTTATGTTTGTATTAGCTAAAATAGACAAAACACAGAACATTTTTTACCTTTTAACACCTTTAACATAGCTAATACAACACTTAGGCCCTATTCGCACTTTGTTCTAAAATGCATCTTGGACAGTTGGATCACAAGTCGACAGGACGCGTCGCCATTTACACTTCTGCCTGTCATGCATCTTTAGTGTGTCAATGACTTTTTCCGATTTTGTTATTGTCCTTCGCACAGTTACGTCTTTGTCAGGGACGCATTAGGACACATTAGGACGCATTAGCGTTTACACTGCAAAGGGTAAGTGGTGAAATGCATCCCCCACCTTCACTTGGTGATCATCTACACTTATATTTAGCCCCATCTCTTTGCCATCTGATTACTCAAGATGCATTTTAAAACCAAGTGTGAACATGGCCTTAGTTATTTAAGCTTGTACACTCATTCATATTTTGCCGATGCGCCATTTGAATATATTAGTTTGTGTGCTTGGATAAAGGCTCTTTCAATTTAGACTGGATTTTGCAAAAGCGCACGATCAAATTGTCAGGGCATCTCCGCTAATGTTCTGTAGGCCTGAGATCAAAGTCCTGACTGGGCCTTTTACAGAACTTTTATCTTCCTTTTAAAGCTGAGTTCGCTGTGTGATTCAGGTTGTGTTGAAAAGTGACATTCGGCTTCTTCACAAAGGGAAATCGTAGTTTTGTGAGTGTGTTTTTACGTCCCCGTCTCGGATAAAGAGAAGCTGTTACACAGCATAATGCTGCCATGTTTTCTGAGGAGTTATATTGGCATTAGTCAAACAACTTTTGGAGTTAAGTTGCCTAACGGTCTGATGAGACCAAAGTTAATTTCATGCACAAGGATATGAGTGAGTCTTGTAAAGCTTATGTGGACTCATGCTCATCCTACCCCACAGCTTCGTCTTGTGGAGAATATGCTGTGATATGTGGTGTGTGGGCAGTCACTTCGATACCCATCTATCCCTGCACCTTCTGCTGTAAGCCCTTCAGCTTAGCCGATACTCTTCTTCCTGCCCTGCACTGCCATCAGCTTTGGAGGGATGGCTTGATCTTTGCAATCTACTGGCAGTGTTGCATTTCCTCTACTTCGTAATTACTTTCATAGTGATCCAAGACATAATCATTTAGTGACTGTTTTATATCCCGCATCTGATCCATATTATTCATCAGTAAGAATACCACTAATCTTTTGTCAGTTCCTTGTGGCTGGTTATCATCTCTATGTTGAACAACCATAGATGTTTTGGGGTAATCCTTTGGGGAGGGGGCACTGTGTGGCCTGTGATCAGAAGGTAACTGGTTCACGCCCCAGCCTTGGCAGAATAGTCACAGCTCCATTGGGCCTTTGATCAAGGCCCTTAAGCAGCTGGATGAATGGCCTGACCTTGCCCTCTTAACTGTATATACTGCACTGTGTAAAAGTCTTGGGCAGTCAAACAGAATGTTTGAAGTAATGCACCTGGGCACTAAGTGTATATTTACTAAAAACAAAAAATACAATTTAACATCGGAACATCTGAAAATTAAATAACGCAAGAAGAAGAAGAATTTCTTCTGTTCTCCGAAAAGTAAGAGATCTTGTTAGCCAGAAGAGGATAGCTGCAGTCTCCAAACCTCTCCTCTGGCGCGCCTCAGCCGTTTAGTTCACTTAGTTAATTCATTTGCTGTATAGCTTGGAGACATAGACGCCGTCCATTGATCTGATACATAGACTGGTCTCCTTTGGTATTGTGTTGCTCAGGGAGTCCCGAATGAGGCACATTTCCTGCATTGTGAGGGAGCGTTAGTTACGGCACTATGGCCATGTGGCGAGATTCCCTGAGGGTGATCCGGCTTATTGCTGAGGATCAGAGTGGCTGGACCAGGCCAAGGGAACAATCATGCAACACCTGGCTGATAGATGGCCATTTCCGTAAGGTTGGATTGGACCGCATGTTGGCCTGGGGGGTTCACCAACTGGGATCCTCAGGTGTTTCGTCATGTGGTGGGTGCGTTGTACCAGTACATGCTGCCTGACCCGACCCGACCTGAGGTATTGGTTGCCCATTTGATGTGTGCTATTGGTTAAGTCAAAAAATACATGGGTGTATTGGATGGTTGCTGCAAATATGTGGTGCGTAAAGGAACAGTATTGAAATAGGTAAGCTTGCACACGTTGACTGTCATTGTCTTATATTGACAGGATCATTTGAACATGATTTTTTTTTTCAGAAAAATAGCTGAATTTACTTGGGACTGATCAGATTCACTTGCATTCATGTTGATTGAAAGAGGGTTGTCTCTTTGTATCAAGCCTGAAATCTTAAAAAGGGCGTGTAGACTTTCAGTATGACCTGTATCAGCTTAACATGTCCAAACTCATGAATGAATGAATTCAAATAAACATCATTAGTAGAACCGCAGCATCCATCTTATGAATCTTTTTCTTTTAGTGGAAATAATGTCTTTGAAACACTAGAATAAACCACAAAAGCTTTTTGTTATAAATACTTCATATTCTGCTGTTTCCTGGGTTCTGCTGAAAAGTTCAGGATTGTTTTAGTTTCAAGTGTTCCGGTCCAGGTCATTCTTCCTTGGAGGCGTCCATTTCCAGCTCCTAAAATGCCACCATTTGGTCTATAACTGTTTTTCAAGCCCTAGGGCTTTTGTAAACCCTGCAGACTCTGTGCATCATGTCTCCTATTCCCCCCTGCAGACTCTGTGCATCATGTCTCCTATTCCCCCCTGCAGACAGCAGTCAAATTGCCTTTTGCTCAGCTGCTTGCATATTCAGGAGCTTGGGGTTACACTGGAATGGCAGGGAAATCGGGTTTCAACTATTTTATAATTTATATTGTTGAAGAGAACCATTTTTATATATATGAATTTCTAGTGCTTGATATTTTTCTGGAAAAAACTGGAATACTGCAAGTCTTGCTTTTTATGTTTCCACCTGTGCAGTTGTTTACTGCAGTGTACTACAGTCATCGTAGGTGTATGCTCTACCTTTTGTGGACAATTTGCTGCCATTGTGTCATGATTTTTATTTTTTTTTTTGTTAATGCTTCCTCCTCTGTGGCCTAACAAGCATACTACTTGGACATCCCAGAGAGCTGTGAAATTACCTCCCCTCCCCGAAAGCACAAAATCAGGATTATGGCTAATAAAGGGCGAAAGGATAAAGTGTGGAGGATGTGTCCTTGTGTTTTAACAAGAAAGCATCTTTGCTCTGGTTTAGGGAGTGAATTCACAAATGGGCCTTTTGAGGAGCAATCTGATCGTTTCCGTTTCACTTTCCCTTAAAACAAGCTTGTGTTTTTTTAAAAGAACTTTTGCTGAAGTTTTCCGTACTTTGTAATAACCGTATTTTGTGATAGTTATTAGTTTCTTGTTCAATGTAGGGCTTAACATTGCAGCTGTATCACTTTGATCTCAATCATCGCACCTATAGAGAAGTTTAACCTCCCAGGAATATTTTAGCTGCAAACTCTAAGCACTGATACTCAGTCTTTCTCCAAATTAATACATTTATTTTGTGTTGTGTTCTTGGCACACTTACCTACCATTTATTGGATCATTTGTAGCTATTTCATTGTGACTTTGTTCCTAATTTATCATAATTAATTGTATAGTTACACATGGCTGGAGATTCCTCCGCATCACGGCTTGATCATTGTCCTCACCCACAGTTTTCTGCACTTTGCAAATGAAGGCTGGAATGAACTATTAAAATTCAGTGGATTTAGAAGATGGTGTGTATTTTTGTTTTATATATATATGAACTGTTGCCAGAGTTTTCATATGCAGTGTTGTGTTGCAGTGATTTTGTTGTTTTACATCTGTTTGCTATAAATATTTCATGTTTCACTGGTGTTTTCTCTGTATAGGTTGTTTTTTATAGGAGAAATAAATATTTTTTCCTTAAGGGCTTAAAATATGATCAGGTGTCTTTGTAGCTTTTTCTAACCCACAGTCTGAAGACTTGCTGAAACTTCAAAGGACACCAAAGATTTTATTTTTATTAAGTTCCTTTGCTCCAGATTAGGTGTTTTTATT
Organism: Isichthys henryi; assembly: GCA_026776945.1. Classification (NCBI taxonomy): domain Eukaryota; kingdom Metazoa; phylum Chordata; class Actinopteri; order Osteoglossiformes; family Mormyridae; genus Isichthys; species Isichthys henryi. The sequence continues at coordinate 13,518,944 of JAODJX010000109.1, forward strand.
TCTTAAAATACCCTGCAAAACTATAAAAGCAATATAACAGGGTTCCACAAAATGAGGCTTTCAAAGGATACAATACAGCTTAAAGGAAATGAAATGACTCAAACGATCCTAAACCTGAATACTAATGGATTGCCAACATTTAGCTACCCAGAATTCTCTCTCCTTTGTTTTCAGACTAGCTGCCTCTTATAGTAAGTGCTCTTGGTTCTGATTAAAGACAGCTGGTTATCATTAATTAGACACAGACTGGCATGATGCTGGTGGGGTGAAGCAGTCTTGAAAATAAGTCTTCTGTGAAAGTTTTGCCTTTTGCAGGGTCCACATTTCCAAGCCTGCAAGCTCTGTTCTGTGTAAGATGAAACCCAGAAGAGTGTTGTCCTCTAAAGTAGTCATGTATATATGCCTTCTGAGCAGGGCTAATCTTTCTTAAGCCGTGCTCTTCCATATCCCATCTGAGCATGAGTGGTCAGCACTGCTATAACGGAATGTGATAATTATACCCTCACAGCATTTATATTGTTCAGCATTCTTACTTAGGTTTTTGTGTGTGAGAACACTAAAAATCCTACCTACACTTTTAATCCTAAGAGCTGTACTACTATTAAATGGTATTTCGCCATGAGCTGCGTGGTTACAGATAAATGGTCTCGTGCTCTTCGTCTGGCCAAGGGGGAATTTGAAAAAGTAGGTTTAGGAAGTCATCTCGATTTGTTAGCTTGGATTCTCTGTTCCAGAATCTGAGATCAGAGTGAGTGTGTCAGTTACCATAGGTTTGATACACTCTAAACGAAACCGGAGTGCCCCTTTTCATTCCCTGATGATCACTGATTTAGCAAACCACAATTTTGTTTGTTTGTGAAGGGAACTCAGAAATATGGGTAAAAGAGTGTGACCCACCCCCCAGTCAGGTATCTGCCCCTTGGAAAGTCTCTGCATGGCCCTTGTCCCAGACGAATACCAGCCTCTTCCCATTACTAGAGCCTAAGGTTTTAAGTAATTACCAAAGCATTTCAAAGATGTCCTTTTTCCTAAAAGAAAAGCTGATCTGACCTATGCATGGCGGACAGGGAAAACATTTCATTTTATTTAAATGCAGATAATACTTACTGCACATGCATTAAAATGAAAATCATTCAGGAAACTGCTTGAATATTTTATGGCAGCTTTCAGCTCTTTCTGTGAAAACTTAAATATTCTTCAAACCCACATATTCACAAATCTAGCTTCCATCTAAAACGTACATTCAAGAGTCATCTGGTTTTTTTTCCCCATGTGGGGAAACATTTCTTCAGAGACACAGAATGTGGTTTAGATTATAATGTGCACACACTGTAATGAAATGTACACAGGTTAAACAAGGCATTCAATATGAATAAGATTTTAAAAAACACCGAAACAACATTTTAGATTAGAACACTGGTGTCTCAGTTTTGAATATATGCTGTAGAACATGTGAAAATATTTGGACTCAATCATTTTTAATCCCTGTATGGTATATGCCTCCCCCCCTTTTAAATCCCAACCTGACTTTACCCTAATCCAAACCCCATACACCTTTATACATTTACCTTTCCTGACCCCAAGCCTTTACCCTGTTATTTAAAATCAGTCTTTACCACTGAAGCCCTAACTGTATCTCCCAGACAAGGCTGCAGACACTCCTCGTGAACGAGATAATTCGAGAAGTATTTGACAGATCTTTTGCAAACTTTGCAGACATATTGTCCGGGTGACGAAAGAGAGGTGTAGCCAAAATCTGTACTCACGCAAAAGTACCGTTAATTACAGTGCATCATGTGCTCAGCCTGGCTTAAGTTCAAACTAATACATCAAATGCACCTTTCCTGATCTAAGTTGGCTAAACTTGTCAGCAACAATAATATGCTAGATGTCATAATACCACAGCAAACATAAACCGTATGTTCTGGTCACACCTGCACCTATATTAGTTTTGGTCAGCAGAGGCATTGATTGTGGAAGTTGAGCCCAGCGCTTACATGGCAACGTTTGGTTGGCTGTTCCAACTGCTCATCTAAGGCTTATTAGATATAAGAATATCATCAAATTCTTAGCGTTACTGGGCTGCTGTCAAACTCTGCTACACTAAAAAAATGTTTTAGTGTAGATGAGTGATCTTTTGCTTTATCTTAAATTGGACAAAATTAAGATAAAGCAGTAGGGGTTCCCAGTCCATGGCGAGTGTTCCACACACACACACACACACACGTTTGTATTCATATCTTTGTGGGGACCGTCCATCCATTTCTGTGGAGAAAACCCTAATCCAACAATGACAGCCTTAACCCTTATCCAGCACTGACCTTAACCATAAGTAACCAAACAAAACACTTCTGACAGTATTAGCTTTTTGAGTGCAGTTACACATTTTTATAAAGCTGAGTTTTCCCCTTGTGGGAACAAAAAAATAAAAAATCCGTCAAGGACAAAATAACAGGTTTTTATCACATTGCGGGGACGGCTGGTTAATTAACATTTAATTAACATGACCGTGCACACACACACACACACACACAACAACAACAATTTTTTCGTAATTATGTAGGAACTAACATACTGGTAACAGACGTTTTCTTAATATGTTTCCAGGACCAATGAAATATTTAGCTTCTCTTCTGTTGCTTTATTTATAATATTATTATTATTCTTAGGCTTATTACTTCTACTATTATAAGATAATGCTTACAGTTAAATAGACAGTGAAAAACAGCTGACCGGTGATGTTTATAACTACAGCATAATGAAAAATGTAACGTCGTTCAGCCTCTCCCTTGCTGAACAAGGTGTTCTTTCATCAGTCTTCCCTTGAAAGCAAACGATACGCATTTTGTTGGTTGTGAGTGTGGGTAGGAACTATTTAATTAACCACTAATGGGAGCACTTTCTTGCATTGAAACCACAACTGAACCATACTTGTGTTTTATGCATATTTGGTCACATTCTTATGGATACTTGGAAAAAATCAGCAATAAACAGGCATGGGTAGCGTCATTAGAGTATTTCCTCAGTAGTAAAGTATTATTTTCTTTCACTGTAAAACTGGTGTTTTGTTTTTTTTAAACTAATGATGGAATAAAGCAAATTCTAAACGTTCTGCATATTGGAGTGTTTATTTAATCATTTTCAAAATAGATCTCTCTAAAATAAATTATATGTATAACCATCTTATTTTGCTTGCAACCAAAATGGCTTGGAAGCTCACCTCTCATCACATTGCCTCTATACCAAACAAATGTACTCTCAAAACCCAAAAATCCATCCAGAAACCCACACATGAAGAACATGTGAACATATGTCAGATTAAATCCATGTGCCAGTGTTTGAGAGAATCTTAGAAAAAGGACAAGACTTTTCTTGAAAAAGAGCTAAGTGGAGCTCCTTGTGGAGTGACCTTGTAGTGATTAGCAGTGTTGCCTCACACCTCTGGGACCAGAGTTGAAGTTTCCGCCATGGTTCCATGTGTGGGGTTTGCATGCTCTGCCTGTGTCATCGTGGGGTTTCCTCTGGGTGCTCTGAGTTCCCCCCACAATCCGAGAACAAGCTGAGGTTAATTGGAGTTACCCTATTGTGAATGTGCCTATCATGGTTTGGCACCCCATCCTGGGTTGTTCCCTGCCTTCCACTCATAGCCTCTGGGATACGCTCCGAACCCCCTGCAACCCTGAATAGCACAAGTGGTTACGGAAAATGGATGGATTCTCCTCACAGTGCTGAACATACCCTTTTATGTCTTTTTTAATAAATGTTATCAGCAATGCATTCTTAAAACACAAGCAACGTATTTAATGAAGAATAATCCAAAAAGCACATTTACCTACAGTAAGAGTATTAGGCAATGGTACATTTAAATGAAAAACACATTTCTCAGATACTACACACTGGAATGACCCACTCTTGTAGAAAATTTCTTTGTTTCATAAATCCCACAAAAAAATCCCAATGTAATCCATGTGCCAGTACATTCGGGAGTGAAACCAACTTGGTAATATGGAACACATGGGATTCTTGTGAGGGATTTCTACTCTCCTACTGCTGTCATTTTTACTTAGTATGCTTTATGGTGCATATCAATTTTCCATGGTGTGTATGTGGAGAGGGTCCAGTGTTTATATAAATGAGTGACAGCGGGTTACAGGTGAAAAGATTTCACTGAGAGGGGACACAGAGGGAAGCCTGCCAGCCTGACATAAAGCAGTGTATGCTCTTATTTTCTGAATGGCCAGTATCATACAATATAGAGTCATGAAACTCTAAGTATTTTAATTGCTTCAGGTGTAAGCCTGTAGTAGTACTTTTTAACAAAAACATTATCATTACTACTGAACAGACAGACTTAGTCCTTTCAGTTAGATAATTTAGATCAGATAATTGGATAAGATCATTTCTTATTGTGGTTTTCTATGGTAACAAAGGTATGGCACATGGACCATATGAATGAAGCATTTTTTCTACAAGATGATATTATACACATTTCCTTTGCTTCAGACTTCACACACTTTCGGCATTCTTGTACATTTCCATGTCCTCTGCAGCAGTGTGGTCTATCTGACAAGCCTGCGATTAATAAGGTTCTCGGTTCCTCATAAGATATCAGCGGGTCAAGGGAGTGGATAAAGAACTGGACTGCTGACCAAAAATCTACTGGTCCATCTTTCTATTGAGGGATTGAGCTGTTATTTCAGATATTAAGTTTTCACCGCCACATGAAAAATATGTTGCTCATCAGATAAACTAAAAACAACTACAGACAGTAAACAACCTGGTAGGCAAACACACACATACATACATATAAATGATATTTGGGCTCAGAGTAGTGATAGCAGAATTTGATACCTGAAGCGTCACCTGTTTCCCCCCTGGCATCATTCTCAGCATTACTGTGAATTCCTGTTTGCTAGGGTGACCAGCTAACCCATGTCAGGGGGGACAATTCGAGCTAGAACAGGATTTGAAACTACAATTCTAATTAAAAGGACCTGGATTTCGCTTAAGCACCGTCTTCTTGCTAATCATATGTGTGTCACTAATGTTAATGTGAAACAGCTGGATGAGTTTTTCAGTCAAGGAAACAAACCAGACAAAGCGCAAGAATAACGGACCTATTTTGCCAAGTACAGGGACCCTTTCAGTTGTAGAGTAGTTTGTAAAACCTGAAGTAGCTCAAAGTGTCCCTGACATGGATTATCTGGTCATCCAATGTCAGCCTGCCTGTTAGAAGATGCTTGATATTTCATGACTTGTTTCCACAGGCCTGGTCTCATGACCCACAATATGAGCAGTGACTTGGAGTTAGTTTCCCTAACCCACCTCCCAAAAGTACCCCTCCCCACCCACAGACAAACAAGTACAGCAAGCAGTGGAAAGTCTCCTAAATTCATTGCAACTCACAGTGGTACAGGTGAAGATTGAATGGTGAGGGATCAGTTTCCTTATGTGGAATAACTGGAGGACCTCTGTTCAGTGGAAGCATCACCAGTACTGAAGACGCTCTTTCTGAAAGGAGAGTCCTCTGACCCTTTTGGTATCTGCACGTTGGCTCTTGTGGCTCTGCGGAAGAACTGACTTCCTGTGAAAAAGGTTCAGATCAATGGCTCCAAAAGCCGCTCCTTGCTGACAGAACAGTTGCTGAAGTGGCAGGTCATCCAAACAGATGAGAAAGCATCCCGAAAACCAGAGCGAGCAAGAAACTACACTTGTGAACCTGAACGTAATAGTCACAGAAATCTTTATGTCTTTGTAGAAATTTTAATGTAAGTGGTTTCATTCATATTCTGATTTTATACTGCAGAAGAATTGGACTTGTATTCTTGGGGCTTACTCTTATCTAAAACTGCTAATTATTTAAGATACAATAATATTCAATATTCCCCCCACCCCCAGAGTTAGGGGTGCAAATCTCATCTTCGCTTTCTGTGTGTGGAGTTTCTTTATTCTCACCATGATGTACAGTATACCCATAATCCTTCAGATAATGGAAGAATGGGTGAATAGTGTAGCAACTGGATATCTGATCTGATCACACTGCATGTTTAAAATTGTGAGTCATAGTTATTCTCCAAAATCAAATCATCACCGTCCTGCTACAGACACTTAAGCTGCAAACATATGAGTCTCAATATATGGCATGATAAAATAACAGTCAATCCAGCCGCACGTTTACATACCAGAACACTTCGCATTGCATACGTACATTAATATACTATACTGCTCAGAAATGTGATGACTGTGGTGATGCGCTGTTATACATAAAATGTTTCTGAAGATTTCAGGAGTCCGAAGTGAACCTTCAGTGCCCCCTTGTGGATTTTTTATTTACAGCAAATCAATTGATTAAGGTGGCTGTTCAGCCTATCGTCATGTTAAGCTCTTAAGCTGACAGCACCTTTCTTATCCGTGGTCGCAGTTCATTGAAACGATCATGCTACACATTTATTATACATTTTTAATTCTATAATACTATATTACTGTAATACTGTGACCCTTTTATTCACATTAAATTTAACTGGACGACGTAATATGAGCTGATAATCCAGCTCTTTAATCATTTGGTGTCTGGTGTCAAATTTTTAAATGCCACTCAGAATCAGTTTTTTTTTCTTTCTTATTTTGCAGTAGGTTCATCATACACTGCCAGTGAAAGGCTAGGGCAGGCCGAGCTGCCTCCAGACGAGAGTGATAGCGTGTCGCATCACATGACCTGGTCGGTCAGCTGACCTAAACCCAGTAGAAGTGGTCATGGAGAAGGTTGACCAGAGAGTGGTGGAAAAGCATCCCAGGAGGCCACCTCATGAAACTGGCCTAGAGGACAAAGTAGGGTCAGCCAGTCCCTGGCGCAACTGGGGATAAGGACCCGATGGTGGAATCGCTCTGCTTACTCCACAGAGCTGCCCCCACCCCCACCCCCACCTCCATAACAATTACATTTTTTATTATTCATTTCACGTCCGTGCGTAATTCCATATGGGTTATTTTATAGTTTTGATGTCTTTATAATTAGTCTAAAATCCCAAGAATAGTAGAAATAAAGCTTTTGGTGGGCTGGTGTGTCCAGACCTTTGAGTGGTGCTGCTGTATTTGCGTCGTAAAGCCCTTCTCTGTTAGGGTGTATATTTCTGTACAATTGAATGTCAGTTTTCATTTTGGTATTTTTCTTTGCAGCCTGTAACGGTCTCTAAATGGTGGTCAAGGGCTTCACACACATTTACTCAGTTATTAAAGGAAATTATTACAGTAATATTATCCATCAGATATTTGAGTGCCTGTTAGTAAACCCCTTAATTCCTTTCATTTTACTGATAACTCTTTTGATTTTTCCTATTGGAAAAATACTGTTACATGCGTATAAAGATGCTTACTAAATGTAAAATTCATGTGAAATCAGAGCTGTGTACAGTGATAGTGTAAAATGTCAGAGCAGGAGAACTAGTGGAGGAACTAAAATAGATTAAATGATGTTGGAAAGGAAGAAACATAGTACCATAAAAAATGCTAATTTCCTCCACAGCAGATGTTCCAAACCTGAAGATGAGACACCCATAGGGGGTATGAGGCGATGCCCCATTAGGAGACACGCCAGACATGGAGGAGCACATTAGACATGTTAGAGTTTATGGCTCCATTCATCACCACTGAGAGGTGATATGCGACAGTTCATTGAAAGGCCAGGGGGTATGCAAATGGCAGCGGTCCAGAAACCTGTAGCCTCGGCCTTCAATAACGGCTTAAAATCACCTTAAAACCAGACAGCTGTTGTCACAGATGCTTTCATGTGCGTGTGTGTTTAGTTGGAACACCAAAGAGAAACAGTCTTTTTAAATGCTATCCCAAACAGATGCTACAGGCTGTATTATGTCTCAGATTCACACACAACACAAGGACACATTAACAAAGTCTGGATCATCTGAATACAATCTTGATAGAACAGATTTTGATAGGTAAATCATAAAGAAGAGATTCCAATTGTGGCATTCTCCTGAAGGGGGCTCAAGGCTTATCGATGACAAATGGGTTTAACAAGGATTCTGAGTCATTTTTGGTTATGTATTATTATGGTATTAAATTATTTATAGTATTTAGTTTCATGCGTCGTATCTGACATTTTGAAGGGCATCTTGATAATTCGTGGTACAGTGCGTCAGTGATTAGCACTGTTGGTACAGTACACACCTTTTGTGCTGGGGGTTCCCTACCAGGAGCTGAGAGGGAGCAAAAACCTGGGCTATATGTGGGTCCTCAAAGACTGGACTGGAAAACAGTGACCTGTAGTATAGATTCCAGGCCTCCCTGTGACCTGGACACTGAGAATCATACAACAGTGTCATCTCATTAAAATGTTCCATGCAATGAGCTCTCTGTTGCTGACATGAGTAATTATTTGGAATTCTGGAATTGCAGTAGAGAATGAAACGTAATATTTGACAGGAAATAAGGTTTGTTTCTTTCGTAGCTTCCTTTGAAGATTGAATTGACCCGTTGATATGCATTGGGAGATGACAAAGAAGAATCAGAGATCCTTGAGTGAGATGTGGAGACAGGGGCTGAGGTGGGATTCCGGTTCCTCTCACTTCTTACCTCCCTGGTAGGGTGGCTCTCACTTGGCAGCCTCTAGCCGAGTCCCACCCTCCTTCCTATAGTCTCATCTCCTTGGACGATCACACCGAAAGCCTGCCTCCTTTGCTTTTTCACACTGCTTCCTCTCTCTCTTTTGTGTTGGAACTGAGTGCTTGATTCCGTTTTTGCCCGGACCTGCCCTGTCATCTTCAGCATCCGTCTGAAGTCCATAGAAGTACAGTATGGATTTGTGCAGATGCCATGCAACGGACATTCTTGCTGTGCACATGACCTGCAAAACTATTTGGCTGTAACTCTGGATTAGCATATCCCTCCCCCCTGGGTGTTTGTGCACTACTATAACCCCTTATAACTTACTTCATTGCGACTGCTAAACAGCACAATGGGAATATTTAAAAAACATACTGCTAATTGCAGTTGTTTCAGGTTTCAGCTTTGAGGACAAACTTTGAAGTTCACAGCCACTTCTTTTTACATGTAAATATTTTGTAGCTTTTAAAAGTAAAACGAATACAGTATATAAAGAGAAAATGCCTGGCCTTGAATTTCCACTGCTTCAGTCTTTTATGCAGTATGTCAACATATGTGAGTCCTGGAGACACCAGGAAAGCCTTGAGAATGCAATGGGTGCTGGGTATTCCTAGCTAGGGGGGCAAAGGGTCCGCATGTTTGAATATATGGTGCCAGGTCAAGGACAAAGTCTACCTTTCTGAAAGTGGCTGTGCGTTTGGGATATTGTACGGTGGAACATTATTTTGTCAGAAATACTCAAATCATTCCATCACAAATATCACGTGTGATTGCTGTACAAAATTGCAATTTGTGTGAATCGCTTTGGGTTTTCATTATAGACAACATCAGACTGTAAGTGCTGGCTATGCTGTTATGTTTCGCCTTTTATTATTTTTTCCCATTCTCCTGTTTCTCTGATACACCCCCTTGTCTGACTCACCTCAAATGTATATTGTTACAGTGAATCACAAAAAGGTCGCCCATTTACAGAGCATGCCTATACTGTTATAATAAATGCCTTCTATCTTTTCAGCTATATTTGTATAAAAGGAACATGAATGAAAATGGAAATATTTTGGCTTTCTCTGCACAGTTATAATACAGGTATGTTAGCTATTGTAAAAGGAACAAATGGTAAAATGATAAGCTATGCTTCAGATTCATTGGCACGCACAACCTGCAATTGGAGCAAAGCCTTATTTGAACAAACATTTAGATGTGCTGCTGTAGCAGTTGTCTGGTAGTGTAATGGGAAAATGTCTTTGTTTTCACTTGCACACTTGTACGTTTTTTCTGGCTTTATGATAGGCCAGTTGTTTTATTTGCATGGAAAGTGCGATGCTATTGGCTGGTTCTGGCCCTCTTCTGGACTTTCATTAAAGTTTTCTGTCCAGTCGGTGGAAGTCATGCTAGCTGCAAGTTATGTGTGTAACACACTCCCATAAAATTACAATAGAATGTTGGGTAATACTTTGCATTCAGTGCACCTTCATAATGCATTCAGTATGCATACATAGAACATTCAGTGCACCTTCATAATGCATTCAGTATGCATACATAGAACATTCAGTGCACCTTCATAATGCATTCAGTATG
>JAODJX010000109.1:13540963-13551435 GCA_026776945.1 Isichthys henryi
CCCCCCCCCCCCGCCCCCCCCCCCCCCCCCCCCCCCCCCCCCCGCCGTGGAAGAGTGCTCCTTCAGACAATTTGCTACAGCAATGAGGGCTCATAATCACATTCAATCAACGTGCGCTGTCTTACATACAAATATGTCTGCGGCTCCAGAGGGGGCATGAGCTCCCCAAGGTCATAATCCTCTAGCTCGACAAAGTTTGAAGTGACGAAGGATGGCAGCCATGTCCCCAGGAGGGAACTTGCTTCTTTGTCTTTTTCACTTTTCCTTTGATGTAATAATCGATGGTGGCACAGTGTTCTGTGTTCCTTGAGACAGGCTTCAGGCCCCCAAAGGCCATGTGCTGGATAAGCGGCTAGAAGATGGATATATCAATCAACAGATCAGAGCCAGTTATATATCCTTTCTTTTTCCTTTATGTTTTTGCATCCGAGTTTTGACAGTTTATTAGCTGGGCATTTCAGGAAATCTAAAACTGTAATATAAAAAGTGCCTCAGTTTTTATTTACATGCCATGTAATGTTCTTTTATATTATACAACGATCAGCCATAACATTAAAGCCATCTGCCTAGTATTGTGTAGGTTCCCCCCATGCCCCCATTCCTGGCTCACCAAATGGCTTTCCTTGGACCTCTTTTGGTAGGTACCGACCACTGTATACTGGGAATACCCCACACAACCTGCCATTTTGGAGATTCTCTCACCCAGTTGTCTAGCCGTCAGAGTTTGTCTTTCGTCAGATTTGCTCTGATCATCACACTTGCCAATTTTTCCTGTTTCCAACACAACCAACTGTTCAAGAACCAACTGTTCACTCTTCACAGGTGCCATTGTAATAAGATAATCAGTGTTATTCACGTCACCTGATTTAATGTTATGGCTGATCTGTGTATATGTACTGTATATTATACAAAGTTCTAATCAGACTCTTTGCCCACCCCGGCCCCACTGATCTGCTGTCCAGAAGCATGTGATGAAAGGCAGACCATGAGCGATATGCATCAGACACTCTCATGAACACACACCACAGTGCCTGATTCTCATGGTGGAATCGACACATGGACACACGTACTCTCAGACCTGACTCATGGGAAGGTTACATCGATTTGCACACATTTAAATTTGTACTTACGACACCCCAGACATTAGTTAATGGACCCCTTGTATTTTACATTTATTTATTAGACGTAACGTACAATTAAGACAGCGGGGTCACCCAATCCCCGGAGTAATGGGGAATTAAGGGTATTGTTCGAGGGCCCACTAGTGACATCACTCTGCCTGCCAGCCTAAGAAATGAAATCAGTGACCTTCCAAACACACGCAGAATCCTCAGCCACTCAGCCACACAGTGCCTCCTTTTGCCTACTAAATCACACGTGAGTTGCCCAGGTTCAAATATACACATATTTATTCAAAGATGATGAAAGATGAAAATGTTAAAAGGACAGAGTTCTTTATCGCCGTGAGAGCTTTTTGGACCACGTGGTGTTCTCAGGACAAGGTGACTCAAACAGGAGATAATGCTGTTTGTTTGCACACCCCCATTGACAGCCATGTGACCAAGGCAAGTATATTAAAAAGACACCAAACTTATGATGACGAATAACCTTGAAACAGCAATGATTTCATTTTTATATGGTGATGTTCCAGCCTTCAGAATTATATTCAGCGGACAGTAGTATATTGTTGAATAAAAGCAGGGACTACTATATATAATTAAGATCTTAACATCTTGACGCGCAGATCATGTGGGATGCTCTCTCGGGAAGGCGGGGCTTATTCTGTCAGGAAGTACAGGGTGTGTCACTGATACAATGGTGCTAATGTCTGAGCCGATTAGCTGCAATGAAACTTAAAGGTTCACAGCTTCACCCCCTTTTCAAGGCATGAACCCCCACCAACTTTCATGATCTTAAGCATCAGTGAATAATTTTGTTATACAATATTGTCCAAAACAGGCTACCCAACATTATCCATTCATGGACCTCTATGTTTAATATTTAAAGTGCCCCTCCCCCCCAAATTAGTATAGGACAAGTTTTCATTCACAGAATCACAATCTTTTATATGCACCAGTGATTGTTGTGTCCATGCTTTGTTATTCTCTTTATAATGCAACCATATGACACCTTATTTAAAGTTATAAAGCACAAGGAAGCAGTTATAATGCAGGACTCGCTCACCCCCATAAACTACAGAAGCACCTTATCACGGACACTGTGGAAGGTAGGTGCTTGATGTTAGTAAGTCTAGGCAGTATCAAGGAGATCACAGGTTAAAAAAATCCCTGAGCAGTTTCATAAGTTCTGTTGTTTTTGAAAGTTGAATCATTTTCTGTATAGTAGGGTTTGCTGAAATGCTTTGAATGGCTTATTGTGCATTGTTAATATTTGTTAATCTACATATTTCAGTTGCAATGTATAATGTAAAACACAAGAGGGACTTTTCCAAGCAATTTGATTCATTAGCCATGTATCATGTCTAAATCGGACAGCTATGTAAAAATGTTTTTTCGATGACTCCCGGTTTTATTTATTTGTTACTTTCAGCTTTGGCTGTGAATTGTAACATTTCGTTTGTGTTTTCTTATTTTTGTTGAGCTTCCTCAAACGTGATGTAGTTAGGGAGGAATTACAAACAGATTAAGACAAACAGAATATAGAATAATAAACAAACTTGCCTTTGAAATACAGTAGACTATGTGCTTGATTGCCTGCTGTAGATTCATGCATGTTTTTCTGGGTAAAAAATATTACTTGCGTGACATGAAGGCTCTTGGATTAAGTCTCTTGTAGCTACTAAGGCAGGTCTGCAAAAGTCCATCCAGTTTTTAGGAAGCAAGTGGAACAGTAATGGAGTTTTACCTGTAGTCATTTTATTTTCCATGTCTTGATGTTTCCTCGATTATCTTTTACCAACTGAGTTGGTGAGTCAAGTTTTGTACTCGTGCTTTAACATACAAGACAGAGGTGAGTAGGACTCAGGTCAGAATGCTCTGCGATAATAACTGACACACAGATTTTGCATCGTGACACACATGATAATAATCAAGGAAGTGCTCAAAACAGAGATGCTTTCTCTGGCTTGCTGTACATGCAGGGGATGTTTCATTCAGTTCATAATAGAGAATAATTGCTGAATTACTATTGACACATAGTGTCCTGGAGAGGGATGTATAATGTTTTATTCTTGTTGCTAAAAATATGCACAATATACTGTCAAAATGTATTACTAGAGAGTCATTTTGTGACCCGCAATGTTTTAAATACGCTTTGTGAATCCAGGACAATTGTCTATTTATCTCTCATTCAGAGGCCTGCTATATTTTCTCTTCATAGTATAGTTTAAAATGTAAATATCACCAAATTTAAAAGTGCTGCCAGACAGGTTTGACTGGGGAGTGACTGCAGATGATTCTGTCTCATTTGGTGAGATTTACTGCTGTGGGGTCTGTGCAGTCACTATTGCAGTAAATTAGTCTGACCAGAAGGCTGTGCAGAGTGAATGCCTCACAGTGGCTGCCAGTCCCACAATGAATTATTTGTGCTTGCACACTCAATTTCCCCCTTGCGTGCTGCGGCCTAGTTAAGGGAAGAAGCACACACAATGCCCTTAATGCCACGAGCATTTTGTTTCGCATTCTCTGGCTTTTTCACTGTCACACAAACACAGGAACGTCTACAAAAACTTTGGTATGCAGATGCTATTCTTTATAATATCGTACATCTGCAGTTACAATGAAAATTTCCATCCATCCATCCATCTTTTGTAGCCACTTGTCCTACTCGGGGTCATGGGGACTTCCAGATCCTATCCCAGACCCTACAGATGCAAGGCAGGGAGCATCCCAGGATGGGGTGCCAACCCTGCTGCACCACTGTGCCACCTGACAATGACGTTTTCCTCTTCATTTCTGCTAAAATGCCTCTAAGACAGGAAGGGTGAGGACGTACCAGGATGGGTCAAGTGATCATCTCCTTCTTTCACCTGAAGGAAGTTACTAATAAATACTGTACAACACTCTTGTATCTGTCGGCTAGGCTTGTTGGCCCAGACCACACACACACACACACACACACACACACACACACCTGACTCTGCCCCAGATATTTTGTGTCCTTACGTCTCCCCTTTCTGACCCTGAAATGGCTGTATTTTTTTGTTTCTCCCTGCTGTTCTGTAAATCCCATTCTGAAAAGCACCCGTTCCCACCTCTGCTGTCCAGAAGCATGGATGTACTTAGTCGGCAGTTAGTTTTGTCTTGTCACTAACTGGCATCTGAGAATTAGTGGTAGGTTCAGCCCAGCTTCCGCCTCTTAACTACAGACCAGCACTACACAACTAAATTTTTGATAAACCCTCCTAAGTAGTGTCTGCACACAGCAGTTATTCTGGCTTAAGCAGTGTAATTACTTCAATACTCATGTACACATACATTAAGTAGGCTAATTACTTCATTATTCATGCACTTCATACTAATTTATAGTTCCAAAAGTAGTGTGTAGTTTATAAATGTGGCCTTCAAAATCTCTTCGATCTCCATCTTTGAAAAAAACATATACAGTAAAGCCAAAAACAGATAATCCCTCGCGAGCATGAAAGCATAAGTGGTCAGAATATGAAAGTAGTTAGAATACAGAAAAAAAATTGTAAACAAGCAATTAAGCAACAATACTGTGATTTGCTTGTCTGACTCAATTGTTGAACATTTAAAGCCAGAGTCATTTGAGAAGAAATGGTGAAGACGATAATCTCAAGCAAGATCGTATGCACCCTAAACAGTGGGAACACATGCTTTTCTTGGGATGAATGACCTCTTTAACAGCTGACCGAGCTGGACCAATCAGAGCTGCTTTTTTCTCTCTGCAGTTTAGTGCAGTGAAGTTAGACTCAGACGATTGGTAATGATGCAATTAGCACAAACAATTTTGGTGGGGGTACAGCCAAGACTCCTGACCCCAGGAACAGTAAATCGATGTTACAGTACATCTGGGATCTCTGCATTTATGTTTTCATTCCTTTCATAATTGTTGCGTCTTTTGATACATTTTTATTGTGGATTACACTACCAATTGATCCAAACTGTTATAAATAGCTTTTCATTTGTAAAATATATAATATGTACAGTACTTTAAAAGTTATGTTATAATGACCAAATAATTCCCTTCGAAAAACATCTTTGTAAACGCCAGTACTTCATTAGAATTAGAATATTAATATATTAAAATAAAATAACATTATTAGAGTATTACATATACTAACTGGCCACTTTATTAGGCAACCCTGTTCAACTGCTTGTTGAACCAAACAGCTAATCAGCCAATCATATGTCAGCAGCACAATGTATAAAATCCTACAGATACAGTTCAGTAGTTTCAGTTAATGTTCACGACAAGCATCAGCTTAGGGGAATAAAGGTGATTTATGTGACTTTGAACATGACATGGTTGCTGCTGTCAGATAGGCTGGTGTGTGTATTTCAGAAACTGCTGATCAACTGGGATTTCCATGCACAACCATCTCTAGGGTTTACAGAGAATGGGGCCAAAATAGAAAAAAACATCCGGTGAGTGGAAGTTCTCTGGGCGAAAATGCCTTGTTGATGACAGAGGTCAGAGAAGAATGAGCAGACTGGTTTGAGCTGAGAGAACGGCAACAGTAACTCAAACAACCACTCATTACAACCAAGATATGCAGAAGAGCATCTCTGAATGCACAACAACTCAAACCCTAAAGTAGATGGGCTACAGCAGCAGAAAACAACACCGGGTACCACTCCTGTCAACCAAGAGCAGGAGACTGAGTGTTGTTGCTGACCATGTCCATCCCTTAACCACAGTGTGCCCAGCTGCTAATGCAGGGCTCTTCAAACTTGACCCTCAATCCCAGATCCATGCAGGCCTTGTTTTCACTTTTTTTCATAATTGCTGCACCTTATGATACATTTTTATTGTGAATTATACTACCAATTGATTCAAACTGATTGTTATAAATAACTTCTCATTTGTAAATTGTATAAGATGTACAGTACTTTAAAAGTCATGTGATGACTAAATTCCTTCCAAAAACATCTTTCCAAATGCCAGTATTTCATTAGAATTTGAATATTAATATAAAATAACATTATAGGAATATTACATACATTCACTGGCCACTTTATTAGGTTACGCCTTGACGACTGTGATTTGAATACTTCCTGCAGAATAACGAGTCATGTCACAAAGCTTATATCATCTCAGACTGGTGTTGTGAACATAGCAATTAGTTCTTAAATGGTCTCCACAATAGAGCACCTATGGGATGTGGTGGAACAGGAGATTCACATCAAGAAGGTGCAGCCGGAAAATCTGTAGCAACAGTGTTATGATATCATGTCAAAATGGACAAAAAGTCTCTGAGGAATGTTTCAAACACAGTGTTGAATTTATGGCACGAGGAATTAAGACGGTTTGGAAAGAAAAATGAGGTTCAACCCGGTAGTAGCAAGCTGTACCTAATAAAGTGGCAATTGAGTGTATATGTTATATGTGTTTGTCCATAGTCATTTCTTCTTTTAGTGCCATGGAAGATACCGGGTCAGGAAATAGTCTCCTCAATTCAGTTCAGGAATTTCTGCCAATGGCTTGTTATATTGATGTTTTGTGAGTGAAAGACATGAGATATAAATCAAACGTGACTTAATTCATCGCAGCTTAAAAATAACACGTAGTAACAATGTGTTGTTTCACTGCTTCTCCAGAGGAAATAAAAAGGAGGAACCTATTTATCCTTTCTGTTAACCGAAATAATTTTTGCTTCCGCGTGCCATGCTGTATTAATTGGCTGCCCTTTCGACAGTGATGTGAAAGAGAAATCGCCTGGCATTTAAAACCTTTTAATGATGGAATAGTATTGCTTGTATAATTTATGGATGTGGCAGCAAAAGACAGGAAACGCCCGTCTCCTTAATGACATTCTGTAATGCTGGGGCATTTATAAAATATTCATCTACATTTCACAGGCTTCAAAACATATCAAGGTGATCACTTTCCAGCATCTCGTCCGCCGATGTCTCCCGCGATTCGCATAACAGCTGTTCAAAATTAGCCAGCAGATTGTGTCAGTTATACAGGTAGCAGAAGTAATGTAGACTGCACGATCACTAACGGAGCAGTCTGTCGGAGTGCGCTCACATGAGTGCAGTGATGTCGCCGCGGCCATGCGAAGCAGCCGGAGGCTGGGGGCGGAGGAGGGAAACAGGCAGCTGATTGGAGCGCTCGGGGTCACGTGACAGAGGGCGTGTTGAGTCCAGATGATATGCGAATACGTGGGATGGGATACGGTCTGGCTCACGCGATGCCATCTCGTCATGGTTTATTGAGAGGCAAGGTGATAAAAACCAAATTGAACACACAGTCTATTTTTTTCCTGCGGCACACTGCATCCTGTTACTTGTAGACAGTGTAGAGCCTCAGCTAAATCTCGTGTGAATTTTCCGGGCTGGCAGAGTGTATTACTTTTTGTTTGTTTTGATATTTGATGCATGCTTGAAATAGGTATTAGAATTTCTTAACACACTGGGGATGTTAAGCAATAAACTTACTGAGCTGCACTGCAAAATTTTGAGAATGAACGTTAATTTGCGAATGAAGATCTTAAAATTGAAATCTACTTCAAAACAAAGTAGAACAATAATTAAAAACCGGAGGCAGGGGCAACATATGCTATAAGCATCACAATGCCTGTACAAATAGTCATAATTAGTATGATCCATAATGCACGTATAATAGAAAATTGACCAGAATTTCTAGGAATTCATAGATCTCCAAAATCAAAGGGTCGCTTTGAATTGCTCTTCTAAGCTGAAGAGGTTTAAAAATCAGACAGCGGAGACCTCTAATGCAGGCTAATGTATTAACGATTCCTGGTACTTGTCTGTTACTCTATTGTCCTCGGGGCTCTGCGCTGAAATTTACTGAAGGGATCTTTATAGCTCTCTTAATAGTTGCAGAAAGTATTGCAAATGACAGTCTTTAATGCTGCCTAGCGCAATCAATCAGTTTTTAATTTTTCAAGATCAAAAGGAAAGGCTTTTACTTTCTAACAGGGAATCATATTACAATAGGGGGATAACCGAAGTGATAGATGGTCACATTTACAGAAGGAGACACGGACCCAATTGTGATTAATCCTCCGACAGAGTGATCAGCCGGAATCAGAAAACTTGGCAGAGTCTCACCCTTTTGAACTCGTCGACTCACGTGCGAGTTCTCCGCAGTCCGTAATGCATCTTTTCATTTGCTAGTGTCACAAAGCATAGAATCGGCTGCTTGTAATGCAAATTAGGAACTATTCCCCCTCATTGCCATATCATTGAAATGATTCCTTATACTGTTTTTTTAAGCCGAGTATTAATAACCTAGACACAATGACGCCCAGTTTGGTGGAAAGTTTATTCGGCCGTATTGCAGTAAATTAAAATCACATAATTATAATCATTCTGCAGTTACCTTTCTGTTATGTATGTGAAACGGCAGTAATGCTTTTGATACTCCTGTCACATACAGGTTTTAAACGTTTATTAACTGGCGCATAGACTATATTATTCTTCAATTAATAAACGTAGCCATCTGAATTGTAACATTATAACCCATATTCTGTGAAATACAAAGGATCAATAACTGAAATATCACTATTTCCCGTTAAAGAAATATCTATAGAAAAAAATTGTTTTCAGGTCTTTATATTCCCTCCATTGTTTTCCATAAGAGTTAAGTTTCGGGGAACCTAGAACCTCTCCCAGATAAGAGAGAGCATATGCTTGGGCGTCAGTAGGAACCTCACAGAACAGGCATGTGTATTAGCATGATATATTGTAGCATCTCCCTCTATGTATGCGTCTTACAGTTCGGCGTCTGACAACCCTGTGTTTCCTATGTGTAATTGGTTTGATGCTCGTTGGGTCTGTAATACGGTCCTTTTCAAGACCGCTAATAAAGAGCGTGTTTCCCCGGCAAGCGAGTGTCCATCTCTGTCTCCGCTCCCGCGTTGCCTCTGTCCGCCCGCCGCCGCCGTATCAAACTGAACTTCTACCTTACGATGTCAATCTAGCTTGGTTATGAGGTTAAATTCCATGGTCAGAGAGCACATCTCATCGTGTTCTTTTAAACCCTCAAAAAATCCAGAAAAAACTCCGTATCTAGATGAAAATGTTTAAAATCATGTATACCCCTCAACAGCCAACCAATGCCACCACCACTACACTGCGAAGTATGCTTAGAATCTCACTGCATCCACCAACAAGCTAAGGTGCAAACAAAGACAACACGCAACATGTGGAAGGTGGGAGCAGTCACTGTGAGAGGCCTTTGAAACCCTCTGCCAAGTTATTAACGGTGTTTTTTTGTGGTGGTAATTATCTCCTCCAAGGTGTCCGCTGTTGCACAAGGCAATTACAGATGCGCAGCCATCTGACTGGGAGGACGGAATGGAGGGAAGCTTTTCGTTTTTGGGTGCTAATGGAGTTGCGAGAAAAGAGCAGAAATGACTTTGCTTTACTAAGTGGAACTATGGCTTCCTGCCTTCACATCTTATAGCGTTCAAAAGGGCACAAGTGCCTATTTTAGGCATTAAGCATGTCCTTTATACATAATATGTTCTGATTGAATCATCTAAAAGCCATATGTTTTGTGGAATTATAAGTACATTGTGAAAACACTACAATAAGTGGCTGTATTTGTTATGCAACACATAAATTGTGACATGCATTTTTCCTTGTTGATTTTAGTTTGATAAACATACAACTGTAGCATCTTGGTTGTCACCAACAACAGGTAAAGGACATGTTGAATACTGTTTTTGCCCATTTTTGTGCCACATTGCACCACAAACGAAGGCGCAAATAGAATAGAGAAGCGGTGGGGAGGTTGGGACCTGTGGGCAGGTTTGCAGGAGGAACGTTTGTGAGCTGAGGATTGATGCCATTAGAATGTAAATCACAATGGCATGGAAAACGCTGTATAAGAGCTGCACTCCACACGCACATGCACGTAATAATGGTGACATGTGTGAGGTATAACAGTTATGCAGGATAGCTATTGAACAAAATTATTTCTCCTTTCTTAAAACAGAATCACATTACTGATAACCTCAATTACAACAGGCAGATGTCTGAAGTTTTGGCAACAGGTTTTGAGTTTTTATTTTTTTGCAAAGGGATATACTGGCTGCTTATTATTGCTGAGGAATTTTTTTTGATGGTAATGAATGTATGGGTACAGCACTGTTTCACTTGAGCCTTTCGGACAGCTGGAGCAGGAGATCGAGGCCCACGGGACCTCATGGAGGACATGGGGCTGACGTGGACTTCAGGCAGGCTGAGTGGAGCAGCGTCCCCTGCGCTGTCTGTTCCCGCAGGGACTGGCAACAGCGAAAGGGGCCTGGGGGGGGGGGGGGGGGGGCATGGTGGGGCGCTGATTAAAAATGCTGTATT
>JAODJX010000109.1:13568207-13586346 GCA_026776945.1 Isichthys henryi
CAGACAACATAGCTCCTGGGATCACTGTAACACGCAAACCCCTCCACCACGATAAGGTGTCGGCTCCAGGAGGGGAATATCTGAATATATTTCAGAAATATCTGTTCCAATTAAAAACACAAGCGGCATATTAACTCCCAATTAAATATGTGGAAGAAAGTGAGTCATAGACAAATGAACAACTTGTATGTTTATTCCTCACAATTGCCGTGCAGGAATTTCAGCGATAGGACTGGGTGTGTCAGAGGAGCTTTCAGTCACAAAGAGTTGTTGTACATAAATGTGCATTATCACAAAAGAAACAGGTGCTTATATTTGGTACGGAAAACAGAAACTCCCATAAGAGCATTACGATTGGCAGTGAGAACAAAATCAGCTTTGCTGATTTGAAAAATAAGCAGACCTGTATCCATGCAAGCATGTTTTCTGTTACATTTCCTTAGGGGATGGTTTTGAGTCTATACAACATCTCATATATTTATAGAATTTGAGTGATATTCACTTATTGCACATCACAGTCATAGTACTTAGTCATGAGCTGTCGAAGGTGAAAGATTAATGGATAGCTGATGAAACATTCAATAAAACAGACATTTCAATGAATATGAAAACAGTAAAAACTTATTTTCATACTGATTATATTTTAACCCTTTAACATACTTCATAGATGTCAAGACATCAATGGTAGGTCTATTTTGATCCTACCCTACTTACCCAATCATGATTAGGCTCCACATCACATTTTTAACTCCAAATCTGTTATGCTTCAACAAATAAAACATCATGTGCACGAAAAACTCCCACGAGCTGAGAGAGCTCAGCCTTCTCCAGGTCATCTTGCCTTCCAGGTAGGGATTACCTCTCTC
Organism: Isichthys henryi; assembly: GCA_026776945.1. Taxonomy (NCBI): domain Eukaryota; kingdom Metazoa; phylum Chordata; class Actinopteri; order Osteoglossiformes; family Mormyridae; genus Isichthys; species Isichthys henryi. Next base: position 13,569,074 of record JAODJX010000109.1, read on the forward strand.
CATAGCACAGGGGAGTTGTAGGTGGAGATATGAGTTATTTTGTACAATATGGCCAGAGGTCTTCTTCTTGCAGATGTACGTGTTAGCCGTGGTATAAGCGGTTATACACTTATAAGGTGTGCGGTAATACGACGCTTTGCGTCCGGCCTCATTACACCCAAATTGTTGTCGATTATTTTTGCATAACCTCTCACCTCATCCTGGTTAATCCCTTACTTAACCAATGCCTTAAAACTTGTTTACTGGAGGTAAGAATAAGTTCAATGGAAAACTTTACACAATACGGCCTCCATAGTGCCTCACTATTCAACTATATTTAGTGTCTGCCTTTTTTATGATGGATTGGTCAGAAGAACAGATGAGTTGTAAGGTGGTGCAGTGGTTAGAGCTGTTGGATCAGGGTTTGAGTCTCTGCCATGGTTACATGTGTGTGGAATTTGCATGTTCTTCCTGTGTCATCTTGGGGTTTCCTCCAGGTACTCCAGTTTCCCCCCACAGCCTGAAAACTTGCTGAGGCTAATTGGAGTTACCAAATTGCCTGTAGGTGTACCTGTGTATGTCAATGGTGTGTGAGTGTGCCCTGTGATGGGTTCGCGCCCCATCCTAGGTTGCTCCCTGCCTTGTGCCCGTAGTCTCTGGGATAGGCTCCAGACCTCCTGTGATTAAACCATCACAGATGACCCCAGATGACAAAATTCACAGATTACAGTGCATATATGTAAATAATGTTTATATCAGAAGAAACAGCCTGTAGGTAAGGCTTCCTAATCTTGGTGCTTCATTTGGGTAAAACAACAATGGGCACCACTGCTGCCTCACATCTCCAGGGTCGGGGCTGGAATACCACCTCTGCTCCATCCAGGTGGGGCTTTCATGTGTTGCTGTACTGCTGGGGGAGGTTCACTGTAACTCTGTATTAGATACGCCGTTGGAAGATGGATATTTTATATTGTGCCTAAATATATGAAATACGTGGAAGTTAACAGGTCTAGAATGCTTGTTCTTATGAGTGATGGGTAAAGTTAGGTGCAGTATGGCAACCAAAAATAAGCATGTATTCTAATGTATCAAAAGCATTTTCAATGGATTACAGAAATGTTCTACTTTGCGGGTATTCCTTTCTAAATCAATGCAAAATGACTGTTCTGGGCAGTGCATAGATTTTAGCGGCAGAAGTCATCTGGCACCATTGTCATTGTACTGTTAATTGTGCACGAGTCCAGATTTCCAAGACTACGCTGGATGCTAAGTTCATCTGACAGCAGGACACCGTGTGCTGAGGAAGCTGCAGCCATGAAAATCCCATGGCAGGTGCTGAGGAGATAAAATGATTTGTAATTCTGCACATTTCCTCTCCTGCTGTTGCTCGTACTGCTGACGCCCGCAGTGTGACCACAGCTCTGTAGGGCATTAAAATATTTTGACGTGCGGGAACATCCTTCACATCCTGGTTACATAAGAAGGACACGTGTCAGATTTGATGTTAGCCGTCTTCTGAGAATGATCTGAATGAAAGAAAGACTTGTAATGTAATTTGTTACACAGACAAGAATTTCACTACAGGAATTTGGGTACCTGACTGTGTGGGATGATTTTCAAAACTGAGGCGCTTAACTGGCCTTCTTCTTGTGAACCAGACCCCTGAAAGGGAGCAATCACAATGGAAGGAGAACATTAACCATGATTTCAGTATTCCTATGCAAAACTCCTTCAGCTTATGAAGTTGTGTGCCATTTGACAGCCAATCACATTCTTGCAGGAATAAAAATATAACAGTACTGTCATCATTATCATACTTAGTATTTCAGATGTATGATGTTTGATGACCTTAATTTTTTAAACACACTGTTCCTTTTTGTTTAGTGCCTGGAAATAATAGAAGTGTGGAAAACAGTAGCTGTTGAATAATAGTGTTTACTGCTGGTTTGTGAAAAAGAAAGTGATACTTGGTTTGTGATGCAGATTCTAGGGAACCTATTTTACCATGTGTGTGGATGTCAAGTGAGGGACTTAAGTTCGCTGTGCAGGGTCTGAGACGTGCAGTAAATGTGAAGGCCTGATTTGGTAGTGATTTGGTCTGGCACACCACTGTACCAGTTTATAGTGAACTGGACGATTGGCAGGGACATCTGGGAGTTGGGGGTGCGGATCATACTTGGGATTCGGAATGTTGCCCACCATAGCACCAGTGAATGCACACATACACAAGCATCCACAGACACACACGGTGTGTAACTGTGTGTCCACCTACCCCCTAATGGCATGCTCTCCCTTTGAGTTCTGTCTCCATGCGTTTACCATTTTGTGCTCACAGTTTCCCAGAAGCCTTAGCTGGGCAGACTGCAGGAAGCGTTTGTGAAATGCATGAATAATATTTCTGAAATGCATGAATAACCAGATAAAGTGCATCATTTTCTCTGGGAAAATGGAAGCTGTGACCTGAACCTGAATTGCGGGAATGAAAGGGAGGAAACATGTGCAGAGGTGACACACAGCTGTTAGTGTGGACAGTGCACAAAACGGACACTGGGCTCCTTATCCCACACTGCATGCTGATGCAAGTTTAATCTGAGAAAGATTAAAGAGACCAAAGTTATTAACTTTTATACATAATCTGAACCATTTCATCTGAGAAAGACATCCCACCCTTAGCTAAAAAAATAAACATTAGATTCCCAAGAGCATCATATAAACACAATATTAGGGGTTTCATAGTATGAAGAGCACTTTTTATCATTTTAATCCAGATATTTATCCGAGTGAAGTTTGTGTAGTGGCACACTGGATAGCATTTCAGTTTCGGTAAATTATATAAAACATGTCACACAAATTCCTGGATCCTGAATCCGGTGCATGTAGAAGGCAGTCGTAGACCTTTAACTTTGCTGGTGAGCTGTGGCCCAATGTGGACCAGCTGTGTATAATTTCATTGCAGAAGCGATAACGGGATTAATCTAAAGGACCTGACGTTGGAGGTCAGAATGGATATGGTGGAGGAGCCGGTAGTACAAGCTGGAAATTGAAACCAAATTGACAGTACTGTACTGTATAAAACACCCCTCAATGTTTCACTATTCTAAATGTGCGGATAGTGTGTTGTGGGTCAATCGTAGCATAATAACAGTGTAAAATTATAAACGGGTGACCATGAGTTTACACTAGTAATTGCATCCATAAGCGGTCCCCAAATTTTCAGAATTTGTAGAAATCCATTATATAGTTGGTAAAACTTGAGGGAGTACGAATTAATGTATTAATTAACTACAAAATAAATGTTAGTTACATACTGATTCCATGGTTGTTTATCATTAATTAATCATAATGGTTCATGTATGTCATGTAGTTACTATATCTGTTTATGATTAGTATCTTAGTAGTAACTGAGTTACTAAGTTACTTGTGCCCTCTCAAGTAAATTGTTACCATATAATCTTTAGATTTGGGCTTGCCTTTTGATGGACCAGACATGGTACCCATGTTCCCCGTGATTCCTGGGATAGGCTCCCTGTCTTTCTCTTCTGAAGTTCTAGTTGGAAGATGTATGGAGGAATTTCCAATGAATCAAGTTAATTGTTTACTCATGTTTTATCGAGATGATGTGGAATAATACATTTATAAATGAATAATTGTTGTGGTTGATTTCTTTACCTTAAGTGCTCATTAGACTCATTGCAAAAGTATCTGCATTTTTCCAAACGATGTAATGCTGTTATTGAACCAACAGAATGATTTGTAATGTAGAGTGTGTAAAAAACTGAGCTGTATTTTCCAACAGGCAAACTGTATACATTTCCAACAGGACCTGGTGGTGACAGGGGCCTGCTATTATAGATCATTATAAGTAACGGGCAATAAAGTAAGAAACGGTTTCCCTATATACCCCTGCTCTCCCTGAGGAATCCGCTATGGAGTGTGAGTTGGGCAGGATTTGTTTTATGAGGGTAATTGACGCTGTGCAGAGGAGAAGGAGGGCAAAGCAGCCATGAAATTGCCCTGGGATCAGATGCGTATCACCGCACGCGAGAGGCAGCCGCTGCCTGCTAGTCCTCACTGGGCCTGGATAAACCCCAGTACCAGGCCAAGATACAGTTAAAAGGCAATTTTATTCTCTATTAACCCAATCAATGGACGTCCCCGTATCCTATTAGAGTGAAGTTTAGGTGAAAGAGATGCCGTTAGGAAGGGCAATAAAGACATTTTTATGCTCATCGTTGAGGCCTGGCACTGAGAGGGTGCTGACAGATGGCAGGGTGTGGCAGGCGTGGAGATTATGTACCCAGTGATATCTACAGTCATGTCTGCATGTGTCTCTATTCTCATGTACCGGAATCCTTGATTCTCATAGAGAGGAGCTTTAGTTCCGCGCCCCCAGAGTTCTGGAATCCAACAAGACAATGTTTAATCTCATGTAGAGGACTCCCCGAAGCCAGGCGGAAGTATTTAGTCTGTCCATAACACAGCATCAGCTATGCTTGAAGGAGTGTTTGATCAGTTGCCCTGAAACCCACTTCTTCAAAGGACTAAATGGAAAACTAACAACAGAACAGCCAATAACGAGTACTGATCAGTCAGCGCTGGGCCTCCGAAATGTTCATCCTCATCCACCTTACGTATCAAGGGAGGAAGGGGACAGTGAGTGGCTCAACAGGCTAAGTTTCTGCACCTGTCATCAGAAGATCACTGGTTTGAGACCCGGCCGCAGCAGAGCAGTCATATGTCTGTAGACCCTTGAGGAAGGTCCTTAACCCCCAACTCCAGGGGCATCGCACATTACCTGACCCCATTGCTATTGAGAGCTAGACAGGGATTCCCGTGTAGCTGTACTTGTGAAAATGGCCAATAAGGGCTGTTTGCCTTAAAAAGGGATGTACAGAGCTTTAAAGGACTTAAATATTGACAAAAATAAAATGTTTCATTCAAGTACTGGAGTATATATCATGTTTACTGGCAGAATGATGCCCTTCTTGACATTCAGAGGGTAGGATCTCATTTGAATTCTTCTCTTGCTGCTTTGAATAACAAGAGAACTGGTTGTCAATCTCTAATTAATAAACTCAGCTCTTTTTGCCTCATGTTGGCGGGAGATGAATTTGGGGGTGGGGGTGGGGGGCTGCAGTAGGAGAAAACTGATCAATAACTATTGTACCCCACATCAGATGGAAGCCATTCAGATTTATCTGCTAATATCCTCCTTGATAGCTTGTGCCAGACTGGAAATGACAAGACAGTCAAATCCCATTACTTTGTCATTCACTGATTTACATTCTGCTGCTACTCAGCCACATTTTATAGCTGTTGAGTAACAAAATCTTTCTTCTAACAAAAACTCTCCTTCGGTCTTGGCCTGGTGCTGCTTCTCCAAAGCTTATCAAAGTGAGGAAAAAGGTGGTTCAATGACATTTCCCACAATGCACTTCTGTGCTTAATTGTCGCAGAATGACATTTGTTCTATTCTACATGAAATGCTCCAAAACAGATAATCCTTTCAATGAGGCACCAGTAGAAGTATTAATTTATTTAGGAATGTAAAATAAGGAAAATGGAACAACATGCAAAGACCAGATGCGACATTTAAGCCAATATTAGCCTGTTATATACCTTAGAGGATCCATTAAGTCATGACTTTATTAATAAACAATATTCATTGGTTTTAGCCCTATTTGTAAATCAGATCTATTATATGTCATTGTACCAAGTTTGTCTCAATTTGCTTACTGTCTGTCTGGATGTTGTTGCTCTCCTCATGTAGCAGGTGCTGTTCTTTGTTTATTGTCATAATGCAAATGCATAGTTAAAGTTCCAGTTATTTGTCAATTTACTTTGGCAAGGAGGCCAGGAAAAGCCACATGCAGAACAACTGGCAGCAGCAGCCACTGCTAGCGGTTATGTAACTTACACCTGGGATCTTTTTTGTTTACGGTCTTTACAGGACATCCCTCACATGCGTATTACTGTTTAACCTCACTGTCCTTTCCAGTGTAACTGCCTGCTTCATGTAATGTACATCTGCCTTACACTAAGCAGCTAATGATAGCTGAAGACCTTAGATTGCAACCTAAGGTTTAGTATTTGCTGAGTGACTCATTAACAGGACTCTTCTATAAAGTAGAACCTGCAACTCTTCAGTCAGCCGGATAGTTGTTGCTTACGGCCAAATAAATCTAACTGTGTTTGTGAAGATCATGAAGATGAACTGAGTGAGAAGCCAGGTATGGTGTTCTATTAGCAGTGTTCCCGTTTATTAGTATTAATCTGCATGTTCGTTCAGACAGCTCCCTTACCCCAATGGCCTTATTATTTTAACACATGTGAGAAGGTTCTAAAACTACAGCTGAAGCACTTGCAGTTGATAAAAATCATATTTTAGCACTTTATTAAAATTGCAGAAAAAGTCATTCAAGCATTCAGCAAGAAACACCTTCAGATCTCAAGGTAACATATTGTTGGGTTTTAGGGTTACCAAAATGTCTCTCTTTCATTTCAACTATAATGAGGAGAAAGAAAGATTAAATGTCTATCAGGGCGATGATGAAAGTAACCCTTTTGTTCAGTGTTTGGAAAATGATTCTGTACATCTCTGCATGCATACTAAAATAGTTTATCCAGTGTGAGCTGATTTGCAAACTGTCCCCCCCCCCATATCACTATTGACCTGTTGTGCATGTGCATGCTGTTCATCATAGGGAGAGGCCGGACTCAGCTGCCATAATGACTCTGTAAATACCCTATTAAAATGTTCTCCTGGTAATCAGAGATTTTTTTCTGTACACAATGCAGACTAATTTGGAGGCTCTAATCAGGGACAACATAGGACTGGGTGAGAGGAGACAGAGTGTCGCCCTTTGGATTGGACCAGTGGGCTTATTATCATCCAAAAAAATGAAGTGAAGGATCATCCTCATCCTGTCGATTCTTTTCTCCCATCTTTGCTCTGTTCCACATTCATCTTCATTAACCCCCTCCCTTCCAACCACCACCCCCATTGTTGGTCACTGCCCAACTCAGTGCTGTCCTACAAGCTTCATGACAGTGGGAGAAGAGACTCACGTGTCCGTACACCCATGGACAAATGGATCTGTACACCCTTGGGCACGCGTCTGTTCACCCACAGGCATGCACATCCGTATACCCACATCTGTACACCCTCGGGCCCACGTGTCTATATACCTAAAGGTGTATGCCTCCATACACCCATGGGCACAAGTGTCCGTAAACCCACAAGCACGCACATGCACATACTACACACATTCCTCCAAAATACAGACTGGAAGTAGGATATTAGCAAACAAATGATCAGCAGTTACCTGGGGCATATTCACACTGTTGATAGCCATTGTCATCTTCCAGTGTCCATGATCTGATACATAAAAGTTGAGGCACATTTCTTTAGGAAACGGTACATTTCAAGGGAGGGTAGGAGTCTATCAGGGAAGTGAGAGGTGTGAGGTCTGTCATTAAGGGGCACTAGAACCTTGTACCCAAGGCCTTCATTATAAATAGAAAGCTTAGTCACAACAGAAGTCATGTCACACAACGGCTTTCTCCAGATCAACTCTCTTGCAACTCTCTCCCGACTCCAGCGACTCCTGTGAAAACATTAGCCTTGCTGCTGTATGGGTGGAATCCACACTAAAACAGAACAGACCAGCTAAGGTATACAGGCAAGTGTTTTACAGGACAGGAGGCAGGTGGTGGTACGGGATGGGTGTAGAGGGGTTCTCTGTAAGATGGCAGGCAGAGATGTCACATGTCTTACTCCTGTCCTTCCTGACTACCTCCAGCATATCCACACCTAAATCAAGTCGTGCAAAAATCCCCCCCCCCACCCCTCGCACTGTAAAACAGACATGTTACCTTCGTGTCTTTTCCTGCCAGATGTGAAAGCAAGTGTGCTGGCCCAGCTGTGTTTGGGGACACTGTATCTAGCCCCTCTGAGTGGTACCTCAGATGTCAAATCCAGTATGACAGGCTGGGTACAGTATTTGGTCAGAGAGCCTGCATCTCCTGGGCAGACCTTCCTTACACGACATCAGTCCTGTTTTAGTTTTTCCTTTCCTGGACAGAATAAACCCAACTGTGCTATTTCCCAGTTCCAGTCATTTTCAGACACTTCTGACTCACTTGGCTCCCACGTGGTACTTCACCACGTCGCTTTTCTCAGCTTTCAGCTCCATTCCACCTCTGCTGCCAATGTGGCACATTTGTAAGTTATAAAGAAAGATGGTCAGACCAGAGGGTGCAAAAGCATAGCTGAGACACAGATGCTTATGTTGGCAGGGACACACAAACAAGTATATTGAAAGAGATGAAAGTGTGCATACAATACAGATTTACATGCATGTTGTTCCAAACTAAATTCACAATTAATCATTGAACCTGGTTTGGAAAAGACCTACAAGCCAACAGGTATGAATTCTGGCATTGATGCAAATGAGCTCATTGAGGGCCCAAAGCACCTTTTTTGTGCAGCTGAATATGCAAAATTAATGATATTGTTATAATAAGTGTGTAATAACAGGATGACTTACTTGCCCAAAGACGTGTGTAAGTTGGTTGTCCTCAGCGTAATGGGATGATATAGAGTTTGGCTTCAGAAATATATTCTGGCAAAACTCATCCATTTTACTGCCAAGATGTGAAAGCAGTCATCAGTAAAATGAGCAATGCAAGGAGCACTTAAATTCCAGATTTCTTCCTCTCTCCCTCCATCCTGACTGCTTCTGGAAATATACAACACGGACAACTCGTGAAGCTGAGAACTCTTTCTTGGAAATGAGGAACAAAATAGATGCTGTGCGCCATTGCTCCTGCTAGCAATTGCTGCATAACAAGACATTAAATTCATTTTCAAATGATTGTATTCCGCATGTGATTATTTCGGCCTGCATTTGCAGGGGGGGTGTCCAGTCATAAATGCTGGAAGTTTGTTTAAACATATGCAGCCAAAGCAGTGAATGTGCTTTTGGGGAGGAAGCCTTTTTATGGGAGGTGGGCAGGCAACCTTACCAATTTAATTCTGCTTCCAGAGGCAGGATAGATTGTGGCTGACAGTGGAAGAGCACCGGCAGAAATGCCAGGAAGAAGCAGCCTTCAGTGAGGTGAAGCGAGGATAACTTCTGACCTTTATACTGGGTGGAGTCCTCAGGGACTCAGCGATGGAAACACTGGTTCCCTTCGTTTAATATCTGCTTTATTAGCTTGTTATGGGTATAATTTTTACATCCAGAAGAGTCAAAAACAAACCATCTCTGATGGTTCATTTCAAGGTTTATAATTTAGGTATAGTGTGACTACTTGACTACTTTTGGAAACCTTGCACTCTAAATGTACGAACACAAAAGAATAAGCTTCTGGTATCCAGTGTATAAAGAATTACTGTCTTATTCAGAGATTAATCACTTTCTCCTACAAAACTGACCTTTTCCGACATATATTTCAACCGACCCATCTAGATGTTTCATTATGTGGTTTGTCTTTCAGTTAGAAAATTGTTTCTGGTATAAAAATGAAACAGTTGCAGTAATATTGTGATCCAAAATTCAGATAACAGCATAAAATCACATTAATCCAGATCTCACGTTTTTCCACTGACTGCTGGTGAAATTCAGAACACTGAACAATTGACTCCACTTGGTTAACACAATAAACAAACTAACTGGTAGGACTTTCAACTGTGATGCACTTACCGTGGAGAGTTCTTCTAACTGATGTGGGCAGTGCTTTACTGATCTTAGCATTCACTGTACGTTTAACCTGAAGTCCCTTTCACACCCCAACAGCAGGGCTCCGCCCAATCAGAACTGCTTGGACAGCAGCTCAGGCTGTCAGTCTTATTCTATTGTCAATGCTTTTGTATTATCTGATGTATCTGCTGAGTAATACTAGAGGGACAGTCTAATGTGCTATATATAGTACTATCTGATCAAAAGTATCTGTTGAGGAAGCACTTTGATCTGCAGTCTTACCTGAGTACTAGACCTCAACTTACTTTCTCCTGCTGCATGGGCCTCGGTGTCCAGCAGCAGCAGGGTCTGTAAGCATGGCCTTGACAGCGAATGGCTCTGCCGGCATCTCAAAGAGGACAGACGTCCGGCTCAGTAGTATTCAGTTCTGATCACACGACAATCAGGCAGTTCCTTCAGCGCATTTGTTCAGATTAAAGGTCAACTTAACCTGACGTGTTGGTAGTTTTTCACTTCTGGATTCACATTGGGGATTGGGTGTCAAATCATGAACGGCTTGATAGTGACAGGGGGCCACAGGTCCCTGGCATGATGTTGTGGATATATTAACTATCTTAAAAGGCCATTCTGAGTCCATTAATGGACTCAATGTGACAAAAAAAATCTATTTTCCCACACCACTGCTCAAGGGATATACATATCATTTAGTTTGATTCTATGAAAACATCAGATTTTATTAATGTAAAGCAATGTCTAATCCTTGCTACTCATAGCCGTAGTTATCAGAGTATCTTTGTAAATATTAGTGCGTGTAATTAGCCAGCATATGCGATCTTTCAACTCCCAATATTGTCTACAAAGGATGGAAGTTATTTACAATTATAATACTGGCAGAAGTAATGGAAGAAACTTGGACAAATGGAAGGTGTTATGTGTTCCTGTGATACTATCACATAAAACCGGTTAATGAAGAATGAAGACAGAATGAGGACAGAACTGATTACATAAACACAGCACAGTGAGTGTATGCAGTGTTGGGTATTTCAGGCCAGGAAGCTACAAATCCAGACCATGATTTTGGTTCTACCAGTCAGCTGAGTATAAAGAATCACAGTCACTGTACTCACCTGGTTGGTAGAAACAAAATCTTGGTCTGGATTTGTATCTTCTGGACCTGAAGTGCCCAACATTGAGTTCATGGTGTGTCTTGTGCTTCACGGGACAGGCAACCGTGCACTGGATAAAAGTGGTTAAGGAAAAAATGATGAAGAATCATGAGCTGGGTACAAGGCTCCCTTAAAAAAAACCCATAAAAACCATTAACCAAAAGATACTCACCCACCAAAAATCCATCCAAAACCTCCATATATAAAAGCATCTTCCATATATCCTCCCCTACTCAGCTCACCCCATTTAAAAATCCCTAATGAGTTAGTAGAGGTAACAGAAGCCAGCTGGGGTTTATTGACTTTTACCTGAAGGTCCATAGTTGGTGATTACTCACCATGGCAACACAGAGGAGCCACGAGCCGCCCCCCCCCCGCCTCCCGCTGGCTTACAACATATTTTGCGACATATTATATTCCGGTGTATTTTTTTTTCCTGCTGACCACCAGTTTCAGCAAAGGTTATTTTAGTCATAGTTCTTGTGTCCGCTTCACTGGTTATACTACAGCCCATAATGTAAATGTCACTTGAATATGCATTTTGGGCTGTGGGTCACATCACATGTCAGTCATCTAATCAGCCTTGATTAAGCGGCTATAGTAGAGGTAATGCAACATCGTAGTTAACAGTGAAACATATTATAGACAGCAGCAACATCAGATACAGGGTATATAATGTGCTATATGCTGAATGTGGCTGCATTGAGCCTGACTGTAGCTGAAATTCTTGCCTTTCTCCCTCTCAAATGGATCACAGAGGAGAGTTAAAGAGCAGGTGCCAAATTGATGTGATCACTGTGTGTATTAATAATGGCATTTTTCATCTCCAACTGTAAAGGTCAGCTTTCTTTAAGCCTCCCTAACCATGTTATCATTTGGCATTATCTCACCCCCCCCCCCCCCAACACCACCCTCCCCAAAGTGATACAGCCCGATTCCCTCATCGGAAATGTATGGAAGCGAGGGAGCCGATTTCGGCGCCGCTGAGATGGTAACATTACCAGTCATCAAAACCTCAAAGTTCTGATTGTGGAGACGGGGGCCATTTCTCAGATGTGCGTGGTGCTCCCCCCCGTGATGTATGCAGCTCGAACACAGACTATCAGACCGTATTTTTCACCAGAGCCTCTGTGAGTGCTCGAAGACAGCATGCACGTGACAAACCCGTGCACAGGGGCTGTGGGCATGAACAGCATATTCACATGATTTACCCTCCATAAAGTACGCCATCTATTTGATTTTGATCTATTTGATTTCTTTTCAGGGCACTTGTAACATCACTAATTTCAGTAATCATGTATATCTTATATGGACAATTTGGGGCACCAAGTGTTATTTCCTGAAAACTGGGAGACTGTGAGTTTGCTGGGCTGGATCTCTCTGAGCACTGCTGATCCTGCTAGTATCATTCTAAGTTTTCATATTTTTTTTCCCCCCAACAATTGTGTATATACAATGTCATACATCGAGAAAAAATTCTGGAATAAATGCACCTCTATTCTAGTTCCCTTCATGCCATTGCAGTGGTTTTTGTAGCAGGACACAGTGAAGGAGATTAAGACTGTTCATTGCTGTGAGCTAAGGAGATAATCCCCTGCTGCCCACTATCAGCTAGGCTAGCCTGATGCACCAGGATCTGGCACTCTTCCCTTAGCTTAGAGAAGCAGCCACGACAATGGCCAATATGCTGTTAGTGTTACAGATGGACCCCAAGCGGAGCTCAGTGGATCTCCTATCTTTGGGGAACTGCCTGACACTACAGACATGCTAACACACCACAAGAAAGGCAGAGTCAGCAGTGCCTGTGCCTTCTTTTTGCCAGGAGGGGGAGCTAAAAGTGTATCACTGGGAAGAATGACTTTACACTGCTACAATGAGCCGGTGTCACCTACATATACTGTAGGTTTGAAGGAGGCCATCAAAATTTGGTCCATCACGATGGACATTGTGAAATGAGCCTGGCGTTTTTTTGTACATATCTTCCAGCAGGACTGAAAGCACGAAAGAGGCAGCTGCTGTAGCTAATTTCACCATTTGGGGATGGTTATGTTTATATTTTCGCTAAAAATACAAAAGGAAATTTGTAGCACCCTAGAAAACTGCTTCTACCGATAACCCAGGTAATTATACCCTACAACTGACTATTAATATTTAAATATATGAAAATAGTAAAGAAATAGGGGATGAACTGGAATAACATATTTATAATTGTCACATAATTGTCTTGGGTAACCTTTCAGCCTCATGCGCAGCGTGGCTCCATCTGAGAGTGTGATAATGCTTCTGATGAACCATACAGACCTCTTCATTGCAGCGGTGGCACGACGTGGGTCCATGCCAACAGACGGCTCAGGAGGGGAGAAGTTGTAAACGTGTGAGTGGAGTATTTAATGTGACCAGAAGAGCCTCAGACAAATTATATGCGATATATTTTCCCTTTGGGAGCCGGAATGACATCTGTAGTCTTGGCCAAACGCATCGATTCACAGGAACATTTCCCAGCTGACAGGGACATTTCCCAGCTGTGTCTTTATTGGGACACAACCCAAAAAAAGGGACTGGAGAAGAATTTATAAAGGAATCCATCAGTCATACTCCAATCAGCCAATCAGAACCACAGGTGCCAGTTGCTTATCTTTTATGATATTGGACCGTGAGTAATTTCCCCATTCCCCACCGTGGAAAAGACATCTGAATATTTTGACATATTAATTTGACAAATTTTTCCACTCTTGCAGACAGAAGCAGGGGAAAATCCCCTTTCAATTCCCCAAGCACCAGTCATCTCAGAATGCCATCAAATTTAAGCAGGTTTATGGTATCGCTGAAGGCCCATTAAGGCCCATTAAACATTGGTCAGTCCTTTGATTGCAAATTTTCGATGACAGACCTTAAGAATCAGGCATCTGGGGGGTGCTTGGAGTTTATTGTTCGCTTTTGAGTAACTAAGGTTAATTCAGAATCTAAGCATTCAACATACTAGGAATGCTGTTACAGGACATGGATAGCATAGCCTAGGCACATTCTAACATTACTTATATTCTGGACGGCAAGGTTTTCTGTGCCCTCCCAGAATTCTCTGTGATCAAAATGAAATTTTCATTTTTTTTTCTCATAACCTGGCCTTGTTATTGACATGTCACACCAGATGAGCTGCATGGCAACTCAATAGAGCCAGCTTCCACCGAGTGTGCTGCCTTTAATACCATGATTAGCTATGGCACACTCCAGCCACAAGAGTGGTTTCAGGAACAAACCAGTATTTACTTTCCACTTACTGCTGTTACTGACCAAATGGGTGTCACAGACTGACGCTGTGTTTTTGTTGATGTTATGTAGGTTGTTTAGAAGAAGAACAAACCAAAAATGGTTTTTATCCATCCACTGTCCAGCTTTCTTTCTTTCTTTCTTAACTCTGAATTGCCTCTGCACAGATATCTTCAGAAGCTTATCGTTTGGCCTATAGTTGCTTCCCTCCAGTTTTTTTCAGTACATTCTACCTAGACCAATGTTTCCCAACTTGGTTCTCAGGGATCCACTGACAGTCTGAGTTACTGATCCCTGAGTTACTGAAACCTTCTGCTCACTAAGAACTCTGAAATTCTACTGGACTCAAGCAGTTCCAGAAAATTCCTTCACAACTCTGTAAGAATCCAATCAATGTCTACAGGATACATTTAGTTTCAGTTATTGCTGCTAAAGGTGACATAATCTGCTATTGATTATGTAATTACTAAATAGGTCATTGCTTTTCCCACATACATTTATTTGTTAAATAAATGAGTAATATTTTTCACACAGTTGGAAGGCCTGATAATATCCAGTGTCAATAAAAAGCAAACAAATAGTCTCTCACTGCTGGTCAGAGACGGAAAGCCCCAGTAGATATTAAAAGTGGGCACTGTAAAAGGCCTACCCTTTGTGGTCTGTATTTAAACGCTAGGAGTATTAGAAACAAAATTCATGATTTAGAGGCTTTAATATCTTCAAACACTTACGACATTATAGGAATAACTGAGACATGGATGAGTGATAATGATGGTTAAGAATATAATATGGATGGTTATACGTTGTTCTGTAGAGACTGGATAGGCAAGAAGGGAGGTGGTGCTGCAGTATACGTAAAAGAAAACTTGCAGGCAAGGGAGCTCACTGATAAAAATAGAAGTACAGAAGCTGTATTGATAAAACTAGATGCTAAAAACTAAAATGGTCTTATTGTCGGGCTTTGTTATAGAGCACCTAATGTAACTGCAGAGGAAAGCAGAATGTTATATGACAATATCAGGATTATGAGTAACAAAAATGATGTGGTGGTTATGGGTGATTTTAATTTACCTGGGATTTAGTGGGACACTGTCTCTTGCTCTTCTGTAAATGAACTTGAGATGGTGGAATTAGTACGGGGTTGTTTTTTTTAATTCAGTTTGTTAATACCCCTGCCATTGGAGAAGCCCTTCTTGATCTGTTTTCTCTAATAATCAGGATAGGACTGGAAAATTAGAGGTTTTAGAACTATTGGTAGTGATCATAGCATGGTAAAATTTCAAGGTTAATTTTAGTGTCCGAACAGCAAAGTCCAAAACAAAAGAATACAATGTTAGGAAGGCTAACTTTAATAGTAAGTGACAAACTAGAAACTGTAAACTGGATGGAGTTAAATAGCAAAATGGTTGAAGGGGCATGGGAATTTTTTTAAAAGCATATTGTTTCAAATGCAAGAGGACTTCATACCTGTTTCCAGCAAAACTAAATCTACGACTAAGGTGGTTTACTTAAGGAAATTAAGAATAAAGTCAGGAGGAAAAGGGCTCTCTTCCACAAATGAAAATTAACTAATGATTTAAAAACTAAGCAGGAGTATCTAAGTCTGCAGCTTGAGTTAAAAAGCAACATTAGACTCTCTAAGAGGAATGTCGAAAGAAAAATAGCATTGGAGGCTAAGGATGACAATAAAAGTGTCTTCCAATATTTTAACTCCAAAAGAGCTCTAAAAGCTGAATTTGCTCATTTGCAGTACAGTAAAGGCCTTATAACTGAAAAGGAAATTGATATAGTAAATGAGTTTTATGATTATTATGTTCCAAAACACACTCCTGTAAAGCGCATTGGGGCAACCTTGTTGTGAAAAGCGGTATATAAAAATAAATTGAATTGAATTGAATTATTTTACATGGGTGTTCACAGTAGAGAGCATGAGTAACTTACCACCATTTAGTACGAATACAGCGTCGTCTTTGACCAATATATGTATAACTGAGGCTAATGTGGTACTAAGCCTAGGTAAACTCAAAATAAATAAATCGCAAGGCCCTGATGGCATCTTACCTATAGTTTTAAAAATTATGAGGGATATTCCAGAAATCATTATCTGCGGGTGTGGTACCTTCTGATTGGAAGCATGCTAATATAACGCCCATATTCAAAAAAGGGGATAGAAGCAAACTATAGGCTAATCAGTTTAACTAGCATTACTGGAAAAATAATGGAAGCTATAATTCAAGTGAAAATAGTAGGTTACCTGGATGCAAATAACATTCTGAGGGATAGTCAACATAGATTTAGGAGAGGTAGATCCTGTTTAACGAATTTACTAGTTCTTTGAGGAAGCTACAAGAGAAATTAATCACAAAAAGACCTACAATGAGATCTACTTCGATTTCCAGAAGGCCTTTGACATTGTCCCCCACAAACGGCTCTTGCTTAGGCTCAAAGCTGCAGGGATTTTAGGAACTGTAGCAGCTTGGATCGAAAACTGGTTAACTGACAGGAAGCAGCAAGTAGTTATTAGAGGCACAATGTCACAGTAGGCCTGTGTTCATAGTGGGGTACCGCAGAGTCAAATTTATGGATGAAATGGTGTCATCCATAAATTTGCTGTGGTTGTAAGAAAACTGGAGTGGGTCTGTGGAACCGGAGAGGATGTGAAGAAGTCCTTAATGAGTTTCTCAAGCACCTACATGACTTTAGTGCAATTGGCTGGTAGTCATTTAGGTACAAGAGCTTTTTGTTCTTTGGTACTGGGACAATGGTGGATCTTTTTACCCTTTGAACCCTGTCCATTTTTGAATGCTTTTCCTTCCCTTTGATTTTTAGGCTTATTACATTTTATGTACGTGAGTTAGCCACATGTGCTTCATGTTTTTGTTGAATACATTCTGAGCTACTCAGATATCTTATAAGTATCAGTAAATGCTGATACAATCTTGATATCCTTTTTTATGAGTAAAAACTACTTGCACCTATTGAAATTTCTCGATTTTTAGTCTCATAATATAAAAATTTGCAGGCACTACAAATATAACATTATAAATGAAGGAATACATGGTAGGGCGACATGGTGGTGTAGTGGTTAGCACTGTTGCCTCACACCTCTGGGACCCGGGTTTGAGTCTCCGCCTGGGTTACATGTGTGTGGAGTTTG